>JAYGXS010000007.1:30159299-30207886 GCA_036362985.1 Ligula intestinalis | reverse complement strand
AAAAAAAGAATTTAAGGGTAGGTAGGCAAACTTTAGGCCGTTATTATTTGTGGAATAAGTACTGACGGGTATGAAGCTGTTAGCATACGGGTAGCCAATGATGGATGGCTGATAAGGTCTGAGATATCTAGGGGCCTCGCTTTCTGGCAGGGAAAAATGTGGAGAGGGTAAACCAAAATAAGCTTCTGGGGCGTTTGGGAGGAAAAGGGGGAGGCGAGAAGACATGTAGATTTTTGCAGGTTTGGTGGTAGAGGATGGGTAAAGGCACTGATAGGGGGAACGGTGACATAAAATTAGTGTTGGGGCCGCTCACGTAAGGACTAGTGGCCTTAATCAGTGAATGTCCTGTACAGCAACTCCGATAAGATTTAAAACTATACCAGTTTGGGTTACTGCCGTGCAAATTAAATTTTTCTTGGTTCGGGCCCGGCGTGTTCAATAACGCATTATACGGGGGGATAATATGACTCCCTCGGTCAAAAGGGGAGCTAGGTTGTGGTGGGGAAGCGCTCGGCCTAAACGATTTCGACGGTATTGGCGACGTTCTTGATGAACTTGTTGCCAAGTTAGAGGCGGCGGAATTTATCGATCGCTGGACAGAGAATGTATTTAGACTAGTATTAATCGTAGTAGATGACGGAGTGGCGAGCCTTGACGGTCCCAACATCAAGAGGGATGGGCTAACTGGTGCCCTGATGTTTATGGACCTATGACTAGACATTCGGGAGGTAGGGAAAGCAGGTGTATTAATGGTTATGGGACTATGAATAGACATCTGGGAGGCAGGGATAACGGGTGCACTGACGTTAGTGGGTGTATGGCCAGGTATGTGGGGGGGAGGATTTGCGAGTGCATTTACCCTATCGGGACTACGAACAGATTTAGAAAAAGTAGGCTGAGAAGTCATTGGTCTATTGGACTAGAGAGCCGTATTTCTTCGCTCCATTGGTGTAAGATCTCGACAGAGGAAACTTTTAGTCATTTCTAAATATCGTCAAATGCGACCTCGTTGAGCAAAGATTGAGTCCACCTCGATCGGTGAAAACAATTTAACTAGGATAGGCGGGTTTTTGCTACGCGATTGGAGGCGCTTGGCTTCTGCAATTTTGTAGTTGAAACCACCCGAACATATAAAATCTTTTGCAATATCCAAAGGGCGACTTTATATGGAGGCATTTTTTAGTATAAAGTTAAAGCTTCGCTTTTGTCTATCAAAAGCTTCCGTGGTTATAAGATGGACGAGGGAGACTAACTTTTTACAATCTTGCGAGGGCACAACTGATAACTTGCCATCAAACAGATTGCCTAGTATTGATAGAACAGAAGCACACTTCACCATGAAGTCATTGCAGTTCTGTAATGCCGATAAATCAATTTGCTTAGCCTTGACAATGGGCTGCATGTTGATATCAAGGCATTGACTAATAGGCGTGGTCAGGCACTGCTTGGGTCTGGGAGCAGATATCTTACGATGAGCTATAATTTTCATTCCCATAATCTTGATAAAATCTGCTTTAAATGTAAGATGATTTATAAAAATTCAGCCTATATGATTTTACCGCAGCTGGTTGTTAAAATCTCTTAAAATTGCTTAACAAACTGTATTTGTTATTACGTTCAGAAAAAAAATCGTTGATATGATTTTCAGATTATGAATTACGACAAATAATCAGAGGGAACTTAACAAATACCGTAGCTATTTTTTAATAAGCACTTCCAATTTATTTGAAAAAGCGTATTAAATATGGGGAAAAGACTCAGCCTTCGAAGGTCTTGAGAATATTCTGATCTTGACGATTTCTTTTACTAGGCCGCGAATTCGCTGGTTTGAAGAGGTTGCGTTCGGCTTAAAGAGGTTGCGTCTCGGTAGAATTGGTTGGAAAACAAAATCTTCTAAAATTCCGACTTCAAAAGAGCGTCCAAGCAAGAAAAATAATTCCAGAGGCGCAGAAAAAAATTGTAAACGAACGGTTGCAGCCACAATATCCTAGATCGTAATTGATGGGGATATCGATGTAGAATTGTCCTAGGAGCAGCGGGAGAAATATCGACCGTGACTGCCGCAAGCGATCAATTCGATGATAGCTAGCCTTGCGGCTGGATGTGCGTTCCGATAGTCAAATCACTTGCAGACTATTCTCTTTTGCATCTGTACAGAAAACACTTCATAATAATATAGATTTCACATTTCTTCTTTCATCTCCTATGCAACCGGACCTGGAAGATCGCAGCCGTTAGGGCTAATCTTATGAGCCGTTACCCTACATGATGTGATAGACGTTGCTACAATCCCTGTCTGAATGAGGCCGCTATACATAAAGTTTCTTATAACATAGCAAAATAGTCCGCCCTCATATAAACCGTTGTTTTCCCGACACAAACGTTGACTTCGTAAAGGAAGTGCATGTGCTCAGAGACTTTATTCGTCGCTTCATCATAGCTTATCATTATGCTGGTGACAGAAGTTTATTGAAGAGGTAAGTGAATGGTCATCGGCCGCTGCTGCCCTGCGACAGCCAAGATAGTCCTCACCGGATGTCGCGTTGCTCTTCCCTTACACTGCCACAAAAGGTGCAACTGTAGACAACGTCCATACGCCAGGCTGATTTTGTCAGGCAATCCGGGCTCACTGATTGCAGCCGCATCCGCCTCGTACCAGGTCGATTATCGAGCGACTAACGCCATTGTCTGCTTGAGTGGAATGCCCCATTGATTGTCCATTACAGGAAAAAAAATCCCAGATTATAAAGTGAACACATTCATCCTAGCAACTTGTTGTTCGTGGCGGGCAAACGACAATTTGAGCCTTTTATACGCGAATGGCATCTTTTAAAACATTTCTTGTCATGCAGCATTTGTTTTAAGGTCTTTTTCTGGCCCTTCCTCTGTTATAACCGGACTAATTATGTCCCAATTTAGGACTGTTTAGATATATCAGATGGCTGATAAATTGCGCTATGAGTCACCGATTGGCTTAGTGGAAAGGTTACCCGTATAACCACAAGCCACTTACGGGATTGCATAGGACTTGCTCTGTGGGAGTTTTTACACTGCGATGAGGAAGGTGATGTGAATAGAATCATGGGTGTGCGGATACAAACGACACCGTTTACATTGTAGACGCTATATCAATACAAATATACAAGACGGCTTGGCAAAGACACAATGGAAAACTTTCTAAGGTAGGCTAACTGCTAGTAAGTGATTTACTAGACTATTCTAATGGAAAAATTGTCAAAACCGGTATATGAGGATGACGATGAAGATTAGAAATGATACAACCCTCTTAGATCCTTCACGGTCCTAGCCGGCAGTAGTCAAGCAGGCGACTTGCCGAAGGATGACTCCGTGAAGATCAGGATCCAATTTCGTCGGGCCGCGCTTGTGAAAATTGAGGAAATTCTCGTTTGCAAATTGTTGATGGATTCTTCTGAGCCCAAGATGATCACCAGAGAGGTGTCGTTGAAGGGCAAAATAAACAGCGGCAGGTGAGGAGAGAATTGAGCTGTGGAGAGTGTTTAGCAAGACAGTTGCTGGCACGCGTCAAAACCGGAAGTGTGCTTGTGTGTTAAATTTGAGTTCAAACAAAATTGGTTATTGATAGGTTTAAACAACGCAAAAGTGGAGCCAAGAGCCCACATAACTCCCCCACCAGAGTGTTGGTGGGTTACAAACGCTCGACGAAAGGGGACATACAAAAAGGTTAAACAACAAAATATCGCAAGTTGGTAGGAACACGAACGTGGCTACCAGAACGAGTGAAAGGTGGGGAAGGAGTGGGAGGGGTGTAGGTTTAGGTGGAGAGGGTGGCGGTGTGCTGGGGGAAGCAGGTGGAGTGCAGGGCAAAGGTGCCGTGGAAGTCGACGGACCAGGTGATGGTGTCGTGCATTCAACGTAGGCCAGCTGCAGCCTGTCGATGGAGACCGTATCAGTAGCATCAGCCTTTTAAATGACGAAATGTTTTTCCTTTCGTTCAAGCACTGTGAAGGGACAATCGTATGGTGGGCAAAGGGGCCTGCGAACTGCGTCGTGCCGGACAAACACGAATGGGGTTGTGTGCAAGTCGTCGTGCACGAAAACGCGTCGAGGTGTCGCGCGTGTGGGGTTGGGTGCAGTGCGGCCATGCGTTGCTGCAGCTGTTGCACGAAGTTGTTTGTGGCGTCAGGGGTGACGGAGGTAGACTGCACGAGCTCACCAGGTAAACGGAGGGATGTGCCGTAAACGAGATCGGTGGCAGTATATTGAATGTCTTCCTTAACAGCTGAGCGAATGCCGAAGAGGACGAACGGCAGGTTGTCGCTCCATTTGAGCGGGGCAGGTTTAGACATCAGCGTGGACTTCAACTGACGGTGAAGGCGTTCCACGAGGCTGTTTGATGCTGAGTGATAGTCAGTGGTGGTGACATGCGAGCACCCGAGCAGTTTGGTGAACTCATGGAAATGTGCAGATGTAAACTGACTTCCACGGTCAGTGGTAAGTGTAGCTGGAACACCGAAGTTTGATATCCAGTGTGAATGGAAAACCATGGCAATATTCTATGCCAATGTATTCGAGATGGGAACGGCGATGGGCCATCGTGTGAAACGATCAACAGCGGTCAGAATGTGCGTGAAACCGTGAGATGGGGGTAACGGTCCGACTCGATCCATGTAGACGTGTTGAAAACGGACGTCGGGAACCGCGAACGTGCTGAAAGGTGAAAAGGTGTGTCGTTGGACCTCATTCTTTTGACAAGCTAAGCACTGCCTGGTCCAGTGAGCAATGTCGGTGTTCATCTTTGGCCAGACAAAACGGGCTGCAATGAGTTTGCGGCCGGCACGAACACCGGGGTGGGATAGTGAGTGGAAGTGGTCGAAAGCAACCTTCCGGTAGGATTGGAGTACTACAGGACGAGGGGTACCTGTAGAAAAATCATACACGATAGAGCCTGGTGCCGGGGGGAGGGTAGCCTCATGCAGCTGAAGCACAGAAGACGCAAGGATTTCAACGATGGAGTCATCAAGCGCCTGCGCTTCCGCAAGCTTCGCCAGGTCTAACTTGGTGATAAGAGCGTTGAACTCTGGACGGGACAAGGCATCAGCAACGACATTTTCATTACCGCAGACATAGCATACGTCTGAGGTGAATTGAAAGATGTAGTCAAGGTGACGTACTTCACGTGACAAATATCGATCTGGCTTAGCTTTGAGGGTTTGCGATCCATGTGGACCTGGAAATCTCTCCCCTCCAGCAGGTGGTGAAAATGTCAGATGGCTAGGTAAATGGCGCGAAGTTCACGCGAGAAAGTACTATAGCGAGTTTGCGCCAGCTGAAGCTTCTGGACGAAGAAGGCTAGCGGCCGCAACTGTCCGTAGACCTGTTGCTGCAGAACTGCGCCGACGGCAATGTTTGAGGCATCTGTGGTCAGAATAAGCTGTGTATCAGCATCGGTGCTCAGACTATGAAGCAAGGTGACATCCGCGAGTGCTTTCTTAGCTGCTTCGAACGCTTCAAGAGCACTGGGGAAAAGTTGAAGCGACTTGGCCTTTGACTTCAAAAGATCCATCAAAGGTGCCAGGGTAACGGCGCAATTTGGTATGAAACGCCGGTAGTACTTGATTAGGCCGATGAAACGGCGGAGCTGAGTTATGGATTTCGGGGCTGGAAAAGGCAACACGCTTTGCAACTTCTCTAGGAGGGGTGTGATCACATGTTGGTCAAGATCATGGCCAAGAAAATCCAGAGAAGTGACGCCAAAAAGACACTTATCGACATTTAGCTGTAGATCATTTTGCTGAAAACGATCGAAAACTTGGCGTAAGTGTTCAACGTGTTCCTCGGGTAACGAGCTTGCGACAAGGATGTCGTCGATAGATACGAACGTGAAGGAGAGACCACGTAAAATGTCATTGACAAAACTCTTAAAAGTTTGGGCCACGTTTCGCAAACCGATAGGCATGCGAAGGAATTCAAACAGGCCGAATGGGGTCGTGACGGCGGTTTTAGGGATGTCCTCTTCCGCGACCGGTATTTGATGATACGCTCGCACGAGGTCAATCTTGGAAAAAATCGTATTTCCAACCAACAAAAGAGAAAAGTCGTTATTATGGGGAATTGGGTACCAGTCCGGGACTGTAGCTCGATCGAGAGCGCGATAATCACCGCATGGCCGCCAATCATTGGATGACTTTTTTGGAACCATGTGCAGTGGTGAAGCCCATGGACTGGACGAAGGACGGATAATCCCCAAATTCAACATTTGCTCGAATTCACTCTTCGCGATTTGCAGCTTCTCAGGATGAAGCCTACGTGGATGAGCATGGACCGGTCTGCCGGTGGTAGTGATATGGTGGCGAATGGCGTGTTGAACCTGCTCCGTGAACTGACAGGACTTAGAAAGGGAAGGATAATCCCTCAGGATATCGGAAAATGGGGAGCTGGGCACGGCCAAGTGGATGCCAGCGGAAGGCTCACGCGAAACTACCCCGACAGTAAACAGCTGAGTAGTAGGATCTAGCAACTTCTGATGTTTAAGGTCAACTGTGTGGCCGAAGTGTGACAGAAAATCCGCTCAAATTATAAGTGACTGGACGTCGGCCTGGATGAAGACCCATCGGAAGCGGCGACGAAGCCCGAGGTCTAAAGTTATGGACCGTTAACCGAAAGTGGCGATAGAGGTGTTTTTCGCAGCCTGCAGTGTAAACTGTGATGGCTGGAGATGATGACGACGAGGGGGGCGGTAAAACGCTAACCTCTGCGCCTGTATCGATCAAGTAACGGAATCCTGTGGACTTGTCGGTCACATAAAACAGACGACTGTGTCGCGAGTGGCCAGCGCCAGTCCTCGCCATTACTGCCTGGTGGCACCGTTTCCCGAACGTGAACGTCGAGCATAAAAGCAAGGAGGGACGCATTTAATAGCATCCGGGCAAAATGTTCGGTGGTACCAGCAGACCTTGTCATCTACTAATAATAATTTGTATATTAAAGGCCCAAGGGGTCCTGTCGTTACAAACTTAGTGCTATCGTGAAAATAAAAATTATGATGATAAAAAGTGAACTCTTATAAAATAATTGTCATCGGCAGTAAAAAAACTCCTAAATCGGTGGATGAGTTCAGCGGGCCACCGAGTTCAAGAAAATTTACGAGAAAAAAACTGCCTTGATGGGTAACAGGGTTTGATGTGGTTGGTTTGGGACATTATGTTGAGGGTTCGGCACGTTTATTGTCATGGGAAAAATAATATATCGTTGAGTTAAGAAGGGGTCATCCGGAACAACAGGAGAAGGCAGTAGAAGTCAAGGCAACATCATCGAGTTGCGACCCACCAGATTCCAGAGCCAATCTCGAAGACCACAGCGAAGGTTGCAAAAACGGAGAAGAGTTCGCAGCCCTTGGAAGTGATGCTTGACTCTGCAGAGGAAAATGCTAACATACCTAGAAATCATTTTGGTATCCTGCGAAGAGCTTCAGATGCCAGGAGGACCCTTTTCAAAATCTACAACTTGCGTGTTTTGAAAGGAAACAGACAGTAACGACTTTATTTCCTCTAAATTAAAATGCTTATGCAATTTGCCTTTAAAAATCGATAGTGTAGAAGGCAGTCTAATACCAAGTGTAAGGTTGTTCCAAACAAAAGCATATTTGGAGGTAAAAAAGCGAGAACGGTTATGTGTGGAGCTACGGGGTGGTGAAATTATCATGGAAGAGTAACCAGTGGCGTAAGGTCGGTCTAGCGGAAGGAGAGCGTTAATTTGTGGGAGATTAGGACTATTGCTAACGCGAAACAGAAACCAGCTTCAAGTCTTCTTACCCAAAGAAATTTAATGTTTGCTTATTGACATCTATCTGCATAACACATACCAGACCCAGAAGCAGAAAATATTTTACGAGTGAAAACTCGCTGAACCTTTTCAATCTTACTATGGTCATGCTGGGTCATGAGACCAAAAAGCGGACAACAGTATTCTAGTATAGGAAGAACAAACATGCGGTACAGTTTCAACTTCAATTCTGGAAGGAAAAATGTTATGCGATATAAACCCACATATCTGTGCGGCCTTGGCAGAAATTCCATCTGCATCAGGTGATAATGCAAGCTTATTCGTGTCAGTAAGACCCAAGTCCTTTATCGTAGATCTTTCGAACAGTGGTCTATTTTGGGAGATAGTGGGTCCAGGAAGCCTTGCGGGACCAAAACTCATGAAACTACATTTTGATGGAGAAAACTCTATCTGCCATGTAGCGCTCCAACTTGAGAGAGTACGCAAGTCTGCGTTAACTTTATCAACACAACTACTGGCCGTGTCCTTAGAAAATGAGAAAATACACTTAAAGTCATCAGCATCAATGAAATTTTTTGAATTATTTAGCACTGTTGAAATTTCATTTATGTAAAGAATGAAAAGAAGGGGACCTAAAACCGTGCCTTGTAATACGCCACTCGTGATCGGCTGAGGCATCGAGTATCTTTTGCCCAGTAAGACCTTCTGGCTGCGGTTAGGCAGGTAGAAGGCAATGAAATCGAAGAGGGGAGGCCTAGGGCTTTCAGGTTCACTAAAAGGCACCTATGCGGCACCTTGTCAAAAGCTTTACTAAGATCAAAGTAAATCACGATGACTGCTTGCTGTTCATTACGAAGTGAAGTAAGCAGGTTAAGGAATGCCAAGTGGCAGGTTTCGCATGATCTTCCAGGTAAAAATCCATGCTGCGAGGCATTTATTAGTTTATTTTTTGCACAAAAATCGAGAATTTGATTAAAAAGGATCTTTTCCAAAAGTTTGGCTTGGGCCGGGGTTTTATTAACACCTCGGTAGTTATTTACGTCCGAACGAGATCTTGACTTAAAGACTGGAAGAATATTAGATGTCTCTTATGAGTCAGGAAAGAAACCGTTAAGAAGATAAGCTGAGAATAGATAACTTAGCAATCGGGGGAAGTTGAATACTCTCTTGATAAGTGAATTCGGAAGGCCATCAGTTCCCGAGGAGTGCGAGATTTTTAGACGGATAATGTGCTTACGAATTACTTCTATGGAAAAATCTATGGTACTGATAGTATTGACTGAGCATGGCTGAAACGACGGGACCGGTTCAGATTCCGTCGTAAGGTGCTTTGTAAAGAATGCATTGAACAGTTCAGCCTTCTCAGACTCATCTTGCACAAAGTTTTTATTTTCATTCAGTAAAGGGGGGGATTTCGTGACCTCAGTAAGCGGAGGACCGACGACGGAACAGTTGGACAATAGATTTTGCAGAGTTTCACTCGGTGAGTGCGCAAGATTCCCTCTGTTTGTCACGTACAAGGCTAATCTTAGACGCTAATTTTAAAACCTCTGCGATTGTAAGGTGCACAGATAATGAACTAGTAGACTGGTCTTTCAACTGTCTTTGCAATTTCTTTAGTCTAGACAAAAGAAAATGAGGAACGGTGGGGTCCGAAGTATAAGGCTTAACAATTTTGATCGTCACAAATTTCAAAATGCTATTTGAAATTACCGTCATTAAGTCACTGAGCCTTCTTACACTGTTCGTGGAGGAAAGCTCCTGCCAGTCTAGTGAGTCCATGAAGTTGTTAATTAAATTAATATCAACTAGGTCAAACGCACGGTAGGTACGAATGGTGCTAGCCTTTTTCGTAGAAGCAAGCGGAAGACAACAATGGATTACAGTATGGTCACTTGGGAAGAGGTTCTGATTGTAGTCAACGAAAAGGGGGGAGATGTCATTCGTGAAAATTAAATCCAAAATATGCTGATCTCTTGTTGGGGAACAGACCAACTGAGACCAGTTGGAAAAATTTATGGTATCTAGGAAGGGCTGAAATCTAGATGGACAACAGTTCAATGACCAGTCAATTTCGTGCAAATTGAAATCCCCAGCGATAACTTTAGCATCAAAGGCGGACTCCGAAATCAGCCTAAATATTTCGCAAAGCTTTTCATCCTCTTCCGACGATGAGTTAGGTAGACTATAAATGCATCCAATAATCGCCTTTTGATGAGGAGACGGGATAATGGATGCAAAGCAGTAATCGCCTGAGAATGACTCAGCATCTTGGTCAAACGGGAAATGCTTAAAAATAGTTTTGATATAGAAAAGACAACCGCCACCACGCTTACTAGGGCGGTCTTGACGGTAGAAATCATACTCGTCTATTATGAGTAAAGCATCAGAAATTATTGGATGGGTCCATGACTCTGTAATGCATATAACATCTGGTTTCGGCTCGAACGCAATAGCTCTAAGCTTAGCCATCTTATTTAAAACAAATAATTATATCTGTTGTAGCGTGAGTAATCGAACTAGGGTTATTTTTATTTAGCAATAAAAATTTGGAGGTGGGTAATTTGGTAGGAAGTTTGGAAAATAGCTATTAACTGGAGCAAGAAAATTAACATTAGAAAGCTGAGGGGATAGCTAAAAGCTGCAGGTAGATAGCTCTGTGAGATCGATGGGCCATAGGGATTAGTGCCGTGGTGCACTTGCTGAAAGTTACCGGAAAATTGGGAAAACCAAGACGGGAAACAGAGGCTGGTGGGCGAGGTAAGGTAACTATGAGCATTAAACGGTGGAAAACTTGGCCCATTATGATAATTGTGATAAAGTAGGGTAACCTATATGTTTGTTAGCTTCCTGTTGTAAAGGCTTAGTTTGTGTTTGGGAAGGCTGCATGCTCGCGAATGAGTTCCGGATCCCACCTATTCGACGACCTGAATTGGGTGATTTAATCGAAGGTTTGGGAGGACTCTGATCGAGTATCGAATCTGTTGGTCTACCTGACGTAGAGGGCATTTCGGAATTTTATAGGTGGGCTACCAGAATTGCTAGCTATGGCAATTGGGGGAGCATCGAAGTTGGAAGTAGACGGGGATGTCTTGTGACTTGAGGGGGATGAGACAGTTGCTGTACTGGGGAGCAGTAATCTAGGTTTGCCAGGAATAATTGCACATGGCTCGCTAGGCTTCCTAGGGCTACGACCAGGAACTTGAGCCGGTTGCGGTGAATTTAGAATTTTATTAGAAGAACATGATGCTATTCTTCGCTCCATTGGAGTGAGATCATGAGAGAGGCAATACATTGTATTTCTCAGATATTTGGAAACTAGCTCTTGCTGTTTAAAAATGGCATCTATTTCAATGGGTGAAAATAGCTTGACTAAAATGGGCGGGTTTTTACTGCGAAATGACAGTCGAATAGCTTCTGCTATTTTACAGTTAAATCCACAGGAGTAGAGGAAAGCATTGCGACGTCCACTGGCCGAATTGATTTCGGAACGTTTTTCAGAATATAATTGTACGTCCTTTTTGTCTAGCCTGTGAGTCACTTGCGACAAAATTAATGAGAGCATCTAAACGTTTGCATTTCTGAGAGGAAACTGCAGAGATATTCCCATCAAATAGGGTCCCAAGGATTGAGAGAACTGACCAAAATTTCAACATAAACTCGCTGCAATTTTTCATTGCAGACAAATCTATTTGCTCGGCAATCAGATCAGGCTGAATACTGATGTCAGGCTGAAAACTGATATCAGTAATGATGTCTGCTTTTCGCAGACACCGCTTGGGTCTGGAATTCTGAGGACTCCTACTGAATGAAAGTGTCGCCTTCATACTTTTCGAAGCAACAAGTAGACTAATCACGAAAACAGTCGGTAATTCAGAATAGACTAACTTTTGAAGCTTATATAAGTTGCTGAAAGCAAGACAGATGGTAAACAGAATTCTAGGTAAGCAAGCAGAGACCAAACCAACAAAAGGAATGGAAGCAGATTTTTCAAGCGTAAGTACTGGTACTTACGGATAATTTATGTAAGAAAACTAAAGACTAATAGTCGTATCTTCTCTTAGATAAATTGATTTATATAAGACTGATGACTTAGCTGAAATTTCGAAACCAGCGCTCGACCTTGACCACCGCTCTTTTGAGTTAGAATGATTACGGCTTGCAGAGGGACGACCGGTTTGAAGCTGGTTGAGTGTGGAACGTTTCGTACTCACTTGAGAACACAATAACCTGACAGTATCTTTAAGATCCTGCAGGTCGTCATTTCTGTTTTCTGTAAAGCCTCGAATCGGTTGAGAGGGTGAAGTAGACCGGGGGGATGAGGTCCCAAGCGATGAAGTGGACTTTCACTGTGTACGGCTATCAGGTTAACGGTCGGATCATGAGGCCGAAACATGAAAGACGGCATGCTGAGATACTGAGGTCGAGGCTTTATTTACAGCGTACGAACTAGTACCGGGGTAACATTGATGGATGCGGTCTGCGTGATCCGCGAGTTCGGTCAGCGGAACATCGTCTGCAAGCAGAGCGAGTACCTGTTGCATTGGATGGGGTAATTTATCGATCCAAATGCGACGGAAAATAGAATCATCTAAGGTGCGACCAGCAAGCAGGTGACGCATGTGGTGCATTAGTGCAGAGGGGGTTTGTTCGCCAAGCTGAACGTTGTTGAGGAGTTGGCAAAGCTTGCTGTCGGCAGATTGCGTCGTAAGCTCGAGAAAGCCTTTTTTAAGCTAGAGTAGGGCTTTACTTTGGGGATAGGATCAAGGAGATCCTGAACGGCGAAAGCGATGTCGAACGGTAAGTGCTGCACGACGTACGCGTAACGCGTACGCTCGCCATTAATCTGACGTGAGGCAAAAACAGCCTCAATCTGTTTGAACCAGCCCGTCGAGTCACGCACTTCGTACGGGGAAGCTGAATGAAATCTAAAAGGCTGAGCCTCGTCCTGCTCAGGTGGTATACACGAATTGTTAGAACCAGCATCATTTTCGTCGCAATCATGAAATTGGTGGTATTCGTCACCCATGTTGAAAAACGTATAAACGGCAGAGTCAAACGGGAAAACAAGTGAATGGAATAAATAATAAGACGTGGATGACAATAGAAAAGGGGTCACCAAATTTGTAGAGGCTATATCACTACATATATACAAAACGTCTTGGCAAATACGCAATGGAAAATTTTCTAAGGTAGGCTAACTGCTAGTAAGTGATTTACTAGACTATTCTAATGGAAAAATTGTCAAAATCGGTATATGAGGATGACGATGAAGATAAGAAATGATACAACACTCTTAGATCCTTCACGGTCCTAGCCGGCAGTAGTAAAGCAGGCGACTTGCCGAAGGATGACTCCGTGAAGATCAGGATCCAATTTCGTTGGGCCGCGCTTGTGAAAATTGAGGAAATTCTCGTTTGCAAATCGTTGATGGATTCTCCTGAGCCCGAGATGATCACCAGAGAGGTGTCGTTGAAGGGCAAAATAAACAGCGGCAGATGAGGAGAGAATTGAGCAGTGGAGAGTATTTAGCCAGACAGTTGCTGGCACGCGTCAAAACCGGAAGTGTGCTTGTGTGTTAAATTTGAGTTAAAACAAAATTGGTCATTGATAAGTTTAAACAACGCACAAGTTGAGCCAAGAGCCCACAACATTCAACTGGTTTAACGTTAGGTTCGAGGCGGTTATCGGGCGTGTACCGTGTTTATATTTCCAGTTACCCGAGAAGAACGAAATGTAGCCACTATTATTTAGGAATGGATATCTTGAATTTGGGAAAATTTCCATTGAGAATTTTAAAGATTAATTGGAGAATATGCATTCGTTTTCGATAAATTATCGTCAAAATTTCATAAATATGGCAATTAAAAAAATACACTATGCTGGCGGTGGAATGATGTACTGTTGAGGTTGTCAGGGTCGGTAGTAGGAGTATTGAGGCATTAAGGTCAAAATTTAAATGTGTATGCGGTCCGGCGGCCCTGATAGGTGATCAAGTGTGCACAGTTGAATCGGAGACTTGTCCGTCTATGAGGCGACCTGTTCCCGTTTTCCACCGATTAATAGGCGAGATAGAATTTGAGTCATTAATTTCATCTTAATAACCAAGTGACACGTCTTTTGATAAGAAACAGGCACTAAAACTGCAAGAATGAAGGATGACTAAAGCCCCAATGCACTTAACAGTTGTTTTACTGATCCGCTATAGCACCGGTACTTTGAAGTATATTTATTTTGGTTGCTATTAGCGTTGGTGCACGCTTTTCTTGGTGCGTTTCTCTAAATTTAAGACAGTTTATTCAAGTTCAGCATTCCATACTAATGCAATCAGTTCGGTTAATGTTGTTTATTGAGCAATTAAGTTTCGCCGAATTTTATTTATTGTGTCTAATGTCAACGCGTAAATTAATTAAAATACGCAAAAATTTCAAGAAATAATTATTTTTGCATACTTTTGGACATTTAGAGGATTAATTAATATATTTAATGTTCAAACTTCACGGAGTACTGAACATTGTGTTGATGATAGTGCGTTATATTGCATTGTCATGTATATTCGTTCAGTGGAGTCCTATTCGTCGATTTGTTGACAAGCTTCCATTGAAGAGGATTTTTACGTGTCCATGCGCTTTATACGTGCTTGGCACAACGGGCTTGTGATTTAACTTTCCCTCCATACAAAGTTTACTGCGCAGTCCGATGATGCTTACGTTTCAAATCGTCTATTCGAGTGATTTGTTACGGGGAATGGTAATTATTCTTTCTCTTCAATTAAGCGCTATTTTGCAGAAAAAGGGTAACAGTGTGAATAACAGGAGCCTCGCACGCGCACTCGATACACAAAAATAGCAATCAGGGGTTGCTCATATGCCACCTCACGTGCCATGTCGCAAGTACTCGAGATAAGAGTTCAGTCAATCGTTAATGGATTTTACTAGAGCTTTACCTGTGTCAGCCCTGTGGTTTTCTGGACCATTGATAAATTTTAACCTATCGGTAGCAGTTTGGATCTATATCTCTTTTAAATTAAAGAAATTATTTAATATAATTAAATTGTATCTGCTTTCTTTAACCAGGATATTTTACTAAGGCTAAACGTAGGTTGTTTGCTGAATAAAGGCGTTCCGTTAATACCTAATATAGTGCAGATTGGGCGCATTATCTAAGCGTGGAAACATAACAAGGTTTGTATGCTCGTGTGCATGCTTTCTCCATATTTTAGCAAAACTTCTATGATTTCAGAATCAAGCGAAAAATAATTAGGTCAGATGTATTATTCCTCGGTGATAGTCTCTCACCGAAATGAAAATACTTTCTACGACCTCTCGTAAAATAGATGCCCCCAAACCTAGCAATTGAACAGGTCCTATAATCTTTATGAACAAACTGTGCTAGCTTTGATCTGCGAAAACAAATGTGGTTCTTAAGGTTGTATATCCACAAAACCAACTTAGTTTAGTTTGATAGGAATATTTTGTCATTCCCATGTTTGCCATTGGTATAGGTTTTAATTCTTAAATCGCTATTTTTTATACTGTAGCGGTGATGCCTCTTTCTTGTTGAAACATGGACTTTCTGAAGCAACCAGGCTGCTGTTGACATACAAAACGTATAGTTGACATGTAGTCAGGACAAGGAACCTCACTTATAACTTTGACGAAGACTGCGACTTTCTATGGCCACAACTCCGCGCCACATAACCTCTTCTGTACAGGAGGTTAAAACTCACACAACTCTACCCCCAGGAATTAATGGCAGACCGTTTGCCTTTTTACGCTGTAGCGTGACTCTTTTTCGATGGACTGCGTCGCATCCGATGTTCGCTTCTCGCTTCGATGGAAAGACTCCACCCGTGGGAATTTCCATTCACGTCGTTTGGTGGGGCGAACAAGGTTTTGGGTCCGTCTTCTACCCTCGACTTGCTCACAAAGCTGGATATAAGCAAAACACCACGAAAATGCTTGCCAAATATCCCGTATGCGTCCCATTGCCACAACTCTATGCTTACTTGAGCGGTGAGTTTTCATTTTTAAAACGATGCTATCTTGCTACCCTGACACTACCAAGCAAGTGTGGTCTTGATTGAATGATTTTGGATGCCGTTTGGGTCTTATCTATTTGGCTATATCTCGCGGTCGCTTGGAAACTCATGACATCGTATTGTCGTTCTGGGAGAGGGGGGATTTCCAGTTAGTCCTGTAGACTGAGGGTCAAACTGCAACTACTCGCTTATTTTATCTCTATCTTCCTGTCTTTATATAATCTGCCGTGTTGCCTCTTTAGAATGCCGATTTCCATAAAGTTGCTTATCCGCGTATGGTATACGCTCATGTTTAATCAGATTATCTCGCCATTTTCATTGACACACTGCTTTCGTTGAAATAGTGGGCGTAAAGTCGTAGCAAACGTCTCCACTATGAAAATCCTATTCCTATTCAAGTTGCCACCCCTACTTAAAGCAAGCTGCGATCTTTGTCGTTCGTGGTCGAAAACCTCCAGGGTGTCGTGTCGCTAGGTCATAAAGTTTAGCGTCGAAAACTTTTCAGGTAAATCACTTTTTCTGATTTGGCTTTGCTTAATTTGTTGACGTCAAACAATAATATGCGACCAGAAAAGGGGATCGAAAACCCGCGTACGACGTACGATGCTAAACATGAATGAACATTATAGACGTTTTCAAAACACGCAAAGGTGATGGATATTAGAGAAATTTTGTGTTCTAAAAGTACACGAGTCAATGCAGGCTTTACGGTTAAGCCAAAAATATTACAGTTTAAAGGGGAGATATGAGTACTTTCCGTAACCAAGAAATATATTCAAGAGAGAACAATTTTAAGTCGATTTTTATTTTCGTGCGGATATTTAAAATAGTGATTTAGGCTCCCAGGCATCGGAGACTGAAGGGCTCTCATCATATTGGGAATTTAGTCGACACCAGACAAAACCTCGCATAATGACCCTTCCTCATTCTTCTCCTTCTTTGATAGATTGTTTGAGAATGAAATTGTTACTACTATTATGGGAAGGAGGTGAATACCAGCTACCTTTTGGTATGAGTTTATACTGAATTCAAGCCCCTTTTGTTGGAAATCAGTGTCCTTCTTCTATCCTTTTAAGTTGTATTGAACCATATGGTCTCTATTCTCTAAATGTTCCCTTGCATATGACACTGCTTGCTCAGTACATAGAATCATGTGGTTCCTGAACCTAAAGAATGAACTGAGTTAATAATTGGCGCGCAGCAAGTAATCCTTCCCCTCGAGACTAAGTCGATCCGATGATGTCGGTTATCATGGCTTCGCTTGCAAACTTGCGAACTAGTACATATTCCTGGAGCAAATTAAAGCGAATTGTTTCTATTTTGGAGCAAGTGGCTTCTTTAATATGGCTAGTATTTCATGCGAAATTCCGAAATTTGCGAATGATTTATAATTACGTGTAAAACGGGATTAAGTAAGCCCGTTATATTTATTATCATTTAGTCGTATATCATGTTATTTCAGCCACCACTCGATGCCGGCCTTTTAATGAATTGCTTTCTGTACGCCTACAGGACGCAGATTCTGTAAAAATTGGCTACCTATGTAGTATGCATTTAACGCATTGACCTTGAGTTTCGTCATAAATTCGAAGGTATTTTGTAGAAAGCATCCACGAAATGATCCTTTCTTGTACTCGATTGGCATACAATTGTGCCTCCTTCAAATGTTACGCTTAGACGAATAGTATATTTCGGTTTTAAAATAATTCTAATCATGACATTGTTACGACTGTGACGTGTCCATTCAAAATGCATCGTATACGTAATTTATTAATGTAGCCTTTAATGTATACAGCATGCTCCGCACCTATTCCAACATTTTATGAAAGCTATGTAACCCCTTCCTCACACCGTAGGCAAAAATATACTTTTTTCTTCGGCAATTTAGGAAATTTTTCTAAAATAAAAATAAATACTTCCTTCAAATATGACATATGGAGGTGGCGTTATTTGCTACCGAACGAGGATGATTTTTTGAATGCTTCTTATAAAATATATTTGAATTTATGCAGGCAGTCAAAATCGATGTCTTAAATGCATACTAATTAAGTTATGTTATATTTTACAGAAGATAGTTATTCTAAGTTACCAGGAACAAGCTCTTTAAGAAGCCGGCATTCTGTGTTGATAGTTGGTATCAAAACCACTTACGCTTTTACGAGCGCTTGTCAGTCTTTCGCAAGTGTCGAAATTTTATATGAAATACTGGCCGTACTGTAGGTTCACTTTATCTTATCTCACGTAGCCTTACACGTATCCTACACATTATACATTTTTGTGTAGGTTAAGTGTCGGACTGATTTTGATAGCATTCTCTTTATCCCACTTCCAGACGCACTATTACAGTAGTTGCCGGTTATTAAGCCCACGGTTAATAGGCCCAGCCGCGTATTAAGCCCAAATCAACTTGGGACGGAATTTTACATGGCAAGATCCGCCGGCCAACAAGCCCAGGTTGCCAACAAGATAGAGTGAGATTCTCATATCTCCGTGCGCAACTGGTTGCATAATTTTGGCCAGTCTTACGCAAAACAAGATGCCGGATGTGAAGTTTTCTCAAGAACAACTGATATTAGACCGCTTTTTTAAATTTGTGGCAAACCCTTTTTGTTTGTTTCTGTTATAACATAAAATACAGACAAACAGCATTCTTTTCTTGTACATAAACAACCTCTACGCATTGCAGATTGTATATAATGTATAGTGCCTCTCCTGTGTTTGTTAATCAAGAACTAGGACTCTCCGGTTAGTGCGCCCGCCCCTTATTAAGCACAATTTAGTCTGGCCCCGAGGTGGGCTTAATAACCGGCAACTACTGTACTGCATTAAACTTTTATTGGTTGTTTTACTGCCACCAGGCGGAATTTGCTCGGTAAACCTCTGATAATATCTGCAGTTTAAGTCAAGTCAGTCCTGTAAATGAGAGGGGGGAGGGGTGTTAGTTGTTCGTTTCTACAAAAATTGCTTGCCACACTGTTTTTGGCTTCACCACCGAATCATTTTATGTGAAGTGTTCCGATCAAATGATTTTTTATTGCGTACTGAGAGGCATTAAACCCCGATTTTGTAACCTAGCAACTTTTAATGGCACTAACGATGACGATTGGAATGTCGTTGAGTTCTCAACGCTTTTCGCCACTTCATTCTCCGCCTCCTCCTTGTAGACATGAAGAGTCTTTTCTTGGACGTAGTGGATGAAACCGCTCAACTAACCATCGGACGTGGGCGAGTGGAGAGTTTGAGCAGCCTGTCCATCGAACACCCCATTACGACGTGAGTCGTAGGTCGTTTTGGTACTTTTTACATTTTCCTCTTCATTGCTTTATATTCATCCGTTAACTGCGTGTACGCCAACATGACAGTGTTTAAATAATCGATTTTAATTTCATTGTCAGTGTTTGACCATCGATTTCGGTGAAGTCCACCAAGTGCACCAACAGGTTGGTACAGAAGTTGATAGCCTCAAAGGTTAGCTTTAAGGTGATAGAAGACGTATTTAGCGGCTCCGTGTTCTCTTTACCTCCCGGAATCTCGAAGACTAAACAGGGTCCGGCGTAGGCTGCTTTAACAAATGCAAGCCGAAACACCGCCTAACATAATCTTAAGTGACAGTAGCCTTTTGCGCTGGTAATACTGTTCTATCTACCCTAAGCTTGCCCTTAGTAGGCGTGAATACAGGCCCAATGGGACCCAGACTGATATGTTTACTACTGTATCTACTATAACTGACTATCAATGTAGCCTATTCTTAGTACTATATGTACTATTTCTGACGCTGACATTTGTCAGAGGTGACGCTGAGTTGAAAATCAACGCTGGAGCTCATACCTCCTCTGTCCTCGGCTGGGAATGGGAAATTGGCGTTTACATTACTTCGAGTAAATACAGGTTTGAGGTCCTGAGAACATCAGGGCTAGCCATGTTTTTGCCCTCTCAACTCTATCCTCCCAAGCTGTGTCTGTTTCAACTAGAAGTTGGAGTACGAGGACTAAGATAATGCTGCTGTAAGTAATTGCCTATGCTAAAGTGCTAATTCTAGTAACCTTATTTACTAAAACCAGTAGCAAGTATATTATGATACTAGCGCGGAAGCCCGGCTTCGCCTTGGGCTTCCTTGCATGTTGTTGTACCTTATGTAGGTAAACCGTATATGAGAACCTCTTAAAATAATTATGTTCAGTTCAGTTTTATTAGGGAAATATAGGTAAATACCTCTGAACTCCCTCTTTGTACATAGCTGTGATGCAGAACATGTGGCGTTGCCAGTAATGGAACTACGTTAGGCAACAGTAACTTATGTAGCCCCATTTATTAATACCTACAATGTGTATATTTTCCTACGAAAACTGTGGTTATGGGTGGGAAATTTGGATACGCAGTGGAATATACTTTAATAAATGGTATATGCATTTTATTTTACTGTATTTAGATGTGTTATTGATTTATATCTGCAGATTTTCCTAATCTGTATTATCATTTAACTTATTGAGGAAAAACCAGAGTATCGAATTGCAGGTTTCTTGAATTTCCCTAAAAATTAAAATGGTGGTTAGGAGGCTGTCTACTTCAACTTACCTGCGGTCCAACTTACCGTTCTGGAGTTATATTAGTATAGTCCGCGGCGCGAAGCGCCGCGCACACCTTCAATTTACATGTGGAAAAACCTGCTCCCAGCGGCCGCGGGAAGCAACTTCGATCAATTTCTTCACTACACTTACTTCTAAAAATTTCCATCTCTGTCTATCCTATTTCCCCACCTCACGAAACTCTATAACCACCGTTTTTGCAGGACAAAATGCTGGGAGAAGGGATTTATGTGTGGGGCTACATCAGCTACTTTTGACTTACGTTAAGGGGGCATAACCTTTGTTGATATACTTGCAGACGTACTTGATGGATTTCGCGGAGTTACAAAATTTAACATTGATTTGGGCGTTGAATACTTTTGACTGTAAGTGACAATACGGCACAATCCAACGGTTATCAATTACCACCCCACCAGTTCGCCTTTCATTGATAACTGCTTCGAGCCCGCCAATATCAGGTTGTCGCCTTCTGTAGAGATGGTATCCATCGCCGTCAGTCTGAGTTGCACCTAGGAATCGCTTGGGATATATCCTGGTACAGTTACCATCCTTCATGCAAGGACTGTTGGGAATTATCTGACCACATTGGTCATGCAAAATTTGAGTTTTGATCGTTTCAAGCAGAACAGGATCAACGGACCGGTCAGGCAACTCTGCGCATATACATTTGTCGACATCAGAAGAGTGCAGTTTTTCCTTTAGCCGGACTAAAATGTGAGCGTGGGACAGTCCTCTCTTTTGCCACACTACAGTGTACGTATGACACTGAACATCACTGAAAATTTTGAATTTTGTGTTGTGTTTCATCATGGTTATCAACTTAAGCTGGAATACCCACGCGGAAAAATCATGGCGATCCTTAGGCGGACTTTAAACTGTTAACGTAGCTGTTGCGTTGTTGTAGCATGTCTTGAAGGGACAATACTACGTGATGCTTCAAGTCTGGGTACACTCAGGATCAGCTCTGAGCCTGCAGGTTGATGTGTTCTACGATGTATACCTGTAAAAATTTCGGCTCTCCAGCAGGAGGGGGTAGTAACGATCCAATCCGGTCGCAAACTTGGCCTTCCGTCTTACAGGTTGGCATAAATCCAACCTCATGAACAATGCTGGCACCAAAAGAGGTCATTTGAAACGCTCCGTGGTGTTTTCTAATGTTTGAGAAAAAAAATTTTCGAGTCGTCGGTATCACCAGCAAGCAATGTTTGAAGTATTTCTGGTGGATGAGGGAAGTTACGCAGGAGAACTTTGCCGTTGGAACAGCACATGCCATTTGTTTCAAAAGTCCATTTTTTTGGTCTGACAATGCCCGCAAACTTCCACCACCTTCCCAGCGAAAACATTTGCATCTCCCGCATAACCAAAACTTGGGTTGTAATTGAGTGTTCCATACTTGAGCATTTATGGAAGCAATTCACGGGCCAGGGTCGCCAAACCGTATGTGAAGTGGCTGCGAACTTGAGTTTTCAGCATCGGTGGGCCGTTGATCCGCTCTTTTTGATGCTTGCATAGCCAGACATGCACTTCTACGTCTAGGTTATTCGTTTTGCCGACGTTGCGAATCTATTATCCTACTTATCTCTCTTCTTTGCAGAGTTTGGACTTTAGATTTTTGGGCGTGATTAGTTTGATGGCGAATCGCGTCTTCATGCCTTCGTTGGAGCATTTGATCATCGGTTTCTTTGGAGCGTCGATATCACTGACGCATAGCATTAGTCTCCAGGCGAAGCCGTCTTTCTGCTTGTGCTTCTTGCGAACGTCTACTAACATTAGCAAATCTCCTCTATTCCATCGTCTGAACTTGTGTTCTCGCGACTGCTCTAATTCCCTTTCTACCTAATGAGTTAGAACCTACAAATAGGTTATTATTCTGAACAAAATAACATTGGGTAGAAAAGAAGTAAGTTCACAACGCTACCTTCAGTCAGCGGCCCATCATTGTTTGTCGGGTTGTTTGTGTTCAGAACATTTCTGACGGAATCACTGTTGTCCATAATGATAGTTTGTAAAGGTCAGAATGAAAGTGTAGGGATTTATGTGGTAGGCCATTTAATCTAATCTAATAGCTAGCCCGCGCCAACATACGCGTAAGCAAAGGGTGGGAGGATGGTCCAAATGATAGTAGGTCAAGGGGTTTAGGTCAGTGAGTATGAAACCCCCTCCCCAGGCCCGCCCACTCCCCGTGACGTATTCACATCCGACTGTCACGTCTGGTGTCAGTCGCGAGTCTGAAACAGCTGCCTGCCATCAATGATAAAGGGGACAATGACACCGCCACTGACCCCCATGTGATCGACGTACAGACTGGCACGCGAAAGGCGAGGGGTGGGGGGCGCGTCGCGAGTGACTGACATACGGACATGCGCGCATACCCTGCTTGCGCGCGCGTGTGTGTGTGTGCGCCCAGACTCCGTGATCGACTTAAAAACAGCTGCCGTCCACCAATGATAATGGTCTCTACACGGATGGAGGCAAGGGTTTTATTAGGTATACAGATGGCCTGTAGGTGCCTACAGGCAGCAGAAATCCGATATGCACTCCCAATCTGTATAGGATAAAGGATTTCAACTATTGAAAACTATTGTTAACTATTAATGACTCTTCCACAGCCTCTGACGCTGACGAGAATCCGAAACGTCACTCCAGTAAACGCCGCGTTTCAGCGATTGCATCATCATCATCACCATCATCATCATAATCACCTTCTTTTTCTGTTTGACTCTTTTTTCATTGGTCGAGGGTAAAGGTTGTCATTTTAACGTCGTTTGGGTGGGCTTCCTTCATTTTAATGGCAATACAAGCGAAAATACGAGTCCCGTGAAGTAATGGAGCAGAACCAGGAATTTTATTCACCTTACGTTTCGGATTCCGTCGTGGAGGTATCCTCAAACACAGTAGCAGAGACGGGTAATTCATACACAGGGAGATACAGTATTTATAGGAAACAGTCGCTATGCTATCGCATACCCATGACAATTAACAGCTCCCCTATCAGAAATAGTTGCTCGCTTGTGTGCCAATTGCTTGATGTTTAGCGTGCGGGTCGTGACCTGCTGAACTTTCGTCACCTGTGACAGACTTGGACGTGATGATTGCTCGTTCATCTAGTTCCCCGGCGCAGGCATTAGACGACGCGTTGGCCTGTGCGTTCTCTGATTGGCGAATATCATTGGCTAAACTGACCGCCAAAAATGAATATGGGTTGGAAAGGTCGTTGTACTTGTTTATACACGAGGGGCTCGCGAAGCATGACTAAAGTGACTCGTGCCTCCCGCGATTTTCACCCCTCGCGAGGATTTCGGTCTCATCAAATTTTGATGTGTGATCGGTTCTCGTCAAATGAACCGCAACTTGAGAATTGGCGTCATTTATCCGCACTGCTGCCGCATGTTCAGTGACTCGTGTCTTGAGAATTCTTCTAGCCTCTCCGATGTAGTTGCTTCGTTCGCAACTGCACAAGATCCTATAAACGATTCCAGTAGTTCCTTGCCGTAGCACTGGGTTTTATGGTTTCATCATCTGACGCCTGTGTGCGGCTCTAACTGCAACTCCCCGTATATTAATTACCTGTTTCTGCTATTGCCTCTGATGCTGGATACGCGGCGGATTTCGAATTGTCAGGCGCATAAAATCCAGCATTCACACCTGCTCCTCCTCAGTTGAATAACAGCAAGCGCTAAGAGCTCTACTTACCGTTTTAAATTTATGGCATGAGACCCCAGAAATACCTTTCTCGCTCGGCTCACTAATGTATTCTAATTTAAACTCGTGTTCCTTCATTATTTAACGCTATTGGGACACGGTTTCCTCTCCGAGACATTGTCGGCGTGATTATGGAGTGTTTCCTATTCCTCCGTCCGCGGAGATTACTGAGAATCCGAGTCTAGGCTTATTTCTTTCAGTGGCACTTTCATCAAAAAGTTAGCATGTTTACTGCGCGTTTCATGTTTTAACTTACCATATAGGTAGCAATATAATTATAGGTAACGCCACGCCCATACCACACAAACAATTGTGGCTATTTGGGCCTTCCAGTTTCCCATCTGTTGCTTCCTGTTGGCTGTATTTCCCATTGGCTACTGATGTGCTCTGATTAACTTAAGGGCGATGTATTCAGTTAGCTCTGATTTTTCGAAGGTTGCTTTCTGTAATGTTCTCAATAATGGCACGTTTTTTCGTTCCCATTTACCAGCTTATTACAATAATTTCATTTACTATTTCCTGTTTATATTTACTATATTTTTATGGTTTATGATATCACATGTACTGCTTTCGGGATTAGTAAGCATTCGGATACCTGTTTTGAATCCTTTGCTGAATTTTCTTCTGCGTTTTTGCACTTAAAGTGTGCTGGCAGTTGCTGACGCGGACGGCGCAAAGTTTGGAGAACTGTCGGTCTCGCTCTCCATTGAACCCGTTCAAGGTGAGACATTTTTACACACATCAGTGCGATTCCTTCTCGGTGATTTCCGTTGCGCGAGCATTATTTGACTCAGTATCCCGTCTTATTTAAATCCCCAAATGATATTAACCATTTGTATAGTAGGGCACTATAAAATAAGTAGTGAAGAATAAACCATGTGCAACCCTCAACAGCTGATACACGTAGCCAATAACAAAGGAGTCGGTAAAATATAACACCTGACTCTAGACAAAGAAATAACGCTTGCGGGAGTAAAGTCACACGTTTGTCAGCGAGAGAGGTGGCAGCTACTTTAGCGGGCGCCACCTTGATCGTTTATGGTTTTTAAACTATACTTAAATGTCTACTAAATACATTTCAGTAGAAGTAGTTATGTTTACTACAGTAGTCACCGGCTATTAAGCCCACCTCGGGCCCAGACCGAATTGGGCTTAATAAGCAGCGGGCTTATTAACCGTGGGTTTAATGCAGCAGTCACCGGCTATTAAGCCCACCTCGGACCCAGACCAAATTGGGCTTACTAAGCGGCGGGCTTATTAACCGTGGGCTTAATAGACGGTGACTACTGTATACCGAACACGACAGTCCTTTGCTATTAGTTGTAATTTTATTGAGCTTTTAGTTTATTAGTTCAATTTTTGCTAAATTTTAATATTATTTACTTTTTTATTCAACTTGATGTGTTAAGTGACATGCGTTTGCTTTTCAGCTTATCATACTGCAATATCTATCGAAATGCCTTAGAAGCTATTGTTAATTTTTTTAATGGGGACGGGTGCGCTATCAATTAGTGGTCTCATCATGACATGCAACTTTCATTTCCAGTTACTCCACGCTGCCGCCCGCTATCGATTGTCGGCTCGAAACAGGTACTAGCTACGGGGAACAAGGCCGGTGGAGATGCCGAAAGGCAAACCACCGCTCCGCTTCCGCCACCCGAAAGTTCAGCTGTGCTTCCGAAGCCGACTAAGAGAACGAGCCTCCATTCAGGAAAACCCCGGCCACCTTCACAAGAGGTCTACGCTGAAGGACAGACAGCCCAACAAAAGCCACAGGTTTTTCTACCTACTTCACTGTTATCTCCTAAGACAGCATAACACAGCTAGTCCACTGACCACATAACCTTCATGAAATGTGGAAAGGATTCCTTGTCGGGTATTATAGCCACCTACTTACAAAATGTAAGTAGATTAAATTACTCATAATCTTTCAGTTTTCTTTGCGCCAGCCGTCGATCCAACAGGGATTGGATGACGGCATTGAACTGCAGAGGGGTCCTCGGAAGACCGCCGCATACAGTAACTGCTTAAGTCAGCAAACTAAGCTAAAATGGCTTTTCAAATTAACCGCGAGAATAATCGCCTACTTGCAATCTTAAGTAGAGTCAATTTCCACAATCTTCAACTTATTTCACTTGCTCGTCTTTATTCTAGTTGCGGTTAGTGGTACTGCTAGAGAATGCTCCACAGTGACCTCGCCCGTGCTCAGGGTACCCTTTCCCGACGCACACGCGCTCGCCATTAGTCCGGTTGAGGGTTAGCGATGATGTTAATGCTTACTTCAGTACCCCGCCAGAGGTTTGAGTTTGCGACCCAACTTACCCTCGCAACTGTCATACTTTACAGGATTATTGCAATCTCAGTTGTTCCCTAACATACCTTGCCTATCCTCCATAAAATCAGGTGCCCCCCCAGGCGGCCCTACGAGGTATTCCTACTGAAACTGCTCATAAATAAGACAAAGACGCGATCACTGAGACAGCAATTGTATTGGTCTGAGCTTTCGGCTTCACAAAAGAGGCCATCGTCATAGGAAATAAAAATAAAACTAGAAAATATTGGCATAGCTAGCTACGAGTAAATGAGGGTGGGGAGTAGCGTTCGTGATTGGTTGCCAAGAACGTGATCACTAGGACAACACTAGCTCCGTCTTACTACTGGCTCGTTTCACTACCCGCGTGCCCATGGATTCGAATTCGTGGCTCTCTTCCAGGCTGTGGTAGCGATCTGCGACTGTGGTTCGCATTTTCGCACTGCTCGTTTGTGCTCCGTTACTTTCGAGCTAATTCGTCGCCCGTTCTGCCCTGTATGATGGCAAGGACAGTCGCGACATGGCACTTGATAAATGACACCAGACTGTTTACCCACCTCCAATGGTTATTTTTATTGCATGACCTATGAACGTATGGTAGCTGTTTGGCGATAAGCGATACCCACCCCGATCTCTGTAGTTATAAGTTCATTTACTTCTGGCGCGTTCTTTATGTACAGCACAGGCTGTCAGAGTGTTGGTGGCTCTCCTTTGTTTGTACCCCGTGAGTGCGTACAAAAGCAGCGGCTGGCGAAGCTGTTCGGGTATCCATTCCTTACCAGTTGGTCCCGAAGTTTCCATAGTTCTCGGACTCGTCTCTCCGATTCGCTGAAGGAAGGTGAGCAGTGTGGCGGCGTTTATCACATCCCATGTCGCGACTGTTCTTGCCATTATACAGAGCAGACCGGACGACGACTTAGCTCATGAACAACGGAGCACTAACAGGCAGTGCGGAAAGGTGACCCAGTGTCCCAGATCCATACCCACACTCTGGAAAAAACCGTGAATTCAACTTCATGGGCACGCGGATAATGGCACGCACCGCTGGTAAGACGGGGTGAGTGTGTGTCGTAGTTCATTCTTGGATCAGGAATCCCAGCCGGAATCCAAACTGCGACGGAGAAAAGCCGAAACCTCGACCGGCTTGAGCCAAAAGTCCGTGGGAGTGAGGTTGCTGCCTGGCCGGGAACGGCCGGCGAACAGATGCTGACAGTCATGTGGAGAAGCGCCGCAGTCGGGACAGTAGTCGGGAGTGGACGTGTCGAGCCGATGTTGGTACTGGCGAAGGACCATTGAGTAGCCATTGCGCAGTTGAGCCAGAACACAGTGAGTGACCCTCGGGAGATGTTGTTCTGAGGCCGCAATCGGAGGTGGATAGCCACGCAAAAGAAGCGGGGGACGGTAACCTCGTTTCTCCTCAACAACGGCTCTCTGGTGGAGGCGCTGGAAGCCTGTCTTGGTGGCAGAGCTATCAACAGGTAGATCCGCGAGAGACGAGGCAACAGCTTCCTTGTGGAGTGCTCGAATAGACGGCCGGACGTTGCGCCACGGCTCGGGAGCGGTGCAACGGTGATGATTGGGATGGCCGGATTTCGAACAAGTCCAGCAGAACTGCTGGCTAATTAGTGTTTTGTGAGGGGCGACCAGTAGAACAGAAGCCTCCGCATGAAGAAGATCTATAGGCAACATTTTATAGCAACCCGTGATCGTGCGGAGGGTGGCGTTCTGTGCTGACTGAATGCGGCGAAGGCTGGAAGAGCTCATCGTAGGAGACCAGATTGGTGCCACATAAGTTAGGTGCGGCTTGGCCAGCACCTTGAAAATAGTCGACAAAGACCCTTTCTCGCAGTCCCAGGATGTGCCTGCTAGAACCTGGAGGACCTTGGTGTAGCGGCTCACTTTGCCTGCGGCCACCCTGGCATAGTCTGCGAACGTGAAAAGTGGAGCGAACCGCACGCCAAAGACGGGGTGAGAACTACTGGAGGCCTGGGTGTCAGACTCGAACTCCATCAACAGGCATGTGGATATACCGCCCTCGTATGTTGCCCTCCGTGTGTGCGTGACCAAGAAGAACGACCTAGATCGCGTCCGGGCACACACGCTGCCACGCCAAGAACGTAGGACTCGCTGTTAAGGTCGCCCACCATAACGTCAAGGACGCGTTTGGAGGTGATACGATGAGACGACATAAGCATGGACCAATCACGAATGCTCCCCCCCCCCCCCCCACCCTCAGTTACTCGTAACTAGATCGCAAAAATATTCCAATACTTGCTGTTTTACCATTTTCTTTGAAGATGGCCTCTTGTGTGAGGCCGAAAGCTCTAACCAATACAATTTCTGCCCCAGTGATTTCGCCTTTGTCTTATTTACAACAGGTATCTGGGGCACACATATTTGCTTCTATTCGTGGGAATGTTTACATTATTGAACGCAGTAGTGTATTTAAAGGGCGGTTTGGTGCTTTTCTTTTCAGTTGCCTGACGTACATATTGCTGAGCGGGAAAAAGAGAACGTCATTGACCCACCCAATGGAGACCTCAGCCTCTCCCCCTACACCACAGCCTACCAACCAAGGCAGGCTGCGGGACCCACCGAATCCGCCGGGCTGGACACTGTGTTGCAAAAAATCCAATCAGCGCTAGAACAGAGCAGACGGGTTCGGGAGCAGGTGATGCAATCTGAAATGGACACTGAGGTTGCGGCTGCGGTGGCTAATGCCGGATTCCAGGCAGCGGTTACCGCAACTGACAAGTCTGTGTATGTTTATAAGAAAAAAGAAATAACCTTGCTACTATTACTAAATCAGTAGTAAGGTACATTGTAAGCGGTAATATTCGGAGCATGCTCTTATTTCACAGATCTAGCCTTCAGTTGTGCCCCTACTTTTCTTTGACAGCAACTTTGATGACTTCACACATGTTTCAACGGACCTGGCGGCGTCATCCTCGTCCTCTATCCTAAGAGGCAACATCTTCGATGGAGATGGTGACCTCAAGCAGACAACCGGCTCTTCGAAACGTTTTCAAACGACCGCTCTGGAGGAAACTATCTGCCGCCTGGGTGGAGACGGCGTTATGCCCCGCGATCTACTCGGTGTGAATATGGATGTTGTCAGCTTTGAGGACGAGGAACTGGATGCACTGGAGGGTGAATTGGACCTTCTTGAGAACGGGCTGGAGGACGTTGCGCCTGACGACTCTCTTATCGCTGATTTGTTCTACTCTAAGCGTGTCAGTAAATAATGATTTTGTTATTAGCCTAAATCATGGGCCACCCAGAACTTTAAAATTTTTCAACGGTTTCTCATTTTCCCTTTCTGTTTTAGCAAATCAACACCTCATCGTCCGCTTTCTATGGCAACGTTTTAACTCCGGAGAAGTGTTTTGAGAGTCTTCTGGACGATGAGTCGACGACAAAAATGGAACCGCTTAGGAGCCAAGCAGCGTTGTCGGAAAGCAGCCTACCTGTCCAGCGGTCTGTGGGCAAAGCCGATCAAGCGGGTTCAGCTTTTGGTGACCGTTTTGATCATATGCACATTTTCGAAACTGTTATTTTGCAGATCGCAGGATTATCATTTGCGGTTTCATATATAGCCAACCTCTTTTGTCGCTCACAGAATCAATTTAATTTGCCCCATAAAAGATCTGCTGCTCACTGATAAACGTTCACCTGACCCCTAATGGGCCTACGCAAGCATCTTTGTGGCCACCCCAAAAACATGAGCCGCCATCGGATTTATGGCTCCAGTTTCAGTCCGTTCAGAAATTTAGAAAATCCTTTTGACTTACTGACATAATCTCCGTTTAGTTCCTTCCAATGGAATTTCACCAGAATTTCTCACCGACACTGTTGCGGTACCCGCTAGATTTGGAGAACGTTCGGTTTTACTAAACTTTGACCATTGTTTTGTGTGATGCGCTGCAGTTAGCCGTCGCCTTGCGTTTTCCATTGCCTTTCTTCTGTAAACGAGCACTTCCAGAAACAGTAATTGACCACCTTTTTATTTATCTCTTATAAACTTTTTACACCTAAAGATACCCTTTATTTAAGTATAAAATTTAAAAATGGCGTAATTTGCCATCAAATGCCTACAAGAAATAATATTTTCGTGTTTCTTTTCGCTAAAATATTCTAATTTATAAAAGCGTGTCAAAATCAACAATAAAAGCCATAGTACTTTAGTTGCCGGTTTTTATAGTACATGCGTTTTCTAAGCGGTCAAAAAGAAGCCCATTAAAAAGGCCGCATTTTATCGTGACTGAAATGACTTCAGAATAGACTATGCGATAATCAGTTTTACAACCTTTCTCAATGCTGATTATCGAGAGGGCATCAATCTTTCGCAAATTTCGGCATGTTGCAGGGATTCTGGGCCGTACTATATGTGTATATATATATATATATATATATATATATATATATATATATATATATACAGTATCAAACAGCGTCAGAATACCGGCGAAACACGTGTCTGGGCTTTTAGCTAGTACCCATGCGGGAGTACGATGTAATATATTTAACATATAGAATTCATACTACTGGTAGTACTGCTCGTTTGTGGAATGCCCCTCAAAGAACCCCTCAGTTTGTGATTGTTACGGCGGCCAGACCGTCCATGCCGTCACGATCGATGGCGGAGAAAACAGAACACCTGGGCCACATCCGAATTGAAGCCGCCCCCGTTGGTTCGCACCCGCATTCATGTCGCTCACGCCGTGTTCCGCTCAGTGGCGAGGAGCACCTACACAACGTGGGTGGTGGTTGCAGAGGAGAAGCTTCTAAAATGCCCACCTGCGCACCATATGCCAGGAATATTCTCGAAAGACGTGTAGACCCATGCCACAGCTAAGCAACTTCCAGCGCGAGGTCATCGTCCTATTCCGGAAAAAACATCCAACATGGGGGTTTCTGAAATGTCGGAACATTTTGCCTAAATTTTGTGGTGCCATTACAACTGACCAGTTTAGAGGTGTCGCGGCTGCATTCAAACAAGGTGGATCACCTGTAGCAAAGGTGCGTAAGCCTGGTAGTGGCACTTCTTGCAGGCACGATTCCCCAACAAGGCGAGCGGTCTTGGAACTTGCCGTAACTCCACCAGATCATCACAGAAGACATTCAAGTCAACGTGAAATTTGTAAAGAACTGGGATTATCAAAAGGGTATGTGCACAGAACAATTGCAAAATCCAATTTAAAATGTTTTCGACGTATTCAATGCCATGTTTTAACTGAAGCACACCAGCAAGCTCGAAAGACAAAGTGTTATGCCATGCTTCAGCGCTTCGGTGAAGGAGAAAAATGGAAACAAGTATGGTTCTCAGATGAATCATCATTCTGCTTGTCTGCACCACTGAATAGGCAAAATGAACGCATATATCGTGCAGTGGAAGTCAAAACTGATATTCCTGATGAAGATTTGCTGGCGGAGATAGACAAGCAGCAAAAATGTATCATGTGCTATGGTGCTGTTTCCTGGCAAGGCAAAACAGACCTCTATTTTATTGAAGGAGATGCTGCTGGGCAGGAAGGTGTTGCACCGAGTCGGAGAACAAAAAAAACTGTAAATCAAGTTGTTTACAGAGAGGAGATGTGCCCGCAGATGTTTACAGATATTGATCAAGTAATGCAGGGAGCTGGATGGATCGCTTAGGTCGCTGTTCTGCAGTTACTGGACAGCATTTTGAGCGGTATCTGTAACTTGTTATTAGGCAACAGTTTGTTAATTACACAATAAAGTTGTTAGTTATAATTGTAATCAATAATTTTTATTTTTATAACAGTATAAACATTATCATAAATTTAGGGGTTTTTCGTGGGGCATCCTGTACAAATGTTGATTGTCTTCAGCCAAAATATTCACAGAAATCTCGGTTTTGACTCTAAAAAGTCATGTTCCAGCAACCCACTTCCAAGTCAAGAGCTTAATAATTTAAAGAATTATTTATCCGATTATTATCTGGAGGCAATATACCTAAAACCGTATACGGAAGGTTGGGGGTCCATTGAGGAGTCGAACCCCTCGCAGTGGCAGAATACCGGCGAAACACGTGTCTGGGCTTTTAGCTCGTACCTATGCCTAGGTATTATGTAACATATTTAACACATGTATGTAATGTTTTTTTAATGTTTGTTAATGTCTGTCCCTTGGCTTTGCGGGTGCCTGCTGAATGAGGTATTTGGTGCACGTCCAGTTTGCTCTTCAATGTATTAACACAGGTTGAGAGGATAACCTTTTCAAGAAGAGGCAGAAGAAGAGCTTTCCACGCTGCAACCACTCTGTTACTGAAGAAGCATTTACGTCCATCGATCCTTGCTTTGCCGGGGCGTAATTTTAGTAGATGACAGCGTAAATCGGTCGTATTAGCCTGGATAAAAATAATCGGTCTCAGCAATAATCCAGGCCACTAATAATACGGAAGGTTAGTATGAGATACCCTTTTAGTTGCCTGTAGGAAGGATACTACGAGGTACACCATATTGAGTACACAGATACTGGCTATAATTAATATGCGAGGGGCTTAGTCCACTAGTGGGTCTCCCAGCAATTTTTGATCTGTGCCTGTTGACCTCAGTTCAGATTGATTTATCCCAAGTTAGCGAATACTTTTCGAGGACAGTAGTTAGTAGTGTTCAAATGGCAGTGCCTCCAAGTGCCGCAGCAGTTAGGCTATCCAACATTGACCCCAATGGGCATCACTCTGACTTTTTCCTAGACAGCAAGTAAGGTCTTTTACCGAATGTTTGAGAAGATAAAAAGTGTGTATAAATGCAGACAAAAACCATGCCCACGACAACTGGTAATCAATCATCTCCCCCTCGCCCTCCACCCCCCCCCCTCCGCGGCTTCTAGATTGCGTGTTCACCGGTGTGCGCATCACCTTCCGACGCTGCAACTTCCCACGACCAATTTTCTACGCCATTCAGTCGATGTTGTCGGCAGACCTGGAGAAGGAGACCCTAGTGATTACTACGCCACGTCAGAAGAAGCCCCTTTCGGGTGCCTCCCGGGCGGCCCCCCGTCTACCTTCCGGCTCCTCCGGCAACGCCGCTGGCCGGCGCAGCTCTTCTATGCCCGGTGGCCAACGCAACGGTCTACCACCGATGCCTTTGCGAGGTAGGATTGGTGAGAGAGGTGCCGCTGGCCACCCGCGTGCCTCCAGGTCGTCATCCGGTGGCGGTGGTACTTTCCGCCGCAGTCGCCTTGCCCGTCTCGCGCCCTGCCTCGCCACCCCTTCAGAGGGCTCTGAGTCTTCAGACGAGTAGGTTGATGTTCTTAGTACGTTTTACTTTGACAAATGCCTGGTCAATTGGACAGGGCTAATGACTCTGCGGGGAGAAAACACTTCGAGGAGAGCCAAGGAGGAGGAGGAGAAGTTGTAGATGCGATTGCTAGGACAATAACTCTATTCACCTAATGCTTAGGATGCCTTTGCAAACCCATCCTCAGATTGAGAGGAGAACGCAACTGTCTCTGATGATGGGTTCGATAAAGAATTCGAAAAGTCAGACGAATACAGTTCTTGTTTCAGCGATCGAATCTACCTGATTGCAATTATCTCCTAGGGCTCGCATTTCGCTCGTGTTTTGGCAATTTATTTGGGCGCGATGCGTCCAGATAGGCCCGACGATGGAACACTTATGCCCCTTGAGAGACCTCTTCATATGTGCAGATTTGCTGAAAGGTGCTTCATATATAGCTCCCAGTAAACACTGAGCTGCTTGAACACATAGTGTTTCAACACTCAAGTCAAGACAAGTGTACTAAGGGAAATATAGGTAAACGCCTTTGAACTCCTTATTAGTACACAGTGGTGAAGAAATGAATCGGTGCAGCTGAACATTTAAAAAAGAGGTCGTTTACATAATTCTAGGCGTCTACTAACTTGTTCAAAGTAATATAATCACATGGGGGGAGGTCAGTTAACACGAGCCAGCAGGTGTAACTGAGCAAAAAGAGCAGACAGTGAAAAAGTAAACCTCTAAGGCATGGCTCAGAATTCAAAATGTGGAATGTCATTTGTGGGAATTTTAGGAGAACAACTGACGCTCGTGGGAGAAAACTGTGTTCAAGATAGGACCGACTTTCTACTGAAAGTGTTTTGTGGTAAGCCATGGAGAGCCAATGGAGTTTAATAGCTTTATCCGAAGGATCACACGAGGAAGATACCGCAGACTCACGAAAACACCCTGAAGAACCGGAGATGAAAACATGACACGCCCTTGATTATTGCCGCGATGTTCGCCATTTCTGAACCCTCGGATTCGAGTTCGATTTTTTGCACCTTGCTTTTTTGTTTAGATTTGATATATCACGCGCTTATTTTTTTATACACGCATTAAGTTATAATCTTTTAATCTAATATTTGCATATTTTATATGCATATTTTTTGAATATTCTGTACTACACTGTGGTATGCTCCACTCATATTGCTTCCAGTCCCGTAATACGGAATTCTGAGATTTTTGGTTGCTGTGGTGATCACATTAGATCATCCTTATCTTATCCTTACCCTTACCTGAATAAGTACATATTATCTTTAGAAGGAATTATACACTACAAGTTCTCTGCCAGTCTGTCGAATGCAGTAGTTATCTACGGCCAAATCATCCCTAAAACCTTCGGTACGTCACAACTCCTCTAGTAGTAAATAACGGGTTAGTGTTTGTGTACAATCATAATCTGAACTCCAGCTTGATGTGCCTACGCACCGTTTGTGCCTTTAGGTTTGCATTCTGGACGGGGCCATTGTAAAGACCCGTATAGGCTTCTGCGATTACTCAATGGTGGATTTTCCGGCTCGGATTGAGAAGGTCGATGGTTCACATCTGCCTTCTAACGCCCTTTTTGATCGTATGCTGTCTCCTAGCTTTTGTAGCTTGCGTGAACAAGTAAATCTTCTCTTTAGTAGGAATGAACCACCACGTCAGTTATCCGCCTGTCTATCGAATAAGTTTGAAACAGGATGTTCCCGGAGAGAACTTGAAGATGGTTATAGCTGTAAGATTTGATGGCACCATAAATTTAGGGAGAACTCCTCATTCGTAGACCTTAATACAACGAGTCGTTGTAACTGAGGAGCTCTCCTGAAATTTATGGTGCCATTAAATTTTACAGCTATAACCATCTTCAAGTATCGAATAAGTACAATTCCCGACATAATAATATTGAATCACACTACTTTGAATAAATAAGTAGGCGTGTATGTTTACAATTTTGGCTATACGACAGGTGCTCGATTTTCGTCTGCACTTGTGTAAACGGCCTCTTTTCGAATTTTTTTCCGGCGTATCAAAGCACACATATATTTATCTTCCGCACTCATCGCCCCCCTAAGTTGCCCGGAGACCTGGGCAGTCAGCGTTGAGATACTTGTGCCCTATGGCCTCCACACGGACGCCAAAGCAGAGGCCCTGCTGACCGGTGAGGCCAATTGGTTCACGCACACCATTCCGCTGAGACGGGCGGTGCCACGCAGTGCAGCACACCAAAACCATCTGCAGGGCCCCTCTTCCTCATCCTCAATGCCACAAGGTCTCTCGAAGCAGCAGCAGCCCGAACAGCAGGAGGAGATCCTTCTGGCACCGCGCAGGACCCACCAGTCCTATCAAGCCGTCTTCCTTTCAGCTGAGGCCATGGACCAGTACATTTCACCGGAGACGGTCAATCTGAAGATGCGACTGTTTGCGGGCAGACAATCTGGTCGAGAGGAAAACCTGGAGGACAGTCACGAGAAGGAGGAGGAGGAGTCCACCTTTAACAGAGTAAGTATCTCCTTCTCCTCTTACTCTGTCTCTCTTCTTCTCTCCTGTCCACTCCACGAAGTCTTGTTATACGCTGATAGGTAGGTGAAAAAAGACAGGAAGAGCCTACATTCTGGTGTCGATACGTGGACGACACTTTTGTTATAATCGAACGGAGCAGGCTAGCAGCCTTCTAAAACTTGCTTAACAGCATCTTCCCTGACATCCAATTCACAAAGGAGGAAGAGAGTGCCGGACAACTAACGTTCCTAGATGTCCTCGTCACGCGCAGACCCACAGTTCATAGACTGGCAACTAACACAACCCAGGTGCTCAGCTTCCATAGCAACCACCCACTAACGCATGAACGTGGCTGTATTCGAGCACTATTTCAGAAGGTGAAGACACACTGCAGTGAACCGGAAGGACGAGCGCAAGAATTACCACATCTTCAGGACCAACTTGCCAGGAATGGATACCCGAACAGCTTCATCAACCGCTGCCTCCGAACGCACCCACGGGGACCAAACAAAAAGGAACCACCAACGCTCTGGCACCCTCTACTGTACATCGAAAACATATCAAAAGCAACCGGGCGTATCGCTGCAGAGCTCGGCGTGAGTATCACTCATCGCCCGACAGCTGACATGCGTGCACGAGTCATGCAAATCAAAGACCCACTGGATGTAGGTGAGCAGTCTGGCGTCATTTATCAGGTGCCATGTCGCGAGTGTTCTTGCCATTATAGAGGGCAGACAGGGCGACGACTTAGCTCACGAATACCGGAGCACAAACGGGTCAGTGCGGAAGGGCAACTTTCTGTCCTAGATCGCTACCCTCACTCTGGAAGAAGGTCACGAATTCGACTTCTCAAACACACGGATAATAAGACGAGACGCGTAAGGATGGACGTGGCGTGGACAGGGACCAATCAATAATTGCCACCCCCCTCCCTACCAGCCTCATTTACGCCTAACTAACGCTTGCTGTTTCTCATTTACTCTGACGATGGCTTCTCGTGTGGAGCCAAAAGCTCGGAATAAAACTGTCTTTCCAGCTATCGAGTCTTCCTCTTCGTTACAAAGGCAGGAATGTCAGTTTTTAAGACTAGCAACTTCAGGTCAGGTCGTGAGAGCTAAGAAACAGCGATGAACTGACGTTGGATTCCTGTAAGAGTTCGAAAGCTCAGGATAATAAACCATTTCACCCTTTGCTCGACAATCATTCTTCCTTATACATGCAAATACCTGGAACACGAGCGTTTTCATTCATAGTAGACTTGCGTTGAATCTACCGCACAGTTTTTTTTCCCTTATCCGCCCATGCTCAGTATCCAGATAGGGTCACGATCTGCAGAAATGGGATCAAGTGCAGGCAGTCGGACTCGCCACGCTGGACTCAGATCCCACTGAGAGCGGGTGTGCCATAAAGGCCACGGATGACCGGCGCGACGTGACTCTGCACATACGTATGCCAAAGACACTCTCCCCTACTATGTTTCGCGTCTGTCAAGGAGCGCAATGTGAATAACGCCTGTCACACCCTTACATGCACTTCGTGTTGTTTTGGCGCATTTACCACATGGCTCGTTTAAGAAACTCACGCAGGCACTCCCCTCACCCGAAACCAAATGGCCAAATTTTCCTCAATTTCCCTTTTACCTGTTTTCCTCAGACCGACCAAACTTGTAGAGTAGTCTTGAGTAGATAGCGGGGATAGCATCATCTATCTGATTGTCGCAAATTTTGTGACCATTGTGATTTATTTTAGCTGTACGCCGTGGTGTGCGGAAACTTGCCGCACCTCTCAGATCTTTCCTGCCCAGATGAGACTGGAAATGGCTCTGTTGATTCCTCCTTTGGTATTTTACTCTTCTCGCAGAGGTTGTACCCTCCATCTGTGTGAACACATTGAAGACCAAATTGGACATGCACCAAACATTTTGCCCTCTAATGTAAATATAACTTACGAGGGTGAGAACTACACATTCGTGCTAGGAAAACTTATTACACGTACCTATTATATTACTCTGACTAAGCGAGTAGCCATGTTTTATTACTATTTCGACAACACCCGCTTCTCGCTCGTCGCTTGCTAGCATGTAATTGAAGAATTATTTTCCCATTTTTCTTTTCTGTTCATGCATTTCTTAGTCCCCCTTTTAACAATAGGGAGCTCAAAGGCATTCGCCTATCCTTCGTTAAATAAACGGATACTGATGATGCATGCGTCTAGGACTTGAACATCTGCTTCCGGTCCTTTTAGCTACTGGGCACGGTGGATCTTCCATGCCAGCTCCTGTTAAACTGTGTCTACCAGTCCACAGAGAAACCCCAACAGGCGACAGCGGCGATGGCAACACCTCCACGAGATGGTTCGACAGCCACACCCAAAACCCTCCGCATCCGGTTCGACTTTGCCCCACCCATAGAACGCCGACTCACTGAGTTCCTGCTTCGACGTGACTTGGGTTCGTCACCAAACCTCTTGCGCAACTGCAACCTCTTTGTCAATGTGGAACCCGTCTGGCGAGTGAAAAGCAGGGGTCTCACGACTACAGAGGCGGGCGCCAAGGACCTGCTACCGGCTCCGTCGGTGAGTACAGTTTACCCTAATTTTTCCTTTCAGATCACCCTCCCCACTTGAATGAGTTCCATACCAATCAGTGTGCGTCCAAGTACATTTTTGTGTGTATTCCTGATCGAAACGAGCAATGCCACGAGCTCGTGGTGTAGTGGTTAGAGCGCTGGACTGCCAATTAACGAGTTTACGGGTTCGAGCCTCGGCCGTCCCGAGGGGTTAACTATGGCTGACTGATGACACCTAGTAAGTGAGAAATGGTCATGACGGTCTTCCGAGTAATATCTCCGGCAAAGACAAGGGAGACTGGAATAGCCATTTCCGAATTATTAGCCATCTTCAGACTGTCCGAAGTGCTGCAGCACTCGGGTCTCGAACTCAGGACCGCTTGATCAGATCCACGAGCTCGTCATCTCGCGGGTTTAGGTTAGGAAATGTTGACACTCTTTGATGAACGTTCACCGAGCGCTAACAGATCTCACTTGTCCTGCCCTGCCCCGCCTTGGGTCTCGTTTTTCGGTACCTGACGGTAGCCATCGCAGCTAGGAATTTAGGCAAATAGAGTTGCTGGCAAAGACAAGAGAGACTGAACGTCTTCCTTGTCCTTGCTGGTAGTGTCATTCTGGCTAGCTGCGAGGTAAAACGGGTACCGGTTTCTTCACGGACACTTCATCACCTCACCTCCGTCCTGGGTCTACGTCATCAGATAGGAGCAAAAGCTAATGGGGTAGCCTTACGGCTAGCCAACCCAGTGCTTGAAAAGACGCAGATGTGATTGCTGAGACAATACTTTTATTCGTAATCTTAATATTACGAATAAAAGTATTGTCTCTGCACTGTCGTAAGCTGGCCGAACTAGCAGCAGTGACTTGCACAGCTGAATGATCGTGATTATTTTCTCCCAATTTAATTTATGAAAAAAAAGAATATCACAAGTAATTGATGATTTAGAAACTTTGATAATTGTTATATGCCGGACGCAGCGCTCAAACAGGAAAGTAATTCTTAAAAATGTTGGGTGACTGCTTGGCAGTAGAGTCGGAAGGTGTCACAGCAGGAGCTTAAACGTTATGAGTGATAAAAAGTGATAGCAGAGCGTAGTTTCGATCTACAGACCTCTGGGTTATGGGCCCAGCACGCTTCCACTGCGCCACTGCTACGATGGCAACGACCTGACCAAAATGTTAACAAAAGGGCAAGACTGATTGCGTGAAGAGTGCATGCACGCGTAAATAGTGTAGGCACTGTTTTTCAAGTAGTGGATCTGTACAGTGTGCAGGGTAAGTGGTCATACAATAGAGCAAGGAACTTCGGGGAGGCTCATTTCTAAGTTAAGGTTTGTCTCTAGGCTGTGTATGTAATTTGTTCTTTCGCCCGGCTGTTTGGGATAAAACTAAATGCTTCGTTCGCGTTAGTTATGGCCTAGACCGGAAGAAAGCGATACAGACAATGTCTGACATGACACTCGTTGATGGATTTTCATCTGCCGCCCACGGAACTCACTTGCCCTGCCTTGGGTCTCGTTTCGTGGGCCCTGACGGCATCCATAGCAGTTAGGGGTATGGGCACGAGTCTTCCTTGTCTTCGCCGGTGATGTCATTCACATCATATCAGTCACATCTTATCACTAAGCATTACTACCAAACGATCTTCAAATGGCCATTAAAAATATTCTGCTATGCATTGTTAAAGTTGCATCGAAGCAAAAAAGTTTATTTTTCTGACTTAACAAACTCCTCCCCGGCGGCAAGGCGCAGGAAAAGTGGACAAACTTTTGAAACTGACCAATCAGATTGCAGCTAGTCAACTGGACTGAAGATGAAGGACATTACCTTTCCCTTTTAAATGGATTATTTTTCGCATATATGTATTGATTCCTTGGTCTTTTGTAAGCTTACGAATAAAAGAGCGGTCATATGCATGGCCATTTTTTGAAAAACCTACTTTTCCTCAAATTGCTTCCTTTTCAAAATAAGCGGAACGTATATTTTAAACAACATATATTTATACATGACTGACATTGCTTGAGGACTTCTTTACATTAACTTTGCAGAATTATATGCTGACAATTTGTTTATGCCCAATTAGAGTGGTGCGTTAAAACAAAATTCGGACAAATATTATTTTTTTTCGTTCCATTTTGCTCAAAATAACTTCAAAGGTTAGCTTAACATAACTCCTAAAGATTATATTGCTGCCTTTTTCTGGAAAAAAATTTACGTAATTCTGTATGCGTCATCAAACATAGTAAGTTCTCTACGTTATGATCATTTGTATTCCATGACCTAAGTATTCGGGACTTGCTTATAGTTATTTACCGAAGCCTACAACTACAGGAATATCTACCTATGCCCGCGTGGACAATATGGGCAATACTGGAAATTGACAACTTTACAAGAAAGGATTTTGCCCAATTGTCATTGATAGACTGTACAATATTGCGTAAGTTTGTCAGGAATATCAAACTTTAAAATCTGCAGTGTGTGTGTGCGTTTGAAATAAAGCCCCACTTTGCAGGAGTTTGAATTTTTTTTAACTGAAATAGTATCAGGTTGCTTTGCAGAGCTGTGCCGTATTTGGGTATACTATTTTAACGATAGTCCACAACAATCTTCCGTGTAGTTTGTGCTAAGACGTTCACGTTCACGAAGTCACTTGGGCCGGACAGCATACCTGCAAAGCTGTTGAAAGAGCTAGCCGCGGAGTTGACAGAATCCCTGCAGTTACTCTTTCGGGCCTTTCTAAACACAGGCTAACTGCCATCCGACTGGAAGACAGCGTGGATCTCACCCATACACAAAAGTGGGTGTCGGGCGTCCGCAAACAACTACAGGCCAATAAGCCTTTCTTCAATATGTTGCAAAATCATGGAGCGAATTATCAAAATAGAGTTGATGCAATTTTTAGAGTGTCACCAACTTCTTTCTGATAAACAGCACGGATTCCGTAGAGGATGGTCCTGTTTGACAAATCTGTTCTCCTGTCTAGAGCAATGGACCAGAGCACTCGATCAAGGAAACACGGTGCACGCAGTCTTCATAGATTTAAAGAAGGCATTTGACACAGTGCCGCATCAACGCCTCCTATACAAGCTTAGACGTATAGGAGTAACCGGCAACCTTTTGCGATTGATCGGAAACTTTCTGACTGGCCAAACTCAAACCGTATGTATTGGTGATCAGCGATCGGCGGAGGTGGCAGTTGATAGTGGGGTCCCCAAGGGTTCTGTTCTGGGTCCTATCCTTTTCCTTATATATATCGACGACTGCATAAGTGGATTAGACTGCGAAACCGCAATTTTCGCCGACGATTTAAACTCTGGAAGATCATTCGTAGCGAAGACAACGAAGCACATCTGCAGGCAGATTTGCACCGACTTGAGCAATGGTCAAACGAGTGGCTCCTGCCATTTAATATCGCCAAATGCAACATAATGCGTTTCAGTTGTACTAACACTTCGTATCGGAGGGTTTACAACCTTAATAACACACCGCTGCCAGAAGTAGAGGCCTAGAAGGATCTGGGGTGTGGTTCACTCCCTCACTTAAGCCATCACTCCACAGCCTGATGGCCAAATCTGCAATATCGCGCTTGTATCTAATCAATCGCGCCTTTGTTAAGTTTGATAAAGTTGTCTTTGGGAAGGTCTTCGGTGCGTTTGTGCGACCCCAACTGGAATTTGCCATTCAAGCCTGGAACCCTTGGACAGTCAAAGACAAAAAAGCCTTGAAAGGGTGCAAAGACGGGCAACTAAGTTAGTGCGAGGCCAAGCGTACCTTCCTTACGAGATACGACTGACCAATCTTGACTTATTTCCTCTGGATTACAGACAGCTGCGCGGTGACCTGATACAGGCATTTAGCATGCTGTGGGATCAAAATTGTTGCCTAGCATCCAACGGTTTCTTTGAGCTGGCCACTACTTCTAGATTGCGCGGACATCCTCTCAAGCTACGTGTGACTGGGGCAAGATTTAACACACGAAAATTCTTCTTGTCTAAGAGGGTAATCCAGGCATGGAATGCTCTACCCGCATACATTGTCATGTCCCCATCTGTGGACACGTTTAAGATGCAGTTGGATCAGCACAGAAAAAGACATTATCTGTAATGAAGCGAGCTAATTATGTTACAGTCTAACTTTTTGTTAAAAAACATACGGCACGCTACTTTTCAGTAATATATTTGTTTCGAATAACTGATTGCGAGTTCGTCCTCTTGTTCGCATGGGCATACGATGGGCGCATCTCCGACACCGTGACCACCGCAGTCATCTCCCCTTGTGACCATTAGGATATTGAACAACCGCGATGGCCTCCTCCTGATATGATCCAAACACTTTCAGCAGCAGGACATCCGATTTACATGTTCCCTTCGCCCTCCCCTTCCCCCCCCCCACAGGCGAAAGTTTTTCTCCTTAAAATCCCACAAATGGCATTAAAAACTAAACTTATGAAAGATGCCTAAAGAGTTTTTTTTACTGTCTTCCCCCCTACCGCAGTTCCATTACTGGCAACGCCACATAATCTGCGTGATAGCTCTGTACAAAGAGGGAGTTCAAAGGTATTTACCTATATTTCCCTAATAAAACTGAACTGAACTGAAAAAAAGCTATAATCAATGCTAGGCTCAGAGTTGAAAACCAGGAGGACAATGCGTGTGAAGAACATGGTCATTTTGTCGCTCTGGACTTCCTACTTCTTTCTCGCGTCGAGAAAAATTGGAAAAACTACAGGACAGATAGTGGTAAAGTTGGTGGTGCAGTGTTATCAGAAGTCACAACCATGTCAGTGAAAAAGGAAGAATGGACACCCTATAAGGTACCTTTATTCATTTTAAAATTTACCTGTCGGAACTAAAGCGAGGAACAGGGTGATATTTGCTTAAATGGAATTTTTTCAGATAATAATTTGACGAGAGAGACATAAGCTTTATTTTGAAAATATGGACAGGTTGAGTCGGTTTTGGTACTGGCGAGTGACCATTGAGTAGCTACTGCGTAGTTGAGCCAGAGTACAGCGAGTGACCCTCGGAATTTATCGTTCTGAGGCTGCAATCGGAGGTGGATAGTCGCCTAAGAGGACCATGGAGTGGAAACCTCGTTGTTCCATAAAAACGGCTCTCTGGTGATGACGCTGGAAGCCTGTCTTGGTGGTATAGCCCTCAGCGGGTAGATTCATGAGGGACGAGGCAACACCTTCCTTGAGGAGAGCTTGAATAGACGGCCCAACTTTGCGGCTGGGCTCAGGAGCGTGGCCACGATGGTGATTAAGATGGCCGGGTTGCGAACAGGTCCGCAAGAACCGTTGGCCTAAGAGTTGTTGTGAGGGGCGACCTGCAGGACAGAAGCCTCTGCATGATAGGCGACATTCTACAGCAGCCCGTGAACATGCGGAGGGCAGTGTTGTGTGCTGACTGGAGGCGGCGGAGCCTGAAAGAACTGATTGTGGGAGACCAGAGCGGTGCCGTATGAGTGAGATGCGGCCTGGCCAGCGCTTTGAATGTGGTCACCAGCATCTCTTTCGTGCAGTCCCAGGATGTGCCCGAGGCATAAAAGTTACCCTTTGGTGGACCCAAATAATTTAAATGAACTTTACCCTTATTATTTGCTTTACGAATGAACGCATATTCCCATATTCCGATGCCCAGTATAGCCCCGTTCAGCCTCGGTTTTTTAATGGTACTATGCGGGGCAGGTACTGGTAGGGTTGTCAACTGTTCCAAGCTAATTTCGTTCCTCGTCTGCTGCACATTATTGTTATTCTTCTTGATTGGTTATTAATGCCATCAGTTCCTGACCTGTCACAGTTTAACGTCTGCAGTTTTTTTCAAATACCTCTTATTTCTTCAGTCTTCTGTTTTTTGCTTATTTTCTCGACTTACGCACTCAACTCCGCCGCTATATAGCGGCCGATGTTAAAAAATTCGACTAAATTTTACAATTATTCAAAAATTTCCTTTACCGTCCATCCTCATTTCTCCACCCGTAAAACCCTCATTATCGCCAGTCCCGTAAGACACAAGACCGAGCTAGGCGTGCATAAGGTCCACTACAAATGGTATCTCTGCCTCCATTTATCTTTTTTAGACTGAATACAAAGTCTCCGCAGAGGGAGCACGTAGGGTTGAACAAACTGACTCCTTCCATCGCCCCTCGGTCACCGCACAGAACGTCCAAGTTTGCGCCCCGCCATTCAGCCTGCATTCACCGAAACTGGATACTCTTTTGACGGTGCGCGAAGCTCGCAACCTCGCCTCGCCAGTCAGCCACTCCTATCTGATCATTCGAACACCGTGGTGCAGTGAAGAGGGCAGTGGGGATAGAAAAGCAAAACGTTTTACCTCGGCTGTCTCCTGGAGCAGTGGAACATCACCGGCCTACCACTTTGGCCTGCGTAACTCGGCCACTTTCAATGAGGTAAATGTATATTGAAACATTCCTTCTACTCACATGTTTTGAGTAGCACTTTTTTTATCTCTCACTGTTTCCTCTTATAGGAGTTGATGTCGAAACTGCGGAATTCCTTCCTGCCCATCGAAGTGTGGAGCAAGCAGACTGATGGGCAGCCGGACAGGCTTATTGGCCTCGCAAAAATAATCACAAGGCCGATCGCCCAGCATTACTTTTCGGATGATCGTTCGGTCTCCGAGACAGCGCGAAAGCAGGCTCTTGAAAGCCTACTCCTTTGCGAGGTACTACTATTGGATGTTTTTGCCGATACAAAAGTATTTGCCCCCCTCAATTTCCATTTCAAATGGCCCCTTTTATGACTGTCTTGCCCCCACTATCATTTTACTTACCTTTATTGCGAAATACTCTACGGTCTAATATAGATAAAACATTATAGTCCAGCAATCATTACCACGATACTTTGCGTCTTTTTTCGGATGCAAGTTCTTTCTTCGGGGTTTAAATCTTGATGGTTTTTTTGCATAGACAGTGGAATTTAATGGAACCATTAACTTTCGCGAGTTCTCTTCAGTTACGGCTTTCCTTCCTATACATTCATGTGTTCAGACAAAAAGATTGCTCCATAACACGAACAGTTTTTCATAAGAGTACATAAAAAGGGTAGGACTTGCATTACCTGAATTTTGTTCTCATACAATGGAAACGTAACTTGTCATGCACTCTCGTCCAAAGGACAAGAAACGTTTGCTCTGTGGAGATATTGATGGCAGAAATAGTCTGCCTCAAAAGTGTTTTTCTTAAGCGGGAATATCCATCACGTTTTATCCACAAGTACAGCAAACCCTTATGGCTAAAAATGACGGACCAGTCAGTTCCGAAAAAGTCCGTTTTCATATTTTTGCCCTTTTGAGGTGACAATATTTTTGAATACTATCAAGCGACGCCTACGTAGTACCATCGAAGGGACATATTTTGCGACCAAACTCCTATTTTCTAATTCTAAATAGCCTCTAGCAATTCAGCGTGCAAAGGATGTTTGCCGGTGCACGCCTCTTCAAATTTTCATGCACTTGCAGATGCCAGTACATTGGGCAAACGCAACGGCATTTGGCAGCCAGATCTAAAGAGTACTTGCCTAGATGGCTATCAAAACAGGAAAACAGTATTCCACGTTCATTTATTACTTAAACTTGCTTGATACGGGTTACAACGTGGATCCCATGACATCCTTCCGGGTACATTTTCAGGCATGAATAACTAGTACCTTGCGCTACCTGGAAGTAGCTTATATATGGCGGTCAAAACCGGACCTCTGTAGACAGCTAGAGCCCGTAGTGAACCTAAATATGCCTTGGCAACATCGGGATCACTGATTTACACATTTAGCTGTCTTAAACTTGTTTTTTTCAACTTTTCCTTCTCACAGTATTTTAACTTGCTTACGTTACTGATCAGCCTTGGTGGCCCTTTTCTATGAGGTTGCTTTTTGCATCGATATTTCTGTGCGAATTCCGTGTTTGTATTTTCGCATACGTTATTCATGTTACGCAGCGAGATGCCGCAGCCGAAGGGCACTCGCAAAATTTAGTGCTTCCATTCAATGCTGTTGTTTATGCAATCATCAGATTTTTCTCCAGGGGAAAGATGCTTTAAACTTGATGACTTTCTTCTGTTTTCAGCGGCCTTTGGTAGTTGAGGACTCATGGGTAACCCTGGTTTTTCCTCTCACTGGACAAAGAACTGGTGCTCTCCGTGTTCGTTTAGCCGTGGGTACCGCCGCCCAGATTACCAATTTGATTGTCGCGGATAAACGTGCCGCAGACCTACCATTCGCAGAGAAGACCAACTCCAGTAGTGTCGGTTGGACGTGCCTTGATTTTATTGAGTGGCCACCGGAGGCTTCGGTCGGGGGAGCTCTGAGAGGATCTGATGATTTTGGAACCTCTATTGGTGGTAAGTCGTTCCCCTTTGTCCGGTATAACTCTGTCAATTGACTTTACACACGAAATCTAAAGGCTGTGCTTGCTTCTCCTAGTTGAACACAACCTGGACATTGCCATTCACAGTTTAAAGGACTTCAGCCCACGTCTATCAGAGACACTTTCGCGCGAATTCGGAGACCGATTCCCCTGGAACGACTGTGACTGTTACGTCAAGTTGTATTCCTGTCCGGGTCCGTTTGCTCTTCCTGTTTTTATTGATAAGTTAAAGTGATCTCCGATTCTTATCCCGGAATTCTAACTCTTGTGGAGCCTAATAATATTTGATAAATAGTGTTTAATCCCAAAAAATAAGTAGGTGTTTCATTTTAACCGTCATTTTGGCTTCTCTCCTACCAGACAAGCAAGGCGCCTCGATCATTTCCTCACAAACCAACGCTCACCCGATGCGTGTGTCTCCACCGGGAAGTCTTGACACTGTTAATTGTCGTTTCACGGTTGCTGAGACTACTGCGGCGGATGGTGACCAGTACTGGCACCACACAGTTTCACATCGCTTCACAGCTCGGAGCTCAGATTTCTCTGAAAAAGCCAAGGCCATTCACCTTGTCGACGGCAACGCCTTTCTAAATTGGCTCGGCGGACGTACAAGTAGGTGGTTCTTACGCGCTGTCTTTGTTTCTTCACCTCGTCGACTGATTTAGTTAATTTTGAATGAGCCAAACTGTTAAAAATACTAATACAGGAGCCTTTGTTGCGATGAATGGAGTCTTGTTCTGTCCCTATGCATGGAGCGAGACATGTCTTGTTGAGCAGAGAGCGCTTTCATATCCCAGCGCAAAGATTGCATCATTTTTAACTGGGGTGAGAAACTTACTTCTGGGGGATTTTGAAGTCTTGACATAGCGCGCAGAAAACTTTGTTGATTGGGTTGTGGACTGGCGGTTGAGAGGCAACAAATGAACCACGTTCAAAATGCAAACCTAGAAAAATTAGGACTGTTGACTAAAAGGTAAGAAAATATACAGTAGCGGTAGATGGGGCTGAGGAAATGGTATTTACTATTAACTGATGATTCAGTTATGTCGTTTTTGTCTATTTTGTTCTTTGCTTGTAGTGGTTATGTAGTGGTTGTACATGGAACACTACAATTATCCAGGCAGGATCCCGGGTTGCAGGAAAAAGGCAGAAGGCGTCCAGATGGGGGGTTTATTATGCATATAAACCTACATTGCCGTCTCAGGCAACAGGGTGACTAGCGAATCCAGGGCTAGTGTTCACTTCATCTAGTCACGTCGAAGAGTTTATGTGAGTGCAGTCACAGCTGCTTTTACATAATTGAGGAACTAGTTCAAATGGTCGATATGTTGTCTTACACACAGGCGATGTCGTGTATAATGAAAAGGTACAGTTGGACGGGGTTAATAAGTGTACTTGGATTACAACTCTTCGTTTTCATGCCGTCCACATGGCGAGAACGGTGCGTACAGGTCCTTGTGCTGGGAGG
>JAYGXS010000007.1:30144192-30158899 GCA_036362985.1 Ligula intestinalis | reverse complement strand
GGAGAGCCCAGTAACCGGCACAACGGGCAGCGAGCCCGCGGCGCAGCGGTTCTAGCAGTGGACGTCTGGCCGTCAAGATCGTGGGTTCGGTCCTCGGGGGTCGCTACCACTATGATTCGGTATGAATAGTTAGCGACTGCTAATAAGCCAGAAATCGCCATCTTAGTCTCCCTGCTCTGTGTTGATAATAACCTTCTGCGTCCTTCTGCGTCATTAGCCGCATTGAGGCGTAGGCTCGCATTTTAGCTCCAAAAGCACCAGGGCGCCATGAGTGTGTCCTGTAACTGATCGGTGTATGAGACACTCGTCAGTTACGGGTAAGTCAGGCCTTCTGTTTTAATTGAATAAAAGCGAACATGCCAGTCCCTTTAAATAATTGGAAAGAAGAAGATGGGATAGCTAGGACAAGACTTTTATTCGCCTGACGTTTCGAACTCTGTCGCAGATCCTTCATCAGGGATATTAGCATAGGCAGTACCAGAGTTGCATCAGTTATGGGATACAGTCACTATGATACTGCCCACTACTGACGATTAACGAGTCTCCTATCGAGGATAATTGCTCGTTTGTGCACTAATGGCTTGATGACCAGCGTGCGGACTGTGGCCTGTTGAAATATCACCACACGTGGTGGAATGGAACGTGATAATTGCTCGGCCGTCTGATCCCCCGGTTTTGTTACTGCTTATGCTAATGTCTGTAATGAAAAATATGCGACGGACTTCGAAACGTCAGGTAAATAAAAGTCTTTTCCCAGCGATCGTATCTTCTGCTGTTCTTTGAATCCATTCAAAATTTCTAACTAGAATCAGTTTTAAACTATCTATCTTACTGCCTCCCTTGTCTTTGTCGGTAAAGTCATTCTGTATTTATGTGTATGCGACAATACAAGCGAAACTGCGAGTCCCAGGTACTGAAACTCCGTTTTTTCAAAGCAATTCGTCAGTCGCGGAACGCGCAGCCAAACATATTTTTCAACGCCAGTACCGCTAAGCCAGATGGCTGAACAATTATCACGCGACTAGTTGGGTCGACTGGTTGCTGACGACTAATAAGCCAGAAATGGCAATCCTAGTTTCCCTTGCCTGTGTCTGTAATGTAACACTCAGGCTATCTTTTAATTAATCTCTTTGCTGGATTTCCCCTGCCAGCTGTAGGCCCTTCAGAACCGCTCCCGACATGACACCTACCGGTCCTCAGACCTCAACACAGGGCCTGCTCTCAACCGATACCTGTCCTCTAGTGCCCTCTACCGCGAGGACCGGTGTGCGGCTGCATGTGAATCTCCTGCGAGTCTCTGGTCTCTGGCCAGCGCTAATTGACCTTCCCGCTGCCTCCTTCAGCGGTCACATTCGCCTACACTGCCTCCTCCTCATGCCCCTCCCCTCACCGGGCTCCTCCTGCAAGCCGCCACTTCCTCGTCTCCTGTCCACGACCTCCTCCAAGTGCATCGGCAGTGCTACCTTCTGTTCCGACCTCAAAACCCAACTGGACACTCTGCTGCCACTGTCCTGGACCTATCCCACGAGTTCTCCACGTTCGGCGGACGAGACGACAGTCAGTGAGCCCGCCACGGGTGTCCTGACTCTCGCCGAAGCCTTAGTCTACGCCGCCAAGGCCATAGATTCGCGTGCCGAGTGGTTGGGCGGCATCGTGCTGCGACCTTGTCTGGTGCTGCAGGTGGATGTTTGGGAGGAGCCTAAGTCGCGTCTTCAAACTGACTCGTGGGCGCAGCCACGCAACGCCACAATTTGGGGTAGGTGCTATGCTGTGCGCAACGCGTAATCCAACCGGCGCAACGGCGTCAATTGTGCATAATATTTACAAAATAATATCTACTTATGAGTGTTTAAGTAGACTATTTTTCTGTAATACAGGTTTAGACTACGCGGACAAGACAATTGCCGAGTTGGTGCCCGAAGGCGACCACCTGCTCGTGGCCACCTGCCGTGTACCTCTCAACGGTCTTCTCGCCTCCGGCACTGGTACCCTTCTGCCGCACTGGCACTTCCTGATTCGTCCACGTACGGATGCCTACTGCGGTCTGGCGGGAGCGGTGGAGCTTTCTGCCCAATTTGTCGCTGCCAATGCCCAACAACGTGTTCTGAGTGAGGTGGAGACCTGCGCAAGTAAGCGGGGTCTCCGGATCTTGCATGAGTGGGGTGCTGTGAATACGGCCGTTGTTCGGCCTGGCGAACTGCCAGAATTCGCCCTTGGGGACCTGGGTATCTGGGATGCCGATGGAGGTAATTCACTGGGCTTACTCCTAACTTTTTGGTAACAAAAGATTGATATGTAACCAATTACTGCTGCTACCAGTAGTTCCATTGCCTGCTTATGCTACCGCTTGAGGAACTACTATTTATTCTCTCACTACTATGAACACTTCTACTACTGCTGCCACTAATATTGCTACTACTATTGCTACTGCTTCTTCTACTTTGACTGTTGTTACGACAACTTTTACCTTTACTATTGCTATTACATAGTAATATTCGTACTTCTACCACAAAAACTACTCAAACTACTACTCCTCCTATACCGGCTACTACTCCTACCACCACTATTATCACTACTACTACTCCTACCACCACTATTATCACTACTACTACTACCGCTGCTATCGTTACTACTACTACTACTACTACTACTACTACTTCTAATACTACTACTATTAATACTAATACTGTCATTACTACCATTTATAGTACTATTACTGCAATTACTAGTATAACTACCACCGTTACTACTGGTACAATTTCTACTACTACCATTTCGTCTACTACTCCTCTTGTACTCCTATTATTACTTCTGCTATAGCAACAATGATTTTCACCCTGGGTTGTAAACTTGTTCTTTTATTAACTTACATAAAGGCACCTAGTTTGCATGCCCAGAACGATCTTCTACATTTCCGTCATCATTTCACTACGACTAATGCTACTACTGTTACCCCCAGCAGTGCTACTAACACTTCTAGTAGTAGTATAACTACTCAATCAAAATTCGCCTGTTGCTTATTTGAACAGACAATGTGGCTGACATGAGCAAATGTCTCAGTCTGTACATTGATGCGGCCTGCCTGCCCTCTGAAGATGTCCTTCTCGGCGATGATGAGCACTTGATGACCTACCGAAAGAATGGCGTTCGTGGCTTCGTTTTTGCTAGGGCGTCCTTCTTCGACCTTGGCTTCCAGAGCACTCCACTGCATGCCCTGCCCACGGGTAATACAAGACAGTCAAGTCTCATTCAAGTAAGTTGCCTCATCTTGCCTTGCTTTCTTGTAGCATACTTAACTCTCTCCCTGCCTTGGATGCTGGGACCTTTCCAGGTTAAGATAATTTGAGTCGCTTCGATATCCACATCGCATCCAAACCGGCATCCTTATTATGTACACATATTTGTCCTTTAAATGATTCCATCCCAAAGGAGAAACCCTCAAAGGTAGTTTATCGTATACCGTGTGCAAATTGTTCTTGCGTGTATGTTGATCACAAAGATCGACTACTGGACACCCGTTTTAAAGAATCTAAATTACATTGTCCGCCGCTGGGACCCCCTGTCCCAGCTCTTGTCACACACAGTTGAGTGTGACCATAGATTTAATTGGGATGACATTGAGGTCGTCATCGTGGTCACTAAAAAACAAGCGCGTGCAGTTCTCGAGGCTTAGTACTCTGGTGCGGATAGTATCACCCGCCATGTTGACTTGGACGTCCGTTAAGAGGGCGTACAGCCACGACTTACCGTCCCCTCTCCCAAACACACATCAACAACCGCTTACCCGGTCACATCAATGCCGAGCCATCCGGAACTTCACCGAGCCACTGTCCGCCCTATCCCTCCGGCACAGTTCTTCCGTCCCCCACCCGCTCACAAACAGGCCATGACTCACCCCTTCGCACGCCAGTGGCTTGGCTGCCGTGTTGCCTTAAACTGTGTAGTGTGATATTTTTACTCTTTTACGACCTCTTATTTCGTCTGACGTCGGGTTGGTGTCACGAGCCCGCAAATTCACAAGTCTAACTTAATTTTGATTGTCGAAAGAACCTCTTCTTTTTTCAGTGTATTGCTCAGAATGCATACCAACTTAGATCTACAACAAATCTTTATGTTGTAGTGCGGCGACAGTCTGCATTTCACGGCACCGGCTAGCCCTCGGCTGCGCAACTACCTGTGTAAATCGAGCCTGGACGTGCAGATCTGGGCTCAATGGATGTACACTGGTGGTGGTAAGGAGGAGAATTCGAACTTTTCCTGCCACGCGGCAACGACCGACCTCGCCTCCCCCTGCAAATATGGTCACCCATTTCTGAGGTGGGCGCTTATTTATCTTGGGTGCTTCGAGGCCGTCTTGGAACAAACCTTTTTTGCCCGCAGTATAAAACGTATTATTATTACCTTTATTAGTAGTAGTAGCAGTAGTAGTATTATTATTACTGGAAGTAGTGGTAGTATTAGTGGAATAGCAACACTAATATTAGTTTGAAGCATCTTTTTCCAGGTACAAATTTGAAGATTGCGTATGTAGCAGAATTTAATGGCACCATAAATTCTGCTAATATAAGTAATAAGGGTGGTAGTAGTTGTGGCAATAAAGATATTGGTAGCAATACTAGCATCAGTAGTTGTGATAATATTATTAGCCGCGATAATAATAATAGCGATACCGGTAGTGATAGTAATATTAGTAGTGATGATGGTAGTGGTAGTAATGATGGTAAAAATAATGCTAGTATTAATATCAGTGTTAATATTAATAGTAATAATGATGGCAATAGTGGTAGTAAAAGTTGTTGTTATGAATAGTACAGTAGTCGCCGGCTATTAAGTCCACCTCGGGCCCAGACCAAATTGGGCTTAAAATGCGGCGGGTGCATTAAGCGGAGAGTCCTAGTTCTTGATTAGCAAACGCAGGATAGGCACTATACATTACATACGCATTGTATTATGTGTAGAGCTTGGTTATGTGCAAGAAAAGAATGCTGTTTGTCTATATTTTACGTAATAACGAAAAAAATGATTTGCGACACGTAACCAGTTGCGCACGCAGAGAGATTAAAATTTCACTCTATCTTGTTGGCAAACTGGGCTTTGTAGCCGGCGACTGGGCTTATTAGCCGGCGGATTTTGCTATGGAAAATTCCGCCCCAAGCTGACTTGGGCTTAATACGTGGCTGGGCTTATTAGCCGTGGGCTTAATAACTGGCTACTACTATAGTAGGATTTGGCGGTGGTGGCGATATTAGTAATGGCAGTAGTAGTATTAGTAGTCATGATAGTAGTGGTAGTAATAGCACTGGTATTCATGCCAGTACTATTATTTGTGATAGCAGATATCATTAACTTATTAATTGTGGCAGCGATAGTCGTAATATCAGCCGTAGTAACGTTAGAAGCAGCATTAGTACTATTATTAGTTGTAGTAGTATTGAGTTCAGCATTTTCCTTTTAAGGTTTCTGCTAATGGTAGTAATTTTAATATTGGCAGTTCTGTTATTAGTGGGGGCGATAATAGCAGTGCAGTAATAATGTTAAGAGTAGCAAAAGTGGTCTCGGTGATAGCATTTGACGGTAGGTACTAGTATCATTAAGATTCGTAGTCTCATTACTCTTATTGGCATCAGTGGTAGTAGTACTGGTAATATTAACAGTAATAGTAGTGGTGGTTACTGAAGTTGTTGGGAGAAGCAGTAGTGCTAGTATATGTAGGTAGTACAACGGTAGCATTAGTAATGATTGTCGGATTAGCCGCGGTAACTTTAGTAGTAATGGCAGTGCTAGTTAACGTTATGTTCGTAGTAGTAGTAGTATTAGGTATGTAGCATATATAGTGGGCTTAGTGATGGTTGTATCAGTAGTCGTAATGGCCGTCATACTAGCATTAATATCGGTATAAATAGCAGAAGCAATATTAAAGATTGCAATATTTTAAAATGTTAAGCAACCTATAACTGGTAGTAGTATTGGTAATGGTGGTGCTAGTCGTAGTGATAATGGTATTAGTACCAGCGGTGATATTAGTATTAGTAGTCGTGATAGTAGTAGTAGTAGTATTAGTAGTAGTAATGGTATTAGTAGTAGTAGTAGTAGTAGTAATATAAGTAGTAGTAGTTGTAGTAGTAGTAGTAGTAGTAGTAGTAGTAGTAGTAGTAGTAGTAGTGGGTAATTATATTGCTAAGGGTTGTATTCGTGGCGCCAGTATTTTTAGCACTGGTAGTAGCACTGCTAATATTGACAGTAATAGTGAAAGTTGTGATCTTTGGGAGTAGGAGTAAGTAGAAGTAATAGTACTCCTTATGTTAGCAATAGCAGTCGTATAAGATAGGGTACCAGTAGGAGTAGTGGTAGCAACAGTATTAGGACTAGTGATGGAACAATCGTAGTAATGATAGTAGAAATCTTAATAGCAGTCTAAGCGGAAATAGTAGTAAAGATTTCAGCATTTTTAATTCTAAAGCATCCCATACGTTCTCTCTGTATTGCTGTAGACCACCACCTCCGCGCCTTCTTGGTTCTATCCAAATTCCCCTGCTTCATCTGCTCTACGGCCGGTCAAAGGAAGGTATCTTTAAGGCATTCCCCAGCGCAGACAGTGTAGTGCTGCACGGCACGCCCGACAGTTTCTTCCTGTTGCCACAGACTGCCTCCGCGATGCAAAGAAGGGCATCGGCACAGCTGGTCTATCCGTTATTCAAGCCGGACAGCGAGGACTTTCGCGAGGCCTGGGTGGCCATTCGGCTGGAGCTTGTCAACCAGAGAAAAAGCGGAGTACAGCCGGTAGGCAATTTGTTAACTTATTGTGTTTGCTTTTGGCAGTAAGGTGGGTAGTTGGCAGCTTCTCTTATAGCAGCCAACGTTTCTGGAGTTTTCTGAAGTCATCCCCATGGTGTTTATTTACTATACATAACTACCTACTTATTTCATGGTAGTAGGCACGCGTTTTACTTCATAATACAGGCGTCGGTTGTCACCACAAAGGTTGGGCATAGTCCAGTGCATCTTCAATTGCATCCCCTCACATAACTCTTAAGTGTCATGTATGACTCGTTAGGTCTCTGTCAACTATTTCAGACACAGTTTATGCAAGAAAGGCTTCTCCAAGTACATGGCTAGGGCGTTTGATTGCAACTGTTTGAGTCCTTTTTGCTTTGACTCTTGTTGCCTCAGACATCGGCGTACGATACAGCAGTACATTTGTTTAAAAACAAAATAACCCCTTTGCATGAACGGCAGCTTCTTACGGACTGGGCACGGGTATGGAATATATGCCACAACAGGACAAAAATATGCCCTAAATTGATCGGTGAACAGTATCCCAAGATAGTTAAAATTACCTGACAGGTAACCTTATGGTAAACCGGTGAGGGAAGGAGAGTAGTGGAGTGTCAGTTCCTTTAGCGCATCAGTCTTACCGTCCAGAAAATCTCTGTTGGGAATGCGCCGATTCCCACAATTACTCATCTTACAGACAGGCCGCTGAGTAAAACTCCACGCCGGTGTCATAAGAGCGCGCGCCGTAGCTATCGATTTTGCGTCATATCTGATAGGTATCCTGTCGCTAACGCCTGCTCATGCAGCGGACCGAATAAATATCCCGCAGCCTTTTGTAAGACGGCAGTGACAGACTTGACTTGACTTGCACTCTCTTGCCTTGACGTGTTCTGCGTGATTACACTGCTCCTCCTGACCGATTGACTTCTCTTCTTTTATCATGCTGGCGTTCGGGGCAACAACTATGCTAGTTCAGATCTTGTGCCAATCACAAATATCGGGCGGGGGTCTAACACATTCATCGCCATTTTTGTCTTGTTCTTAGCGCGGCAGCCCACTGTTCTTTTCCTCCTCCATCCTCAACCGGAAGCCTGAAGGGGCTTTAGTCAGTAAATAATTGGATGTTTGAGGCCTTCGTCGTTAAATTGTGTGGCCTATGAGGGTGTTTTTATCCAACTCATTTCCTGCTGACGGGACACTGGCTTAGCGGTTAAAATGTTTGCATCACTTTGACATCAAACATAAAAGATACTGGCAGACACCTATTGAAAATAATTAGGGGTAGGATACATGAGCCGGCTAATCAATAGCGGGCTGCATATACAAGCCTGTTGAAACACTCCAAGAGCGCTGTAGAGTCGTGAAAATCACTGTTGAATCGGCGCCTTCCTCTATCAAGGTGTCTGAAATTCACTGTGACCCCGTTTAGTCGATTTCCTCCTGAGATGCGACTCAGACTTCAGTTGATTGCACGATATTTTAGCCTACATCTCGCTATCAGTGTGCTTTGCAGACCAAACTGAGGGCGCGAATGCTTATTGCTAACCATTAGAACCTGCAGCCCGCAAAGCATCTCAATCATAATAGGTCACTACGAGCACGAACCAATCCATATAATAGCTAACCTTTACACCATTCATTCGAAAGTAAAATTGTTATGACCCCAGCCTGGCAATAGTAATTAGCAAGGACCGTGAGCTTACCTGACTGTTGTTCCCAGAAAAGGCAGTCGATCACATGGAGAGCTGTTTTAACAACTATCAAGTCATTCTCACAAGAAAGGCTGTGCATATTTATTGATCCTTGTTACAGTCCAGTTATTTCTGACCCGACTTGTAGGCAGAAGAAGGCAAGAGAGCGGTTCTGATAGCAAGCCTTTATTCCAGACGATACAGAGACAACGGAATGGAATAAGGGTGTCCACCACAGCCTATTATAAGGCTTTGGTCCTTCTAGGCTAGTCCTGACCAATCGCATGCGAGGTGGGTATTCTGGTTTGCATGCTGATTCGTAGTTCCCCACGCTGCGAGACGTTTCTAGGGCATCTGCAGTGCACGTGTGCTCGGTGAGTGCGCGGCCGGCCTGCGGCCATGACTCAAATGGCGTGCACTTCTCGTCTCCATAGCAATTCGATTGATGAAAAAGTGTTGGAGACATTGCCCAATCAGATCTAACGAGAGATGGATACCCACGGTACACGTTCTCATGAAAACAGCGTGGCAGCTAGCACAGGCGCCTTTCCGTGCGATGAAACATCATAGGAATCGAGGCATTGCCAATAAAAACTCGATCCCAAGCGCGTATCTAGATGTCCGCTGCGAAGCACCCGGATTTGGCTCTGAATTTAGGGCTGTCGACTAACGCGTCAACCCACACGGCGCAACCGCAGGAGCCGTACTTTTAAAAGCGTATATTTAAACGACATCCCAACTGTTATGATAAAATTGCGTCAGTGGCACAGTTGAGATGGTCTGACGAGATCTTGCTAACTTTCCATTTTTGCGGCATATTTTGTCGTCTCTGTTCTTTTCCTACCAGATCTTGTATTTGGTTCCATTGTAACCATGCCAAGACCATTCAGCCAGTTTGGTGGAAAGCTGTTGGTTAAATAGGGATGGTCGACAAAGGACCTAGGACAACCTCATAACTAACGACCAACTCAACGTTTCTCAGCATCTCGCATAGGCTTTATAATTTTCCGCTGTTGTCACAAGTACCTTTTTTTGTTAAGTGTATGGAATTTTATAGCTAGGTTCACAAATGTGAAATTTCTTGAACGCTGCAGATTCCTATGTCCTAAATGCATACTTTCCCAAACAACTTACCTCATGTCGTAGGCTGATGCGTATACCAAGGCCGCAAAGATCCCATCCGATGCCTGGCCGGGAATCCTTTCGTGGACCTTCTCTGGTGCTCTTCCGGACACAGAAAGGCATGCCTTCCCTCTGGCATCCGAACGTCAGTGGAAACAGTCGGAAAGAGTCGGAAATGCCTCTAATGCTGTCACTTCTTCGAGTTCGATCTTCGAAACGTTTCCGGCGCACATCCTTGTAGAACGTGCAGGTCATCTGGTGCCTGACGAATTGTAAGTCACGTTCTTGTACAGCCTCACCTAAGGCATATAATGGCCCTGTTACAGTTTCCACCAAATATGTGTACTGATTTCATTTCAGTAGTAACTATTGTGTGTTCTAGGTTGAAGGGACATCCTGTTGACGAATTGCCCAAGCTGGAAACATTCGTCACTTTTATGGTCTCTGCCGGAGGGACTACCCTAAGCGAAGTAACAGCTGGAAAGCCAAATATCGACCCATCACAAAGCGGTCGAATCGCAGTCACCCACCTTGTCAAGGACGCTATATCACCGGTGTGGGACTACCAGCGTTATGGCTGTCTACCTCTTTCACTTCTCTCTGACTCTTCTGGGGTAAAATTTCGCAATTTAGCCGCAATGTTTATGCTTTCTCATTTTTGCATAACATTGAACTTCTTCTGATAGCTTGCTTTTCAGACGATTTAAAGTAATATGCAGAAAAGTATATTGGTTTCGAATATGTGCACAGAAGAAGCTCTTGTTAGTTCCTCTATGCAATTTATGTGTGTATCGTAGCTCTTTTTGGACCAGAAGTCCCCGCTGGAATCCAAATTGGTTGTGGTTTGAAGACGGAGAAAAGCCGCTACCTCACCCGGCCTGAGCCAAAGGTCCACGGGGATGAGCAGGATGTTTGGCCGGGAACTACAGGCGAAAAGATGCTGACTGTCATGCGTAATGGGAACAGCTGTCGGTTTTGGATGGGTCGAGCCAGTTTTGGTTCTGACGAAGGAGCATGAAGTAGCCATTGCGCAGTTGAGCCAAGGTATGGCACCAAACACTGCTAGAGCCGCAACGTACCGAACAGTCGCGGCAGACTTGGCAGAGCGAGGAGTACCCAAAGAGGTCCAGGGTTTGCCTCAATCTCGGCGGCGAGGAGGAGGAGTCGGAGCAGAGTGACTGGGAGGATCTGCTGCGACAGCAAATAACACAAGTTGTAAAGAGGGATGATTGATTCAACGTAGAGAGACTGTTGTAGCAGACCTTGGCCGCTGCTAGGCGGTTGGGAACGTGACTAAGATGTGTCTGCTGTGGTTCCAGGTGCAATTTATCGTTTTAGGTGGTTTTTTTATACAAATGTATTTAGTTTGGCTACGGTTTTCATTAAAATATCGGCGTTGAACCTGTGAAGGCCAAGTTAAGCCAGCTGGTTAATAGGCTGAGACAAGCAGACAACCAATGAGCTTGCGCTGTTGGTTCGAACACGCGTGACGCCTTCTGCTCACGTCTGCGACCCAAATACTCGAGGAAATCCGCGAGGGCGTTACAGCGTGGAAGAAGACCAATCAGCGTGTGTCATGTTTTAGGCCAGAATGTTCCAGAATGCTCATCATCCACCATTTGGAAGGAATGTTCGAGAAAGACCAGCACCCCATATAAAAGCTAGCGTTGACGAGCTAGGAAATCCGCTGTTTCTACGGGCCTTGGCAAAAGTAGTTGGTCTCAGAAATCTACTGTGTAGTGCACAACGAAGAGGACTTATCGAACTCCGGATCAATTGATTTATTGCCCTGTGCTTTCGAACTCATACAGGAGTCCACCTTCAGAAATAAGAAGTAGCAACCAAAAGAAGGGTAATTAGTGTGGGCATAGGCCAATCAACTGTCAAGAGTCATCAGGTTGTCAAGGTGTATGAAACAGCAATCAAGAAGGGTAGGGGGCTGTTACGGAGGCGGGACCCCCCATGCATCCATGGCAGGCTGAGTCCTGCCCGCAGTCAAGCGGCCCACACCGTGTGTCGAGCAAACGTGACGGCCACCCACACAATAGAAGCAGTGACCGTAGTCGAGATGGTTCTAGAATGCCTAGGCGCACACAGTACGCTAGGAATATTCTAGAAAGACCAGAACCATAGAAATATGCCGGAGTGGACAAGCTTAAGGACCCCGCAAGCCCCACTGTGCTGTTGAATAAAGCCATTGCCATCAAAAGCGCTCTTTTGCTTTCCTCTGCTTACTAGTCCGGTCAGAACAAACTGGGCTATAACAGGAGCAATTATAGTAGTGTACGCTAATTAACTGTCAGTGAAGTCGGGGTCGTTCGAGGTCATGAACAGTTAGTGTGGCGCCTTGTTCCCACGGTAGAGGGTCCTGGTAATCCTGACTCTTCCGGCCGGTTTGTCGTGGGGGCCTCTTCGCTTGCAATTCTTACGGCGCCTATGTTGTATTTTTCGCTTATCTGTCGGGATATAACAGTGACCCATATCGTTTGCAGATTTCTATGTTTCGACTCCAACAAATACATCCACCGATGCCGAGTTATAAACATTCAACTGAATAGTCTGTAAATTTACCAGATGGGAAGACTTACATACTGTTGAATTTTATGGAACGGCTAGCAAAAGATGGAGTCAAACCTTTACCACGAAGGTTTCTATCACCAGTCTGCTCGAACGTTGCCTATTTGCCGAGACCGTTGTTTGGAATGTCCACACTCCTAAACGAGTCATTTAATCTCGTTCGAAAGCACGTTTCTCGCCATTGCCTGGGACTACATTGCGTCCGTTGAACCGGTTTGGTCAGTGTCTCCGAGGCATTGCTCCGATATTCTAGTCCTCTTTTTTTGAAATGCATTGAGCAGAAGTCTCGTCAACTGAAACGGCCGGCTACAAATACACACACCATCTGTCAGTAAGAGTCATTTGTGGAAGACGATGCATTTTCATTTGACGTACTTGTGCAAACCTCAGTGGTCTCAGTGGTGTTCAAATCCGCAAGGCTTCAGTACAGCCAACGTTCTGACAACGTAAGGTACGAGGGTTAGCCGGGAGCTATGAGCTTAATCACACTAGGATTAAGTTACCTGCCTAGCTTACTACAAAGTACGGAGTTCACCAATCCTACTAAGGTACGCTGACTACCTCAACAGAATTTCACAAGCAACAAACGTAGACTCCAAAAGATGACTTTGAGGCTGACTTAATAAGTCCTCTTTGATAGATTTAGGTCACTCATTTTACGCACTATCGCTTGAATGATGTAGTATTCCACAAGAGCTGATCAATAAATCAGAATTCTTAAACTGTTGGGTCTAGAATAATCAGAAGAAAAAACGGTATATTTCTGTGCTTGATTAGAATGTTTCCGAACTCTCTATGACACTCTTCGAAACCATATGATTTACTCACTTTCAAACATTTACACCTATTTGGAGAATAGAGAATTGCGTCGATTGTCTGAAACAATCACCGGTTTGACATATAAATCGGAAATGGCTACTGCATTGTCTAGGTAGGGGAGAAGACCAGGACTTCAAGCACGACCTCCATATTTTATGCTGTGATGGTCATCTACGAAGCTCAACTCTGTCTTTTAAGCGAGCATTCGGAGCCTAGTTGCCCCCTCCAGACATCAATATCTTCGACAATAAATGACTATTTTAAGAAGTGCCGGAACTCCAAACTGAAGTGAATAATTACTTACGCCCTAGGAAATTTTGAACTCAAGCCGCTCTTTAACAAAGATTCAGCAATCGAAAAATAGCTCTGTTTCACTGGTGGATAGAAATGCATGCCATGTTGGTGGTTTGGGATAATGCTACAGTGCAGGTACATTTCGTGCTATTGCGGATTACCAAGCTATATCATAAGAACGGTCAGCGTAAAGAGTGCGAGAGATAGCTTCCAGCCACTTACTTGGTCGTGGTGCACTTTTGCTGCAGGTTATGACCCTCGGCCGATGTGAAAAATGCGAAAATGTCTGTCGACGGATGTAGAAGACGCTCATACCTGTGCTTTCGATTAATTCTTGTCGGGTTATTCTGTGAGCAATCAGAATTGTCTTTTCGTAAATAAGGGGGTAGAGTAATAACAAACCATGGATTCGTAGGAATGTGTTCAGAGCACTACAAGCATCACGCCCAGTTCCGTATAGGAGGAGAAGGACCAAGATGATTAGGAGTCTGAAGCCCCGACGCGCGACAAACCCTGGGCCCTCGAGGGCGTCTGTTCGCCAGTGTGATCGCGTGGGCGCGAATGCGTTAACGTCAAGTGAGAGTGAGTTATTGGTCGCTTGATCAGTTGCTTGGCCAACAGCAGTTTCCGACACCTGTGATTGGCTGTTTGTGCGTCTGAACCAGCCTGCGTTCGCGAGCGTGCGCGTGATTGGTGAAGTCGAAGGCGCAGTCTAGGGCCCAAGGCAGGCTGACCGATGCGCGTAAGGTAAGGTTGTCGGCAAGCGGCTATTTGGGAAGCCGGAGAAAAAGGTTGATGTTGGAGTGGGTGCTAGGGGTTAAGTGACAGTGAGGGTTAGTTGAAGCCATGCTAGATAGAGGGGTGATAGAGCGAGAGAGAGAGAGGGCGTGGAGGAGTGCATACCATTAACTGGCCGTCCACTATGCCAAGCGCGGGGTCTGCAGGTCATTTTTTGTGCGCAGGACCCGCCTCCTCAATCTGTCGCATTCCGCTACCCCAGAGGCCGTTCTGATGTCGAGTAGAGCAGGATTCAGCGAAGACAGGTAGATCACCGATATTCTGCCACTGCTTGACACAGCGGCGAAGGGTTGAACTCATCACTGGGTCTGTCAGCATTCCTCGGGTGCCTTCTAGTAGGTACTCCAGTTTTGAAATTGCAGCTTTTTAATTTCCCGAGAAAGTGCTCAACTCGAGCATTTCTTGGTAATCCTGCTGTGGTTGACAAATTTACCCAATTCATTTGCAAGGCTACCCGGTGCATGCTACTCTCCTGGTGGTAGATCGTCGAGGCTGCTGTGATTTTCAATGCTGGACGAGTTAAATCATTAAACTCTACCAAAATGCTTGCTATATATAAATGTATGGGTAGATATGCATTAGGGGCAAAGACAAGGAAGACTGAAATAGCCACTTCTGGCTTACTCACCGTC
>JAYGXS010000007.1:30121382-30144182 GCA_036362985.1 Ligula intestinalis | reverse complement strand
CCTTGTCTTTGTCGGCAGCATTTTTCGGTGTATAATATGTTAGCCGTTGAGCAGCTGCCGGCAGGGCTTGAGAGATAACCCCAACGCACGACGGACCCATTAGCGCCTATCTCCCCTATTAATGTATACCATGACCAACAGGAGCAGTGTGGGCCCGTCGCTCAAGCAGCGAGTGATATATTCAACGACCAAAAAGGTCGCGGACTTGAATCTCCACAGCCCGGACTGGGTATCACTGACTGGTGACAGCTAAGTAACCATAACTGGCCATATTGTCTGAACACGGCGTACTGACCATCTGAGTCAACCGCGTAGACCGCGGCCACATCGTCATCCCCTTCCCTTTATACTCAGAGAGCTGTAGCAAGCCTCACCCCCCGCCCAAAATTCGACGCTAACTATGTGTCCACCGCCTATCCCCTTTGCATATTATCTGCCTCTCTGTCCTTTTCTGTCCTGTCAAACCACCTGGCGTTAACTGACCAGTTCACTTCCTCTCTTGTTCATTGAGATTGATGACAGGCAAGTGTTACCAGTTTGAATATTCACAAATATGTAGTTTTTTTTCCAACGAGGCTTCCTTCTTCGTCATGTTCTGATGTGTTTAGATCCGCGATTTGTATTGTTTTTGTACTGAGTTTCACTTAAAGAATCACCTGCTTACGGAACAGCAAGAATGTGGAAGAATTGAGCTGCCTGTTAGTCTAGCTATGGCCAACCGGGCCCGTCAATAATTGATGGTAGAGTTGAATAGCTATGAGCCAAAGTGGATAATGGGTCTGGTAAGCAAGCAATCAGCGTCAGTGTAATTTTATCGTATTGTCTTACGTTAATAAGAAAAAACGGTAAGATTATATCGTGGGGTCGAATGGACAAAGCATGAAGCGCGCCCCGTGGGCTAACGTTTACCTGATTTTCGGGGAGGGGACGGCCGGGGCATGTCGGGGAACAAATTACATTCCAATGGTTTTGGTAAATAAAAAAGTTACGAGGGCAAGTTGGGTCGCGTACTCAAACCTTGGGAGAAGACACCGAATGAGCTTTAAAATCATCGCAAATCCCCCTTCCCGGCCAACGGCGAACGCGTATATGGAGGGGGAGTGTGCCCACACCTCGGGCGAGGTAACTGAGAGACATTTTCCCGTGGTATCACCAACACCAACTAGGAAAAAGTTTAACGAAGAACAAAAGTGGCGAGATTATGTAAATCAACCTACTTAAAAATTGCAAGTAAGCGATAATTCCCGTGGTTAGTTCAAAAGGCCAAATTTTCTTAATTTGCCGATTATAGCAATTATGGAATGCGGGTGCCTTCGAAGAACCGCTCTGCAGTTCAATGCCATCAGCAAATCCCAGCTGGAACGATGTGTGGCGTGTAGAAAACCGGAAGATTTTAGGTAATTCAACGTACTGTAAAGTTGTAAGCAGTTGATTATTCTCACCGGAAAACCCTTGGTGCTGCTGCGATCTTCAGGTCCGGTTCCGGGTGGTAAGAGAAGAATTGGGACGCCAGGTTTGGAGGGGGGGAGGGGAGGAACAGCCGATTTTGTATAGAGGTAGGGGAAAAAAGGTTGGCGGATGCTGGCAGCCAGCCGAGTACACGTTCGCAGCCGCGAGAGGCTCGGCGTCCGAAGTGTAAGAACGCTAAAATTCTCATGGTGCCCCAAGCGAGGTCATGTGCGAGTCAGCCTGCGGGAGATAATTGACCACACCAGATTGGCGTCGGCAGAATCTGATGTGTGCGTACGTACAAGCAGTTGCGAGAGTTTGAGCGTCCCACTTGGAGTTGGGCCACTACAATAGTACTATCTGCCGCACATGTTGCCCAAGCCGATATATCGCCGTCCAATTACACCTTGTGTGCATTCCCATGGAAAAAAACAACGTAAACAAACGTGTGTAAAGCCCTGTCCATCGTTCCAATCAGATACTGTCCTCGAGCAGATATTTAATCGATTGGCTTGTAACTCAACGGCTGGCCTGTCAGAATCCTAACCTGGCCACAGCTTTAACTTTTAAATTATTAATTGATTGCCAGTTTATGTGCCCCGCGTGTAGGCAGATCGATAGCCTGGTGTGAGCACGATTCGCTGACTGTCTGCTCACGTTTCGTTTAGGGTGGCTCCTAACAGTATGTTCAGTCGCGTCTACTCGCTTTTTCACTACTAGGGTGCCTGTAAGAATGTAACCAGTGGCAGCTTTAGTACGACACGACTAATATTGCTTGTCATCTAGTACGTGATCACCAGCTGTGTGCCAACATTTCGCAACTAATGGGAATGGGTGGAAACTGTCGTTTTCATCTTCAGGCACTTCAGTAAGCCGCACTTCCTTGAAGGCCTGGACCACGGCTCACTCAGTCTTATCGACAACCCGAATACTACGTCATGCATGCTTCGCTTCGATCATACCAGTGGTGCCGGAAGGGAAAGTTTCCGCATAACAACCGATAGCAACATCTGTAGTTCATTCGTCACAGGCACAAGGCCCACACCTGTAAATACTACTAGGCTGCGTTTATAATCTGACGCGAATTTCGTTCGCTGAGTTCACTGTCTTCAGTCTGTGCCCTCCTTCATCTGTCTCTCAAAGGGCCTTGCATTTGATGTCTGGCAAAAACCTCGCCCCGCTGCCGAGGGTTCTTCCTGCCCTGACCGGACCTCTGCCTCCTCCACACGGCCTCGGTTCCTCGGCAGTGCCAACGTGGATCTGACCTCGTTGGTCCTACCGGGTGCGAGAGGGCGCGCCACCCGTGGTCTCCAGTTCGTGCACGGTTGGTACAACCTCCTGGACAGGGAGGGTCGTCAGCGTGGACAGATTCTTGTTGGCGTCTATCCCCTCGGCGATAATCCCTCGGAGTCGGCGACTGCGCTGCCCGGCGGAGACCGCCTTCCTCTGTCGCGCACGGACTCCTCTTCCTTGGGACAGACGTCCTGGCCGCCTCCGGTAGGGATAGCTTAGTGCTATCGTCGAAGTCTTGCTTACAACACATACAATTACCTATTAATTTAGTAGTAGTAGGCATGTTTTGTTTTAATACCTTATACAGGGTGTCTCAGAAGTAACTGACCCTTTTGATTTGCCAATAAAATGAAAACTATTAATGCTAGGATATTAAAACCTGTTTTATTCGAAAGGATAAACTCTGGAGAATAAACTCGATGAAAATCCAAGAGAAATTAAAGAAAGGCCGCTGCATTCTCTTCGTGTGACAGTGTGGTGTGGAATAACTGCTTCCAATGTGATTGGCCCATACTTTTTTGAAAATAATGATGGCGCAACAGTAACAGTTAATGGTGAAAGATACCGAACTATGATTAGCGAATTTCCAATCCCTGAAATTGAGAGACATGGCCTACGCAATACTTGGTTTCAACAGGATGAAGCAATGCCCCATACAGCAAGATAAACGATGACATTGTTAAATGAGTGCTTTCCGAATCATTTTATTTCACGATTTGGTAATATTCCTTGGCCCCATCGATCTCCAAATTTGACCCCATGCGATTTCTTCTTATGGGGCTACCTGAAGTCAAGGGTTTATGTAACAAATCCAACAAATCTGCAAGAACTTAGAAACAAATTTTTTTTCTGAAATCAGACAACTATCGCCTGATACACTAAGGAGTGTTATAGAAACGACAAAGAAACGAACCCTTAGTTGTCAAAACAACCATGGCCATCATTTAAAAGACATTATATTCAAAACCTAGTTCTAATAAAAAAATAAAAAGGTTTTTATTTCGAATAAAATAAGTTTCAATATCCTAGCTTTAATCCTTTTCGTTTTATTGGCAAATCAAAAGGGCTCAGTTACTTCTGGGACACCGTGGACTTTACTCACTCCGAAGGACGTAGCCAAGTGTATCTTCTGTTACACCCCCCTCAGAAATCTTTAGTGTCATATAATTACTTATCAACTTCGGCATTCTTGGTTGCATGTCTGTTAGCCGGTTTCATTGTTCGGGTCCACATATCCCATGCTAACTGTGGCGAGCGTGGTTAACTCTTCACGGCAATTGCTTAGACCGCAAAACAGGGTGATTTTTTTCACAAAACTCCCAGTCTGCATAGATCAATCGATTTGTCAGCAGCGTTGTTTAGGTTAATGCCTCTAGCACAGCGTATGACAGACCTTTGCCTACCAATACAAGCGGGACTGAACCGCACACGAGTGCCTTTTTGAATTTTGAACTGGCCCAAACGTCAGGCGAATGTGGTGTTAACCACTCTATCCTTATTGAAGAACGAAACACGGAAATCTCCGGTCTAGAGCTCATGCAGGACAAATTGTTCTAATGTTGAGGATTAACGAGAAGCTGTCTGACTGGCTAACAATGGCTAACCTGGCGGAAACGGTCCCCCGGGCCATCGCTCAGCGTACTTTGGGATAAACGATTCCTTGACTTCAAGCCAGAATGGAACGACAATTTAATGGCGCACAGCAAGGTAGGGCAACGCACCAAAGTCGCAAGTGCCTTGTTGAGGCCAGCAGGTCCATCGCATTATGATATAGGGACGCGAACGGTGACGCACTCAGAACCCAGAGCTGGAAGTGCACCCCAATTAAGCCATGCCGGCAGATCGGCCGCGCGAGCCGTGAACACACGTGACGCGCGCCCGCCCCCGCGTGCACGGCAAATGTTCTAGAACGTCTCACAGCGTGGGAAACCTCGCCAGAACTTCCCCTCCCATGCGATAGGCCAGGAACAGTCTAGAAGGCCTAACGCCTTATAATGGGCTATGATGGACACGCTGATTCTGCCACTGTCTCTGTGTTATCCTGAATAAAAATTCTTGTGATCAGAACCGGCTTTGCCTCCTTCTACCTATTACTCCTGGCGACATACCACATTACTACATTTAGAAATGGGAAATCTCCTGATGTAATAACCTAGGTTTTTTGAAATATCCCAATTAAAAAAAACCTCGGCGTCCCATATGTGATTGGAACTCACGACAACTCTAACAGTCTGGGGTAGAAGTCTTGATTCAGAGCATTTGATGTATGTAAAGGACAACTATGTCAGTGCTTCTATGTTCAGTGTGTTGGCCACTAGTTACTGTTTACGACTTTGCTAGTTTTAATCAAAGTAATACGCAATCACTTCCACAAATCTTATGTACACTGATACGGATGCTTGTTTGGATGGAAAGTCCTGTTAAGTCAGTTAATCCCTATTCTCCTCCCCGCCCTCCGCGTTCTGAAAGTGACCTCGTCGGAGCCGTCTTTGCACCTTCGTCCCATTTAGTGGACTGCTTCTATTGAATTTGCATTACAGTATAATTTCTTCCTATTAGTGGTTATGACTACTAGTATTAGCAGTGTCGGCATTGACATACTACATATATCGGCAGTTTCCCTAATGGCAATGTTCCGGAACCAAAGGAGAGAGTGGTTCCAGTGGAACAGTGGTCCCACTTTGGTTCCACTTTCGTCCCACTGCGTGCGTATCTTGGCGGTATTCCGTGCACTGGCCGGGGTAGTCTACAAGCCGTCATCGAAATCGATGGTCGACCACCCACACACAAGCTCCCACGTCCACCTGAGAAAAACCCTACGCGCACGCACGCCTCCTGCATTTGTTACCTCCCCCCTCTCCAAATGCGGCGCCTGGATCGATGCCTTGCTCTGGCAAATTTTGCCGGTGTATGCCTCGGGCGAAAAACCCGTGTTCAGGGCACACGCGTTCAAATAGGGGAGAGGGGTGTCTGGTGTAGAGGTGTAGGGGGCGACTACGTGCGTCAAGTGCAGTCTGAGCAGACTCGATTAAGCCAAATATTTATACATTAGTCGCCGGTTATTAAGCCCGCCTCGGGCCCAGACCAAATTGGGCTTAATAAGCAGCGGGCGCACTAACCGGAGAGTCCTATTTCTTGATTTTGCTAAGTAAAATTCCGTCCCAAGCTGAACACGGGTTTTTCGCCCGAGGCATACACCGGCAAAATTTGCCAGAGCAAGGCATCGATCCAGGCGCCGCATTTGGAGAGGGGGGAGGTAACAAATGCAGGAGGCGTGCGTGCGCGTAGGGTTTTTCTCAGGTGGACGTGGGAGCTTGTGTGTGGGTGGTCGACCATCGATTTCGATGACGGCTTGTAGACTACCCCGGCCAGTTCACGGAATACCGCCCATGTACGCAATCACGGCGCCGTGGGACGAAAGTGGAACCAAAGTGGGACCATTGTTCCACTGGAACCACTCTCTCCTTTGGTTCCGGAACATCGCCATTAGGGTTCCCAGTCGTGGTAATCCTCGTAGTAAAATCTGACACAGATTTTGGTGGGCAGAGGTGAGAGCGCGGAAATCAAGGCCAGCCATGATGTTCTCCGAGTATCAAACATGTATTACTCGGAATAGCATAAATCTAGATTCACACTCCCAGTTGACTTAGGACGGGAATGAGCCTCAGTGCTGGCTCAAATCAGAGTCAAATAGCTAAAAGCTAGATAAGTCGTAGTTAAGTCTGAATCTAGGCTATAGACAGAAAATGGCACTGCGTTATGACACGAAGGCATGACAAATTTTGGGAGTATTATTTAATAACGCTAGTAACAATTTATTTTAACTCATAGAGATTGGGAGTACATTCTTGGTTCCGATTTCCTAAAAGCACAGATAGGCTGAACTATAATGTACTATTTACTGGTCGTAGTAATTACGATTACTTGAAGTAGCACTTTAGCATTGGTACGTACTTATAGCAGTAGTGTCCAAGTCCTTGTAGTCGAAACCTAATAGAAACGGAAACAAATTGGTGGATAGAGCAGAGAGGGCGGAATACAATGCAAGCTCTGATGTGCTGAGGGTCTCAAACATGTAGTTACTCGAAATAGCATAAACCCAGATTTCACACTCCTTGCTGAAATCAAAGGGGTATAAGCCCCAGCATTGAGTTCAAATCAGCTTCAACTCTGACTAATATTGGCGTCAGAAATAGCACCAGTACTACTAAGGCTTAGCTAGTTAGTAGTAGTTTAAGTAGTTGTAGCCGTATCAGTCTCGGCCTCCTTGAGCCTGTCTTGACACCTGCTAAGGGGGAGGAGAAGTAGGTATTGTGGTAGTACCCGCGCAAAGTCCACTGTCGCTTAAGGCTAAATTGGGCGGTGTTTCTGGCTGGCATTGGAGAAAGTGGCCAGCACGGCCTTATTTGGTCTTCTTGACCCCAGGCAAAGGTGAAGAGAGCGGTTGGTGCGAACTACGTCTGCTATCACTATAATCTACCCCCTGAGACTTGTCGCCTTCTGAACCAACCTTGGTGGACTTCATTGAAATCGATGGTTGAACACATACACAAGGTTTTGGCCACTAGTTACCGTTGACGGCTTTGCTAGGTTTAATCAAGGTAAGGTGTAATCAACTGAACAAAAATGGGTGAACGGCAGTCCGGATGTCTATTTGAGTGGAAATTCGTGGTTAGTCAGTTAACCGCAGTTCTCTTTCCCCCACCCGTCCTCCTACCGTCCTCAAGTTAGTCACCTCTCCAGACCTGTCTTCGCCTCTTCAACGGATGCGCAAATTGCTTGACGCAAACCCCCTCCAGACTGCAGATCCCCCGGCTGACACCTCCGGCGGCGAAAAAACGCAACCAAAGATTTGTCTTTGGCCCTGCACGAGTCCGAACCTCACGCTCTCGGAACAGACAAACCTGTCTTTCCTTCGAGATACCCTCCAGTGAGTTCCACTTTGATGGCAGTCCGTATTCAATCAGTCTGTTTGGAGTAAATGGCAGAAGCTCTTAAAGGCTCAATTGAAACGGTACAGGAATGCATAAAAAGTAGTCAAGATGCACAATTTTTACAGATCGTATTAGGTTGCAGAAATTCATAAAAAATTATCATTAAATATGAATGGTTAAGAGATGAGGCATTCGCGAATTAGTAGCACTTGCACAATGTCAATTTTTCCGTAGCTACATTTCATGTAAATAAATAGCCTATCGAAATCTAGGGAGAAGTATGTTTGTGTTCATGTCTGTCCTACTGACGTAATATTCCAGCGGTTATTTCTGCAGATACTACTAAGACTTGTCTAAGGAGCTGGTCGGAAACTGTAAGTGTACTTTTTGAAAATTACAATGAATGCTTTACCTCACGGAAAGTTGACCGATACTCTATGGTGCATATTTGAATAATTCGGTTGACCCGATTTTGAAAAACTCGCGGCCTTGATGGCCAATTGGTTCTACTGAATTCTAAAATGTCTTTCCGATTCACATGAATTACTTTTGTAAGGTTTTAATAGTAAAAATCTGGCAGCATAATCCATAGATGTCTCAGTCACGCCAAAATGTCAACTTTTGATAGGAGCTCATTTTCGCCTCACTGAAAGAACTGCATTCTGTCTGACCACTACAGAAACAAGAATTTCCCTATCGATTTCCGATGCCCTTATAAATTAACTTATATTTTATGAAGAACTTGCACAAGGATGCTCTTTTCGGCAGCAAATGACGTCTTCTGTAAATTTTATGATTGACAAAAGACTACTTAAGTGTAATTTTAATATTTGTACCCTTGAAGCATAGCCTCATACTACTGCAGACAGGTCAGGATCCCGGCTTCTGAATGCACCTATTCCCTGCCGCCTGCAATAAGCGTTCTCGAAAAAAATGACTACTGTGGCAACTCCACGACCGTGGCCTTTACAGTCATATTATACAAGGCAATCAGTGCAAACCATTTGACTGAAACGACTCACATAAGTGAGCATTTTGGATCAACTTTTGGACAGAGAGCACTGGTATACCACATCTACAAGCACATGCCCTAACGGCGCGCGTGAGCTGGGGACGGTACCGGCTAATAACGTGAGGCAATAGGAAACTGAAAAGAAGACGATCCAAACGCAGGGACAACACTTTTATTCGCCTGGCGTTTTAACATCCATAACGGATTCATCATCAGAGACGTGAGCAGAATGCAATAGCAGAAACGGGACCCGCAGTAGAGAACCTCGCCCCGCTAGTTGATTAGACGATGACGTATCCACTACTCTATGGCCTTTATCGCAGGGGTTAAGTGAGTTAAACCCAGGCAACTGCGATCTTCAGAGGAGAGAAGTCGGTAAAGACCAGAGTAGAAGGAAGAGCATATTGTGTACACAGATGGAAGTAGTCTGACTTGGAAGAACACGACCACCCAGAAGATTGACCGGGTCCCAAGTGCCAATTTGAGAGCAGTCAGGCCAGTAGACAGATAGAGTACGTTCATTGGCTACGTCGGCCTGTGATTGGCTGGCCACCGTGTGGGCAGAAATCAACGTGAGCGGCCTTAGTCTCGCGTGCCAGTAACTTTGGCGGCCGCCACGACCTTGAAGTCTAGACAGATCGAGGCCACGACAGGAAGGCCAGGCGTCGGGCAGGCAACGACCCACTACGCCTTCTACATGCCAAACTGAACTATAGTTAGGGTGTCGCAGCTAGGAAGGTGCTTGGTAGTGATGGGAGGCCTACGTTTGTAGTGACCATACTCCACATGCAGCGCTCAACCTCTCGCCTCTCGCGATTGGTAGCATATGCGCACCAGCGTCTGCTGATCGAAGTCTGGTCTGACCAATCACCTTCGAGGCCGTCTCCCACAGGACCTGACTGTAACGACGGCGGGAAATCGTGCATTCGTCCGACTGTCAATTTCTTGAAACCTATTACCGACTAGCTCTGTCCAGAATGTACTATTTCTCCCACCTGGCCTTTCACCTATTCTCTTCCCCTGCGGAATCGGTTCTCAAGATCGCATCGGCAGGAGTCTTCTTTGTTGACTTAAGCCACTGCGATATAACCTCGTTACCAATCCCCTCCCCGTAGTTGAACATTTTCCACATCCGCAAGCACATGGTCTAAAAAACGCTGGAGCCCGGGTAGATGTCGGACAATGACTTAAGGCAATAGGGAACCTTGCCCTGCTAGCACACTAAGCGTTGGCATATCCAGTTCTTGTAAGCCTATTGCAGTGGGTTAAGTTGATAAATAAACCCCCTGCCGCTGCGATCTTCAGGCATGTTCCGTGTAGAAGCAGAATTGAGACGCCAGACGGAGGAATTAGTATATGCTCTACAGAGCTAGTGGAGAATAAGTTGGAGCATGCTGACAATCGCACGAGAGACTATCGCACACGCGAGGTGTTTCGTCCTTTGCTTTCTTCGACTGTATCCAGTAGTCACGCGTACGCCAAACCAGTGATAACAACTATCAAGGTGGTACGGTACTATTAAGATAAAATAGTACAAAATAAATACACAAACCTTAACAATGGATATTCCACGTCAAGAGCAAAGGGAATCCGTCAAAGGGGTATGTGTCCGGTTTTATAGGATCCCAGGAGTCGGTTCCTGGGGCTCCCATTGGTCTGAATGCACTAGTCCAAGGGTGGGGAGGGTGGACAGACGCGAACAGAGACAATGCTTTGTCGGCAAAGGGGGGGGGGGAACGGACGGGAACAGAGACAATGTTTTGTTGGCAAAGGGGGGATGCAAGCGCTTGACAGGCAGTTGTGGTGGCGTGACTTGACGAGTGGGTCTCGGATCAGCCGCGGGCACTGGGTCAAAAAGGGGGAACAGACGTCTGGGTCGACACCGCCGTCAAGCTGGTCGTAATGTGAGAGTGTCAACAAAGGGCCGAGACCGGGGAGGGCAGTATTCAGACAGCATTCCAGGGGGGGGGGTGGTAGCCTTCGGAAGCCGATAAACAATCATTTTTAGACGGAAGTCTCGTAGAACAAAAGGTGTGGAGAATTTCAAAGTTGTTCAGCCGGAAATAACACGAGGGGTGACCTCCCGAAGTCTAAGAGCGTGGGATTCACCAAAACACGGTCATGTGTGAGTCAGCCACAGAAAGATGATTGGGCAGACCAGACTGCCTACTTACTAGCGGCCATGATAAACGAGCGTTGCGCGCGGAGTAGGGTTGCTACAAGCCTTGAACGTATCAAGCTGAAATCGAGTTAAGCTGTTACAGTAATGACATACGTACGTTTGCAACATCTCTCGTTGCGATGGATGGCATTAGGCAGTCGGATAGCAAGAAATGAGGCCTGAAAGAACGCGTCAACCAGATCATCAGTATCAGTTTAATGAGAGAAAGAAAGGCGAATGCCTTTGAACTCCCTGCTGGTAACAGGATGATAGAAAATAAGTTGATACAAAGAAAAATTTAAAATGTACGACAGTTACATGTTCCGGGAAAGCAACCTCCACAAAAAGGACATGAAAAATATATGGCTACTTGCAAATCGCAAGTACTATAATTTGATGCAATGTATGTGATAAACAATGTGATTCATTGTAATCAGATGCAGGAGTTTTTACCTTCATTGCGTTTGCGCTTGATACTCTTAAATGCATTGACACAAGTGGAGAGGACTACCTCTTCTGGAAGAGCGTTCCACGCTAAAACTACTCTGTTGGTAAAGAAAAATTTTCTTCCGTCGGTCCTTGCTTTGCCCGGGCGTAGTTTAAGGGAATGCCTGCGCAAATTTGGCGTTAGCCTGGGCAAAGAAATCCTCAGGAACGAAACAACAATGCAGGTTATTCATGATATGGAAGGTTAATATGAGGTGCCCTCGGAGTTGCCTGTAGGAACCGGGAAATAGGTCGAGAATGGACAGTCTGCCTTCATAAGGCAATGTTACTAGACCTTTAACCATCTTTGTCTCTCGCCTCTGGACCTTCTCTGAGACAATACAATCTTTGACAGTCCATGGTCTCCATGCCTGTATAGCGAACTCCAGGTGCGGCCGAATGAAGCTTCCAAAGATTTCGGAAAAGCTGTCTTTGCCAAACCCCATAAAGGCTCGTATAATCAGCTGTAACATAGATCTGGCCGGTTTTGCCACCTGTGTACGGTTCAGCGTTGGTTTGAGTGAAGAATTTATCCACACACCCAAGTCCTTCTGACTCTTAACTTGTTGCAGTGGAGTACCATTCGAAGTATAGACTTTCGTGCAGGATGCTCTACAACTGCCGATTTGAAGAAAGTTACATTTACTAACATTGAAAGGCATTAGCCAAAGCCTTTACCAGTCCTTTAATCTGTTCAAGTTGGCTTGTAGATGGTGTTCGTCTGCCGTACTTTGGACAACTTCCCATAATTTGATGTCATCGGCGAATAAGGTGATTTCACAGTCTAGATCCCTGACAAAATCGTGGATGAAAACGAGGAACAATACTGGACCTAAAACTGAGCCCTGTGGGACGCCACTCACAACAGGTAAACCTGAGGACTGCTGGCGACCGACTTGGACTCTTTGTGACCGTCCTGCCAAAAAGTGTTGGATCCATCGGAGGAGGTTCCCGCGAACGCCTGCGCTGCGCAGCTTAAGCAGCAGGCGTTGATGAGGGATGGTATCGAACGCCTTTTTGAAGTCAATGTAGATAGCATGCACCGTTTTGCCCTCGTCACGTGCTTTGGTCCAACTATCAAGTGAGAATAGCAGATTGGTAAGACAGGACCTACCACTGCGAAAACCGTGTTGGGCATCAGAAATGAGGTGATTCTGCTCGAGAAACTGCATCAACGCCTTCCTAATGATTTTTTCCATGGTTTTGCAACAAATGGAGGTAAGGCTCACCGGCCTGTAGTTATTTGCGGACGATCGGCTTCCACTCTTGAAAAGTGCGATGATCGTCGCTGTCTTCCAATCAGATGGAAGGCAGCCCGTAACAAATGACGCCTGCAAAATTAGGGCTAGCGGCTTGGTCATTTCAGAAGCTAGCTCCTTCAACAGCTTGGCCGGGATTGCATCGGGGCCTGGGGAGGTCGATTCTTTCAAATTAAGAAACTCATTCTTAATTACATCTTCGGTGAAGAGGACTGTATCAATAGATGGGATCGAATTGTCTTCATGAGTGTGGGACAGAAAACCGGGTTCAGTCATCTCGACGGACCGGAAGAACTGAGAGAGATGGTCAGCTTTATCCTTGTCCTCTGAGATTTCGGCACCTTCGGCAGTTCGCAGTAGGGGGATAGGATCCTTATTCCGCGTGCTCTGTCTTATATAGCTGTTTTTGGACGCCGATCTGTCCAATACCTGAGGCACACTGAGGGCTTCCTGCCATTCGACCGATATGCCTACGGTTCTGTACGGCCAATAGCACAGGGCGCTAGTTCGAAATTTTTGAAATTCTTGAAGTCGTAATCACGTCGAGGCAGCTGACTGGGGGTTTGTGACCGAAGTCACAGTAACGATAGCCTTATTTATGTTGTATAACTAGACACTAGACACTGTGTTTTACCTTTACCTGCTCTCAGACTGAAATAAACTGAATTCGCTCGCATCTTCTAACGCTCCTTTATGGCAATTAGGAATCAGCTAGGCGAATTGGACGCTCTCAATGCCAAGCTCAAGTCCCGTTTGAATCGGTCGTCTGGCGGAGCAGAAATTCCGGAACCAGCCAGTAGAGCTCAGACACAGCCAATCCCAAGTCAGGCGCACCCAGACGCAAGCCAGACGCACCCAGCCGCAAATGAGACGCGGGAACCTGATTTACACAAACGTACAAATTTGCCAAGTGCAAACTTAGGATCTAAAGAGTTGAGAGACTCGGAGCACTCTCCGCGCGTGCAGAAACCGCCAGTCGTAACCCTAGAGCACCATCAGCAGCCCCGGCAGGAGGAGCGACCGCCTCAGGGTAAGAGGGAGGGCAAGGGAGCCCCCGCCGCTGTCCTCGATCCCTCTGGGGCGCCCATCCAACCTGCAGCAGCTAAGCAGCAGCAAGGCAACGCGCGAGCCTCCATCCTAAAAGAGGCTCCACTGGCTCAGCATCGACCCGAAGCCGCCAAACCTGGCCACGAAGTCGGTGTCCAACCGAGACGCTCTCTGCGGGTCATTGACCCAAGTCCAGCCGGCAGTGGACAGTGGAAGTCAGGTTTGTTGAACTCCTGTATGGGCGATCGACGGAGCGCCGAAGAGGAGGAGGAAGAGGAGTTGAGAGCGGAGGTGATTAAGAAAAACCAGCGTGTGCGGCCGAGAAGAAACAGTCGGAACACCTCGCGGTCGCTAAGCCCTCCATCTTCTACCACCTACTGGAGGTCGAGTCGCTCTGGTGAGTTGTAGTGGTTTCCTCATGCCCTAGCTACAAAGCATGTTTCCTCCGGTCTCTTCACTGTACTGTTTTTTCACCCCACTCCTCCTCCTCTTCCTCCGCACCACCACCAGACAGCGCAGTTCTGCGTTCCAACAATGCCGCCTCACCTGAAACTCGCGATCTAGAGAGCCGTCGACGGTGGAATTCCGATGTGGGTGGCGGCGCAGTCTGCACCCTGACGGCTAACCAGAACCGTTCAACCACCCTACAGGACGCGCCATCTCTGCCCTCGCATGCTGCCACCGCGGCGTTTCTGGGAGATAACGAGGTTTCTGCGGAGCCCGAGAGTGAGCGCATGTCGGAGACCTGGTCGGAGGTGTCAATAACTGTGCCCGTTGAATGTCGCAGTGCTGGAGTACAATTCCCATCATTTGAAACCGGTACGTAAGGTTGCATGCCGCTTCTGTCTTTGATCCGTTAGTATTTTCAAAAAGCGGAAAATGCCCTCGTAGTCTACACCCCCTACTCCCCACGACTCTCCTGTTCTACAGCGTTTTTGTTTCGCTCCCTTGCAATACACTGCATTTTTTAGTTCCACGTCCCTCCGCTCCTGAATCCCTGTCCTCTTTCAGATCATCGATCGTCTGTACAGGCGTGTGAATCAGACCGACCCACAGCACAGGCCAAATCCCCAGCGGTTGTGTCACCATCCGATTCAATCTCCATCTTCTCCTCCTCCTCCTCCTCCTCGTCCCCCGGCCCATCTGTGCACTTGCCGGTGGAGTCGGTTGAAGTCCAAGTGCAAAACTCCGGGAGTCATTGTCAGCAGTCAGTCGAAACGGAGGGCGAGGTATCAACCACCTCGTCAACCTACTTCTACCTGCGCGTGCGCAACCTTCGTAAAGAGGAGGCAGAGGAGGAGCAAACAGCCAATCAAAGGCCTGTAGTTTCGTCGTCTATTTCGACTGACATCAGCGGTGTTGCGAGACCTCCGGAGGAGGAGGCGGCGGAGGAAACTGGGGATGAGAGGGAAGTAGTACCTGACGAGACAGCCACTGAGGTAGCTACAGAACTGCATTTATCGCCCGTCACTTTGGACAGGGCCGAAGTTACTGTGACTACACGCAAAAGGTGAGTGAAACTGCCTGAGAAGTACAAGTCATGAAAATGCTGCGTGTTCATGATTTGGATATATCTTACTTCCGTAAATATTCTCATGGTTAATCTTAAGAGTCAGCCTATGGCAAGCAATCGTTATCAGCAACTCGTGATCAGGCCAAACGTTTACAAGAGAAATGAACGCTGTACATAACAATTAAAGTTTGAATATGTAGAAAAATCGATAACTGTCTAACGTGTGCGCTGATTGGCCACTGCGGACTATGTCAGTTTGCGCATGTAGGCCATGTCAGCGTGTTGGTTGAGAGACTGCCGCTAGTTGATAGGGGCGAAATGCTATCGCCACTTGGTGTCGGTGTAGACCATGGAAGCGTAAGAGCTTGTGTCAGCGTCTTCTGACAACTAGTGCCGGCCTGGTTAAGCAAAGGTGAAACTAAATCAATCTCGATCTCTATCCTCGCACACCTTGTCTATACGAATCATCGAGTCAATACCAATAAAGCCTTTTAGTTTGTCTACCGGCCACCATCTAACTTTTCCAAAGACCAACGCCATCGGATGCTCGCAACAGCTGAATCAGTAGCTATACGGCTAGCAAATCCAGTGCTGTATTGTCAGAAGACTCTGACACAAGCTCTTACACTGCCGTGGCCTACACCGACACCAGGTGGCCATAGAATTTCGCCCCTACCAACTTGGAATTCCAGCCTCACTGGTCGCGGCGGCCGGCGACGCCGCCTTGTCCTACGGGCCTCGCGGTCGTACGCCCTGCAAGACCTACTGGCAACCTTCCTCTTATCCCTTCTTCAAACAATACACTGTTCCGATTACTCTGCCTTCCCAAGACTTCTCATATCTCCTAAAGAACCAGGGCCTGGGAGATTGTAGGCGATAGGGTTAACCGTATTAGCCTTAACATCTATAACTGGTGGCCCCAATCGTGAGATAAACACGCAACTAAACTTCAATCATCTGCAGACCACCCTCGACTTCAACTGAATTTCTCCACTTTCATCTCATTTTGCCACGAAATAGAGAATTTAATTACCGAAACTCGTCGTGAAGCAAGAGGGAGATGCTCAATCGCTCACAGCCCACGGACCTTAGGCTCTGGTTCCTTCCCCATCCCACGGAGCTATTCCCGCTATGAGTGCCAACACTCAGGCCTCTTTTCTAAACTCAGATCCTTCTTCTACTACCAACGGTACCCCTTCCTCCTCTCAGCGAACACTTACACGGCATACTGATTTGCCATCGAAGTTCAAAGCAGCCAACCAACCTCCCTCCTACGTAGTCGAGATGACTAATCTCCTACAAGTTGCCGATGCACGTGTAGTCGAGAACTTTCCTCCTACCGCAGACCCAGTTGCCCACGCGGACGCGAGAAGACCTTTCCTCCTCCCAAGCTGCACTACCCAGCCTCTCGCATGCCAGCCACAGAAGCTCATGCAGGCCAGAACTGTCCCTTCAACCTGGCTCTCGCGAGCCAACCACACGAACACCAGCTGTTCGAACCCTGCCGTTGCCATTATCTGGCTATGACGTCTCTGCTCAATATGCGAACTGCGCTGATCGCGTCTGAGGTCGCATCTAACACACCTATGGTCCTAGGCTACGCGGCCCTGTCACGCCCTTTCTCGTATCGACCGACTGCTGACGACGTGGCGGGCTCCTCTGCTCTCACAGCAAAGGCGTATCATGGAGGCATCTCCGGTTCTTCGGGACGTTCTCGTGACTCTGAGGTATCCTCTTCGTACGGTCCTTCGGATGTAGATATTACTCGCCATGGACGCCATGGCTGCCGCCAACATTCACAGAAGCATCATGCCCCTATCATTCACATACTTCCCTCACGAGCGACAGTTTTTCTCCTAAAAACCAAACATGACTCCATTTTGACTTATGAGCCAGCCTTAGGAGTTTTTTCACTGTCTGCATTTCTGCCTCAGTTACACTGCTGGCTCGTGTGAACTGTGTGAGTGTATTACCTGAAACAAGCGAGTAGTCGTCAACGACTTCTTTGGAATGTTCGGCTGTGCCGATGCATTTCTTAAATCCTATGTACCAAGAGGGAGTTCAAAGGCTTGACATTCATCTATCACGAAACACTTGTTTGACACGGGTAACTCTGTGGACCCCAACACATCTTTCGGACTACAGTCCTGCGAGTGCTGCAAGCAACACCGTCAAAGGCGTACGAAAACCCTTGTAGCTCGCAGAGCGTTTACCCCACGGATGCAAAATTGATATTACGTCAGAGGAACAATACATCTCAACAGGAAAGCATATTTGAATTTGTAAAGTATCATTTAGTAAGGGAGAACTAATTGGTTTTGTCGAAAACTGTAAAATCGAGAAAAAAGGAATGAACCAGAGGTCAATTATTGAAATCCAGTGTAAGAAAAAGAGATAAAAGTACAAAATACGGAAAACTTATAAATTTCTAACCTACGTATATTTAGTGGATTGTCCTTTAGCTTTCAAAACACGGGACGGGAAGGAGAGAACCAAGTTGTCAATGTTTGTTTGATTTATACAACTATTAAGTACAAATTCCAACTTCTGTTCCGTTAGTAGATGTTTACCTGGCTTCTCCCAGTTCCTCTTGATTAAAGCAAGTAGATGTTCAATGGGAATAAGGTCGGGAGAGTTGGGAGGAATAGAAATGCCCCGCAGGCAGAAAGGCAGGCAATCGTCTGAAAAAATTCAATATTATTCTTAAAGGTAATGATTATCATACCTCCTTTGATCGGTGAACAGGGGCGTTATCTTGTAACATAACGTTGTCCATCCGAAGTCTTTTAATGTTGTTGTATCCGAGGGTCCACGAAGGTATGGCTGTTTATAGTGCCTTTTGTCGACCGCCAAATGGGCCGTTCCCCGAACCTGATAGCTATCCAAACCATAAGGCGACAACATTTCTTGAAAGTCGGCGTTGACTGTGTATATTTTTTGGAAAGTTTCCGCATATTACCGTCTGCGTCGACTTCAGCGACTTGTCTAAAAATAGGACTTCATAGCAGTAGTAAATACACTTCCAATATAAAAGCCTGCGACTAATATATTCCTTAGCAAAGATAAAACATTCCTCAATTAGTTTGCTATTTAAATATGGCTTCATCGTTGCTGTCTGCTGACGAAGACCGCTTTCGTGCATTCTTTTTGTAATTATGTACCTAGAAAACATTGACAAATGTTCCCTTTGAATAGCGCTAACGGAAATGTAATGGTACCTTTTTTACTATTTGACGAATAACATCGTCATCTTGCTTCGTCGTAGACCGTTTGTGCCCATGAATTTTACGTCTGGGCACTGTGCTATAGTGAATAATTCTGTAAATTGTGGCCTTATTATTATCGAACATATTGGCTAACGACTTACGCGGCAGCCCTTCGGCTGCCAATTTTCGTATGCGCACGAAGTCGGCGTCAGACGGGAAATGCTTTGACATCTGAACATCACGACAAGATACAGAAAAATGAATGCCAATCGCGGGTTCCCCTTATATATCAAGCTGATGCTCATAGATATCGGTACGATTATACAAATTTACCATACATATCTATAAAAAAATTAGCATATTAGCAAATAACAATTGTTAACACTCAAATCTGGCCTAATTTTTGAAACTAAGTGCGATTCCTTAAAGTTGGCTTCAACTTCGCGCAAAATTTCCCGGTTCTAGAAGGGAATATTATTCCACTTTTTTACTTATTCTGGAATTCTTCCACAGCACAATGCATATTCGTTAAAACTAGGGTTCTGTCACACCTTACAGCATAGGAAATTTGTTCGATATAAACTTACTCATGATTTAGCCAAAATTAGTGCCTATTTCGCTTCGTAACTTTAACTAAGATGACAGTTTTCCAAACTAAAACATTTCTAATTATCAAATCCATTCATTCGATCAAAATAACCTGTCCAACTATATGTAAAAATACCAAGTTAAATTTCCTCCTGTAAGTTGTTTGCAGGACTTGCATTACTGTACCTGTATAGGAGCTAAGGCTACGACGGTTACGGCCTTAACACCTACAATCTTCCAGACCCTGGTTCCTTAGGCGATAGGAGAAGTCTTGGGAAGGCCAGAGTAGGAGGAAGAGTTTATTGTGTACACAGGGCGGAGAATAGATGGAAAGAGTGTTGACTCGCGGATGACCGCAGTCCGGCTGCTAGGGCGTCAATTCCGGAGTGATTAGAGCATCAGGGGCCGCCGGTGAATGCTTTGTCCCGGGGGCCAATGGGGCTGCTGATGTCTAGCCTAGCGCGTGCGCACGACCTTGAGGTTGGCTAACGCTGGCTAGCCTGAGCGCGCATTCGCGCTGAAGAGTATGTGCGCGTCGGTCAAGGACAGTTAGCACCTAGCCTAGCAGTGGGCGCGCAGGCAGGCCAAAGGCGCCATGCGTCAGCGATTGGTCTTGGGCTGCAAGTGGCTGCGGCAAGGCCACTTCACCTGTTCGGACAGAAACAACTCGTACATTGCGCTCCTTGGAGGTGGCCTATATACGGCGGTTAAAATCCAACCTATGTAAACATTTCGAGCACTTGGTTAATTCAACTATGCCTTGGTAACATCCAACTCCCTGATTTACACATTTCCCTTCCGCTTTTTGCCTTGAAAGTTTATCCCCACTTTGGCCTTCCATCGTGCGTTTTGACTTGCTTACATTATTAATTAGCCTACTTGGCATTTTTATAAAACCTTATTGTTTGCATCGATTGTGTTGTAATGGCTTCCTTAAGCTAGATTTGTGCCGTCCAGTTTCTTTGTGTCAGTTCAGCGAGGAGAACAACGAACAAGGTTGTAAAGGAACGGAAGTAGTTTATTACGCCTTCAACGGGGGCTATATGTTAAGTAAAGTTATACATGGGGCAAATTAGGTTGTCTTCATGTGCCTAGAGGCTTGGTTGGCCATCACGCGCGCCCATCGACACACGCCTTTATCCTAGCCGGCTTGTGTGAACTCTAGGCGCGAGCACACCGCGCACGTCCTTTATCTGTGGGTGGGCTGATAACGTGACTTGAGAGTTCACTCGGACCGCTTGTTAAAAATAATCCCAACACTTCCCCTGTTTGAGATAAATCGTAGGATTTGAGACGCTTTTTCACTTGCAAAGGAACAATTTGCGTCGTTCTCCGTCCCGGTCGTCTAGGGGGTTGAGGCAACAGAGAGAGGAATGTCTCCTGCAGAGTCGAGATCAGCTTTGCCGCCGGCTGAGTCAATTTGGTAGGACTTGGCCCGGTTGATAGTGCACTATTGCAAATGCAGTTAAGTGGCAAGTCCAGGAGACCGAGTTTCTCGATCCAGTCGAGACCAAGTGGGTTGAGGTTCGGACAATTGGTGACGTAGCAGATTGTTCCGTATGAATTCAGTTTTTGCATTCAGTAAAAGTTCAATTTAGGGTCCACAACAGCACACGAAAGCCCCACCCTTCTGTAATACGGGACGGATGGTAATAACGGTTAATGGGTGGACCATATCAGGATTAGACGCAATCGCCCACGTAAATCAAACTGTCACCCGCTAAGTTCTGACGGCAAAGGACGGCTTCGGCCGCGCCAGCCACCCGCGCTCGATTCCAACTCCGATTTTCTTGACTATGCCTTGACACTGCACGCAGATAATACAGTGGGGAGAGAGGGCGATAGATGCGTCGAAAGTCTACTATCACTTTAATTTACGTGCAAGCCACTGTCCCCAGTATCTTGTGGAGCATAAGGTTGACATGATCGAAGTCAATTGTCGAACTGTTAGCTTGTCGACAAAATATCATCAGCGTGCCTACCGATCCAACTTACTGACGTGTATTATTCCAGTCCCACAGGCCAGAACGCTCCCACTGTCGCAGGGGACGAGGACCGCGCACCCGCCTTTTTCCCTTCCGTCTCGGAAATGCTAGCTTCTGCTGCTGCTACCCGCAACCTAGGTGCCAGTGAAAGCCTCTGGAGTTTATGCGAGCCCGCCGGCGGCGGACTGTGTCAAGCTAACGAGGCGTTGCCACATCGAGAGCTCCGGGCCCTGCGACTTGCCAGACAGGCGGCTGAAACGGTGAAGGCGACCGAACACGAGACGACGGCAGCGATGGCCCGCCGTACCCGGCCAGCGGCGGTTGAGGTAATACTTTTTTTTATCCGGAAGAAGTTAGTTGGGAAACGCTAAGAAACTTTATTGTAAACGTTCGAATCTGGCGCTCCAGGTGGTCATCAGACGCGTGGAAAATGTGTCTAGAACAGTGAGCATTATAAACATACTGGAAAGAAATCGATAGTGCTTAGGCAATTCAACCAACAGGCACCAGACGTGACTGAGCCTTATCGATTTTTCCCGGTATGCTTAAAATGCTCGCTTCTGATGACCAATTGGTGTGCCAAAGTCAAAAATGCACAATTAGGTTTGTTAGTGTTTCCCAACAAAGGTATTCCACCAAATTTATCTTATTGTAAAGTCTGTGCATGCACTGCTTTCTTTATAATTCAGCTTCTGCTCACGGAAAAAAATTGTAGGTTTGCTGACGGCTGGGCCGGCTGTCCTTTGTCGAAGCGAATACTGACTTTTAACGAACAGCAAGTTGAAAGTTGCGGCTGTGAGTGTTGGCCTTGGGGTGATTGATTTTTTTCCGTTCGCTGTCTGGCCTTGCATGTGGATTTTGGCTTGGCGTGACGACAATTGGTAGTCTGTTCTGTCCTCACGCGAGAGGATAATGGTAATCCTGCTCCCTATTCCGGTGGTTTCGTCACAGGGCCGTCTTTGTCTGCAAATCCTGACCTAGGTTTGACCGTCTCCTGTCCTTTACTTACGTAACGGCGCAGGACTTTGTAGGCCGAAGGGATGTCCGGATGACGCAACCTTAAATTTGCTGATCGATAAAAGTCAGTATTTGCTTCGTCAAAGCCGGCCCGGCTGTCCGAAACGTCAGCAAACCTACAAATTTATTCCGGTGAGCGGAAGATGAATTATAACTCATAGCCCAGAATTCTGACTTTTTCAAATTTGAACTGCTCTCTTTCTATAGGAGGGGGACTGGGGTCGTGGATCCTGTCGTTCCAACATCCGCTGAAACGGAAAGAGATTTGGAAACGCGCAAGTCGGCAGGAGAAAATCAGCCAGATGAAACATCCGGCCTTTTGGTTATTTGTTTTTCAGTGTGCTCCTATCGGCTCCGGGGTCGAGTCCGCCAATCACCTTGCTTTGTTCAGGGAGCAAAGCGGGACTAGTAAAATTAGCTAGTGATCGATGAACGTTCTTCAACAAGTGTCAATATATTTCGACCTAAACCGGCAGGACAAAAAACTCCTGGCTTAGTGGTTAGGACGTTAGACTCTGATCAAAAAAGTTGCGAGTTCGAGACTCGGATGGCGTGTCACTTCGGGTTGGATATGACTGGCTGATAACGGGTAATAAGTTCAGCATCTTAATTTCTGAAGAAAATAATTTCTGTTGTGGTATACATCAGTATATTTAGGGTCTACGGGCGTAGGCCGAAATTGTAAGTGTATATTTGGGTTGAAACCCGTCAACCACTGCGAAATATGCACTTGCTGCCAACGGACAGGCTTTAGTATATATATATATCTATATCGAGTGTATCGGCTCCCAAAGAAGAGGAAGAAGAAGAAGGGGCGGGTTCGTGGACCAAATTGTATTTGGACTGACGT
>JAYGXS010000007.1:30059036-30111382 GCA_036362985.1 Ligula intestinalis | reverse complement strand
GATACACTCGATAACATATCTGGACCCCGAGTCTTTAGGCATATCAAAATATCTATATATATTTGATAATGGTATTATACCGTCCTTCCGCATAGATACTAGCTAAAAGCCCATGCACGTATTTCGCCGATGTTCCTGGTGCTGCATGACACAGCAACGAGTGGTTCGGTTCCTCAGTAGGTCCCCCAACGTTCTCTATGCGGTTTCTAGTGTATGACCTCCAGATAATAATCAAGGAAATAATCGCGGAATTTATTATATACATAGTTATATACATCAATATCAAAACATTCATAAATACATATATTAACATCAACCTTAATGGCTAATAAGCCAGAAATGGTCTTTCCAGTCTCTCGTTTTTCTTTGCCGGCAATACTACAAAATTAACCATTACGACTGTTTCATAAGATAATTGTAAGTCAGTGTCCGCCGTTGACATTCTTAGGCGTGTAGCCAATCAACAAACTAAGCAACATTATTCATTTGATCCAACTGTGAAAAGCTCGGCGGCCTCTGTGGAACGCGGTAGCTTCTGCGAGGGATAGGAACCCAGGGTCGCGAGTACACTGATCCAAATCTACTCAAAATCACGACCCCATTTGAGCTTCATAGCTCAGTTGGCCAAGGCGTTGGCTGTACTCAAACTTTTCTTCCGCTGGTGTGGGTTCGAATTTCACCGAGGGTCAAATGAATTACTCAGATCTTTCGCCCCCCCCCCCCCCCCCCCCCTATTGAGTAACATCGATTAGCTTAGAGTTCTAGACCCAGAAACGAACTGGCAAGGTGTGAGACACGACCAAAAACGGCATGACTACACGGCGGTGCTGACAATCGTGGAGACGGACATCCATACGGTAGCCGGTAGTGTGGCCCCAGTAAATATCCCCCAGCTAAGGTTGACGCGCTGTCAATGTCCCACGATCGCGCTGTGCATTAAGAGTATTTTGGACATTCGTGAGCGGATACACTGTACATGACAGTGGGGAAACATCACGGACGAGGGAGACTAGAATGACCGTCTTGTGTTGTTGGCAGCGTCTCGGATTGAATTTATCGTTGGAAACAGTGGCAAAAGTTAGGGGGCGCACCACCAACGGTTCTGGATGGCGAACACTAGGTCGGCAGTTTGACTTTGGCAAGCGCCTACAAATATTTGTTACTTACTTTATTTGAGTAGGTAGTATATATTAATAAACGCACCACAAACGGGAAGACCCGACAGTTCTGATTGGTGCATTACTGGTCGGCAGTTCGAATCCTCCGGGGCATTCGCTTCTTGACTAAGCAAGTCTTTTATTTCTTCTCTGGTGCTAACACTTGCCACTAACTCTAATTTGCATTCGCCCTTTCTTACCGTCATAAGGAGGATCCCATCCGTGATCGCATACGCCGCAATCTCTCCGCTCTTGTTCAGAATGCTACCTCCAGCGCTGGATCAGGGACACAACCAACGCCATCTTCCACTGACGATACTCCGACACAACCACCCGCCAAACTGAACGCCCGTGCTCTGCAGAGGGCCGCCAAAATCTTCGACCTCAAGCTGTGAGAATAACAGCACTTGCATCCCCAACGAAGATATCCAGGCGAAAAATGTCGCGTCTATTAAAACACAATCCTACAAAGCCGCTTCCCCACCCCTCACTGCCTTTCTCTGGCAAACGCATCTATTTTATACCCTCCGCCCCGCCCCCCCCCACCATTGTGAAGACGTCAGTAGTTCTTAAATACGATTGTGTGCTGCAACTGACGAATAAGCCTACTTGTACCTGTTACGTTTATGCCCGAGTGATCATCGACCACAGCGGATCGCACCGAAATTCTGACCGCCGTTGTTTCGAGAACCGTCTCCGTGAGGGTCCGGCCATGTTCTGGGCCGATGTCTTCCTCCTCTAGCACGAAGAAGCCCGGTTTGGCTTAGGTAAGGACTGGGAGGAACGCGCGCTAACCAACCCAGTCGCTGTTTTTAGTCGATCGAACAAAAGTATGTTACCCTCACTCTAAGAGCCGTTTTTAGGTAGTGGTGATCAACATCTTCCAGTTTTCACAGTATGCTGCCGAAAACCGTAAAGAACTCGGCAGGGATATACTTAGTGCATAGGATGCATGGATAGACTCCTCGGATAGCAACAACGTCATCCTTGCCATGTCAAAACTATTTATTTGACTTGATGCAGTTTGGGAGTGCATACTGGGTGTCGACTTCCTAAAAGCTCACACAGGCCGTATTATTGGCTTCAATAAACATAATTACTAAAATTAACACTTTACTTCTAGCAGCAGTATCCTTGTCCTCGTAGTCCAAACCTAGTAAAAACTGGCAGCCTGGAGGAGAGATTTGAGTGGACGGAAACAAAGGCAAGCCCCGATGTGCCCCGGGCCTCAATCATGCATTTACTCGGAATAGCATAGACCCAAATCCACACGCCTCGTTGAGATCAAGGAGGTATGAGCCCCAGCGTTGACTTTAATCAGTGTCGCCTCTGAATAATACTGGCGTCAGAAAAAGTAACAGAACTACTAATATTCACTCTCTTTGAGCCTGTCCGGACACCTACTGAAGGTGAATGAGGGAAGGTAGTGCGAGAGTACCCGCGCAAAGTCTACTGTTAATTAAGACTAAGTTGGACGGTGTTCCGACCTGCATCGGAGAAACAACCCTACGCCAGATCCCACTTGGTCTTCATGATCCGTAGGGAAGGTGGAGAGTGCGGGTAGCGTCTGCAACGTCTACTATCACTTACTTCTGTCCCCTAGTCTCCAGTCGCCCTCCTTGTACCGACCTGTTTGGTGCATATGGTGGACTTAATCGAAATCGATGGTCGAACACACTCTCCGCGGCAATATGCCCCCGTGGACGTTTATTATTGTCCACCTCATTAGTACGTAGTGCCTCCCGTTGGTAGAAGATGCGCTTCAGAATAGTGTGGTTTATGCTGTGCTGTTGGAATGAGCTGCACCGAGAGGCGAGAAAAAGGATAAAGCCTGTGAAACATAGCCCGAGCACAAGAACGTTCAAGGCGAGGTAGAAGGGATATAAAAACACAAACAGAACAGTACAAATCTTGGGACGTTTCAGAAAAAAAATATTCGGTGGAAGGTTGTTATGGGCAGAGGGGGGGAGAGGGAGATCTCAGGGGTTTCTCGCCTGTACCGGGCTTGCCAGAGCGTTCTTCAGAATAGATGGTCGACCTAAAAGTCCGAAAATATGTTCAGTAGTTGTTGAAAACCGGTACGCGCAAATGGCTCTCTAGACAGTTCAAAATATGAAGCAGCGAACAACCTACGAGGTGAGGTTAGAGACTGTGAAGGGGTCCCTAGAACAGACCGGTATTTGGCCTCCAGTCGTTCCACTGCGAGGCGCCGATTACGTTCAATCCTCTCCTGAATACTCTCTTCGTCTGTATGCACAGCTGTTGAGGTCGACGGACGCGGTGGTGAAGAATTATCTCTGGGTAACGGAGGCTGCACGTCTATCTGCGGGGTTCGTGTCACTTCATTTGTAATCTTCATCGTCATCGCGGCAGGAGGAATGCGGGGCTGCGTGAAAATAAAAAGCAAACGGTGTGACCCTTCCATTAATACGCGCTACTTACTCAATTTCAGTAAGCATTATATATATGTATATATATCAAACAGTGATGCAAACGTAAAAACTGACCTGCACATTCTCCGCCAAAACGTCTGCCATTGCAGCCCGCATTACATCCTCGTCAGCCTCGCCTCCACTGGAATCGCCATTCTCGCGCTCGTCCACAAACTCCTCGCTGATGGCACTCACAGGCCAGACACCGGCACGCATACGCTGCAGTGTGTTGTGCACTTCCCGCTTGGTGCCCACCACCTCTAGTCGTTCAACAATCTCCTGGAAGGAGAACTTGGGCAGAAGCCGATTGGCCCAGGACTCGTAAAGGAAGAGCAGGCGGTTCAAATCTTCAAACTGGCACAATAAGAAAGACACAAGCATTACATCAAATAGTGTTGATATGACCCTACCAAATACACTGAAGAAGAGGTATGTAAAAAATTCTACTTAACCACGGAGAAAAGCGACTAAAAGAGAGCCCACAGAATAACTACGAAAAACGTAAATAGAAACGCAGCTGGCAAGTGGTACTCACCATTTAAGTCGTAGTAACAAGTGTGCATATTGATTTGGAGTTCCCATTTAGAAATACAGGGTTGCAGGAAAGAGTTCAACTCCAATCAATGTGCTTTTGCGAGCCCATTTTACCCAACAGTAGGCTCTGCACATTGAACCACAATGATCTAGCTGCCCAACACAGTAATCCCTAACGTGCACCATTCAAGATCTAAGATATACTGGCGTAACGTCTCCTTAAAAATGAAGGCCGGCTGACGCCCACTGTAGTGAATCGGCACCAGGTTGAAGCGTAGGCTACAGGGCAAGGCACGGTGATCACCGCTGCCTGGGGGACAGTGATAATCTGCGCTCAAGTTAGAATACAGTGGTGGAAGGACATTGCCCTACCTCGTCCCAAGCTAATCGTATTTTAATGGTATGATAAGATCACTATACACGAGCACGACTGCGTTATCTGGCATCTCATGCACTTTCGATGCTCCAATGACGCAATGTATAAAGGATTTATAGCCACCTGGCCATAAAACTGGGTGAGGACCGAATTATTTCACACATCTAGTACATTGGTATGGCATTGTTAACTGTGAAAATTCGAGTTAACAACAGGCGAATCACCACTTTCTGACTTATTTGGCGGCATCATACAGTGATAGACCAATATGAGGCGCCAAGTACAAATAGATGACTGGGCTAAGCCACAAACACAAGTTGTTATAATAAAGTGTAACCGAAAAAGACAATGGAGACCGGAATGATCATTTCTGGCTCATTGGCCATCATCAGCCAGTCGTACCCAATCTCGGACGGCGACTCCCGCGAACCTTTGGTCATACAGTGGAACACATAACCATTGCACCACAGGTCTTATGTTTTGTCGGTTGCGACCTGGAATATAATTAAACTAGGGCTCTTACCAATCTGGTATTGGCGATTTCACTTCATGGACGTTATGCAAATGCCTGTGAAGGCTCTAGTTTAGTTTCAAGATACAACGGGACGAGCCCTACTATCACCACATTCCCAATCGCAACTGACAAAAACGATGGAGCCTGTAGCTCAATGGCGGAGCGTTATATTCCATGAAAAAAGGGTTCCCGTTTCCTGGGCGATCCACACTTATGATTGGGTGTGACTGACTGATGACGGCTATTAAACCAGAAACGGACATTCGAGTCTGCCTTGTCTTTGATCGTTTCCACTGCATAAATAGATGTTTAGCCTTGAGGAACGCTCATCGATTGCGTTAGGGGACAACAAATTCCTCACTTTGGTCGCTTCTGTCCATCCCTACAACCCGGGATGCAGCCCGATGATTGTAGTGCGCTAAGCACAACCACTACTCAATCAGTACAATCGGCATAAAATCGTTATCAGACGGGGAACCTGAATGCCTGTTTGGGTTGTCTCACCTCATAGCCACGACCCTTGAACTTAACTTTTTGCAGCAGCTTTATGAGAGCCGGCAGTCCGTTGTCGCCGAGAAGACTGCAAACGAGAAAAAAGAAGCATAAGAAGCCATAACATGATAAAACAAACTTGGTTAACTTCAGTGGAGAACAACCAAAGGGGGGGGGTTTCCCGAAGCTATAGCTCACCTCACACTGTCGAGCTTGGGCCGCGGGTGCTTTGCCACCTTGCGGGCAGCTCCCTTGGCCAGACGCTGAAGTCGGTTGAGCACTTCGACGTCTACATCTTCACCCGCATTTGTGGTTGTGGTATCCATGAGGGCGTCTAAAAAAAGGAAAAACCAAAACGAGTAGGCGGAGTGGAGATGAGGAACATAAAAGGCATGCACACATGCCCCGGCTAAAGAGCAAAGCCAAAAATGTGGGCGGGAAGGGGAAAAAGAGTGGACGATAATCACTGCACAAGAGACAGGCGAATGAGGGTTGGCACAAATTCCTCGGTGTATATGTGCGGGTGTGTAATTTCAGCTGGCACATATGCAGGATGACAGTCTACAAAGCTAATCTTCCAAGGTGGAAGTCGTCAACCTTCAACTACGGGCATTATCACAACATGTTAGGATGACCGAACACGTCATCCAGACAGATATCCCGAGGTCACGCCGGACAAAGGTGCGCGAACAGGTCAGTATGGCGTATGCAGAACGAGCCAAGTCATGCGACCTTCAAAGGGCGGGCGTAAGGCCGGGACAAAGGAGGCACGCGCGAGCGAGACTGCCCCGGGGCCGAGTTGCGACTATCAGTGAAGTCACACTGAGGACATATGCAAAGGCTTGCGAAAGCGAGCCCGGGCACGGCCACTCGTGGATAGCCAATATGGAGCAATGGCTACTGCCCCTTAAATAGCGAGGCTGGGAGCAGAACGGGACTCTGCTGTTGGAGAAGCTGCCGACGACCCGAGACTCTGTTGCCCTAGACGAGGGACTGCTGCCGAGAGGAGACCGACCTCAGAAGGGAAGCTACTGGACACACAGATAACGGAGCTTATGTACAAGTAGAACTGACAGTAAAGTAATATCTGTTATCCTGTTCTGTTTTCTCTTCCCGACACATACTGGGGGACATAATCAGTTTTGACAAAGGAACACACTAGGTTACAACATCACAGATGAACACGGCCAACAAAGGCAAGGGAGACTAGAATGGTGATTTCTAGCTCATCAGTTCTCATCTAGGTGGTGTACTGCACGAGGCTTGGACTCGCGACCTGTTGGTTAGGAGTCCAAGGCTCTAACGAATTTTCATCTGCGCTGTGAACCGGCTGGCGGGTCTCCGGAATGAGTCCCAAGGCAGAGCGGGCCGACTGACTTCTGTTAGCTGATCCCGCATTATGTAGAAGGTCAAGCATTGGTCTGACGATGTGACATACTTTAGTGTAGTCATGGTCAGGATAGAGAGCACTGGTCTCTGTATAGGACTAAATCCCCAAGATTGTTGTTTTGTGCGCCTTCTGGGCATCCTTTTAGATTTCTGTAGGGGTAAAAATGTAGATAGCCGAAACAACTGTGACATGTGCTGTGCATTCGGGCTGCCGGGAGTCCTCACTCATTACTGTGTATTTCACCGGCATATTTGTGGCGAGGTCCGTCACTATTTTGACCTTCAACATTCTCGTCTCTATTTTTGCTCGAGTGACCTTTTTGTTTGAACGTATTGGACACAAAGGCTAGAAATTCAGCCCCACGTACACGACACCTGCACACGAATGCTTTATTACAATGTTATACGATTCTATTAATATTTTATATAGTTTTAAGACGATGCCGTTTTTGTTCATTGTTATATTTATAGATGATATCTTGGAGACTTCCACGACAGACGGCTCGTTAGTACTATAACAACATATTCACGCGCAGGTAGTTAGCAGCCCCTACCTTTCTGTCAATGTTAAACTACCGGAAGCTGGCGTTTTTTTACGGAACAAGACTCGGGGTAGCTGTGAGGTCAACGTTATAAGACTAGCTTCGTCCTTTTGTCAGGAATGCCAACACGTAGTGAAAATAGGCCGAAAAAGAATGATCTGTCCTCTACCACACACTTATTAAGTTCATATACGCTATTAGACAATTGTATCTGCGATTCTCAGGATGACTATGCATACTCGCCACGGTAAAAATGTGTACGTGTATATGCTACTCACTGTTTTATAGTAACCTAATTATTTTACGTATTTATGTTGACTATAGTTGCCTGCAGTTATTTTCAAAGGTAAGTAAAATGAACATTCGGATCCTTACCGGGTGTATCAAGATCCACATCTGAATGATTTGAACGCTTTTTAGCGTGTTTTTCTGGCCTGACGGGTTCTTCTTCACTCACGTAACCGGGACCATCATCATCCTCAACTGAACTGCCATCATAGTCATCCTCATCAGCATCGCTGGGATCCGCAACGCCGTCATCGCTGTCAGGCTCGATGTGACGCTCGCGGACGCTGCTGTTCAGCTGGGATGAGGCATAACGCGGTGGCGCAAGCACGCCGGGTGTTGAAGGTGGTTGTCCGTCAAGGCTGAAAAAGATTGGTACACCGGCCGCCATAATATCGTCGTTGTTGTTGAGTACATCCTCCGCCTCCTCGTCGGAGTCCACTCGAAGTCGCCGTCGACGTGCTTTGACCGGGACAGCGTCACCCACTCGCGTGCTGCTAAGTATGGGATTGGTGGGGAGGGTGCTTCCCAGAGACAAATCAGACGACTCCTGAAGGGCGTAATGAAGAATTTTGATGTAGGCAGTGAAAAGAGGCAAAGTAATTCCTGCAAAGTATTATATGGGTGTTCCTCAAACAGGATAGGCAGTAGATAAGGTCACATGAGGTGTTATTAAAAGAGGCGACATTGTAGTAAATGCTGCGCACGATGGTCTCACGTTGCGACAGTCACCTGTGTTAAAATATTAGCCGACCAAACGCCAGCAACGGTTGGAGGCTTTTCTAAGGCATCGAGCCTAGCCAAATATCTTTGTTTGTTAGCTCTGACCGCATATTGGCGATGACTGTCCACACAAAAACGACCTTAGACCGCACGCAAGGCACAACTGCTCGCTGTTTCTCGAGGGTCAACAAGTCGCGTGACGTTATCCCAATGCGGCCAACCAGGCCACAAGAGAACGCGCAGACAATCTCTGATAAGCCACTGTTACCCTTGACAGAGAGAGTTGCAGCCACAACGGATAGCAAGGACACGCTCGTTCGTTTCCAATGCCAAGGCTCGCCCTGAGGCAGGACAAATAGCGCGCTGGAGATCAACCAGCGGCCACAGCCACCCGGGACAGCTCCTCTGGGGGGATTCCAGGATTATGCCTTTCTGATTGTGTTCTTCCTTGGAAATTTCAACAGGGCAGAATTCGACGGTAACACACATCAGATGTCTTCGTTATAACACTAGCGACGCTGAACTCGTCGTTATAACAACCTGCACTCTCCTCTTTCTTCGGTTTTATTGATTTGATCATGAACCAGTGCCCGGGTTCAGGAGGAATAAAAATTGCGATTCCGCAAAAGTTCGACCTACGGATTTGAGAGATAGCTTAAACACCCAGAAGACCGCATGTGGCACATGCAGACGGGTTGTTGTCTAGCTACAGTGTCTAAAACTACTCCTAGTTTGGTTGTAGTAACACAATACCTGTAGTCACCAACCAAAGGCATTTGCTTCCTTAGATGACAGGTGGATATACCATTCGCAGGATTCTGATTTCTCTGGATTACAATCAGAGAATGCTCGCCCAGTAGTCAATTGACTCCCTTTACCGCTAAATATCTACCAGTCTTTCAATGAAGATATAAAAAGCTTCTGATTTGTGCTTCCTTTGCTTCCATTGTGGCCAAAAATGCTGCCTCCCTTCGTTCTCCAAAGTCCCCAGCCCCAAAGACATGCATCGTCGCAGGCCGCTGTTCTCATCTGGCTGACCTTAAAACGCTTGACCGATATTCACTCGCACACACAGGTGCGCGTACGCACGTGCACATCTACTGGTAGTTTCTAAGGAACCAGTGGAACACGCCAAGCCGCGGCCACGCAACAGAGAGCCCCAATACTCGACACCCCCTTTGAGCCATTGAACACATCAATCCGCCAGCGCCCAGTGCTGCATGAGGCAGCAACTCAGGGTTCCGCACTAAATAAAGTCCTCACTCTGGTGATGTCAGCCTTTATCCTGCCACCTGGGATTCGATGATGATTGTAATGCTCAAAGCGCAAACACGGCTTAGAACCTATGCCATATCAAAACCACGATAGAATCCAACAACCGACCCTGCGCGTCAGCGCTCGTAATCGTACGGTCTGCAGAAGCAGTCCATACGTAGCTATTTGCGAGGCAAAACTGAAAACACACACAGTAGTTGGTGAGCTTCGGTCTGTAATGACCCCACTTCGCGGTCAACATGTGGCGCACAGCCAAATTGCCTGTTTCCCCCTCGCTGCCTCAGAGTCGTATCTTCACAAACAACTGCTGCAATGCTTTCTTTCACTACGGCCCCGCCCCCTCCCTCGAGGCTTGACCTCGCAGTTGCTTTTGGCTCACCAAGAACAGCTGCGTCAGCGTCCCCTGTTCTTCGGCGTGCCGGTGGAACCGACAGGTCAAGTTAGCTTATGCAGCCACACACTCGCGTGCGCACACACCCGCGTATACAGGTGCGTCCAAATAAGCGCACCTGCCTAACGGCCACTTGACTAAGACACCCCTCCGCCGATGCAGCAAAGACGGTGATCTGTGCTACATATGTCAAACTCTCCCCGTCCCCAGGCTGGGTCCGGGAGGAGGTAGAGGGGCTGACGGAGCTAACCAGTTCGTCTCCCGCATTATTGGGAAAAGGCTAAAGAAACGAACAATAACAGATCCATTCTAGCGCACACGGTGGACTCAGATGATCACCTAGCTGTCGGACAGGCTTTCCCAGTGGTCTACAAAGTGTCCACCCTAGACTTAAAACTCCTTGGACAGGGTCTGTTGGCTAAGACAGAAGCAGCTGCAATCAGGTTACGCAAACCGGTCCTGTGCACACAAAAGAAATCCACAAAGCCACCGCAATTACCATAGCCAAAAGTCGTCAAATTACCCGCCCGCAACGAATCGCCTTTCCCGGCGGTCAGTTTTCCCTGACGCAGATCAGATTATTGACTCGAACTTTGTCCCTCCCTCCTCCCGACTCGGAGAACGGCAGGCTTTTTCTACTAATCCGCATAGTCTACTTAATTAATAAGATACAGGACTGAAGAGGATTAATTGAAAGCAAACGCATTTGAGTCTTTGCAACTGCCTGTGAATACAGCACACAGTAAAATAACTACCTAGTGCTAACTTCGTTTCCATTTATTGCCAAGGCCCTTATAAATGCAAGTAGGTATTACTGCCCAGATGCACGCACAGATAACTTTTGTAAACGTATCCGGTAGCAAAGCAGGGCTTCTTAAAAGTTTATAAACAGACCATAAAAAGAAGCCTAGGAACTGTCCAGAGCTGGTTGGGGAAGCCGTTTTAAAAGTAAGGAGCTCTAAAGTTCACCTGGTAAGGCTTTCTTAGGAGGCCACCTAATGGGAATAGACTTCCTACAATAAGCAGTAGACCGCCTAATAGTGAAAGAGATTGCAGTAATAGTTTTCTTGTCTATATATATATATTTTTTATTAACCAATAAGGTTGTTCTTAACGTATTTTGGTCGGCAGGCTTCGTTTCCACCTACGATTTTATTAAAGTAAACCAATGACAAGCGGCTTCAATTTATTTTCTACGGTGCACTTATCGCGCAGTAAACACGCATTAAATTTTTAGTCAGGAATTCCGTAAGGGCGGGGTAGTTTATTTTCAAGTGGCCTCACAAGAAAGCCTTACCGGTATCCTTTTTACTAAGATAGAAGGGACCTTTAAACACAATATAAAATTGCATTGCGAAGCAAGATGGCACGAAAATGGCCTACGAGACATGATAAATAGACCACGGACAGAACATGGGACGAATGAGAGCAGCAAGCGATTGGAACAAAGAAAAAATGCAGAAAAATCGGTAGGAAGGTTTATTTTACAGCGTGAGTGGCTCATTTTTACACGGGATCACATTTCACCACACTGCGATATGACGACTGCAACTTTGGGGCGATTGTGCGGACCGGTAGGAACATTTTCGATCTTTTTCAACACCAGCATACCGTCAACGACTTGACCTGCAAAGAAAAACGTAAGTAAACGTGGTAATGAAAACTAGGCAGTAGTAGTATTTTAAAGCATAAGGTGTAACTTGTAAATGAGCACAACGCACCGAAAACTACATGTTTTCCGTCCAGGAAGTCGCATTGGGCACAGGTGACGAAAAACTGACAGCCATTTGTATCCGTGCCACTATTGGCCTGTAAAGAAGAATAAATTTGAGAAAATCGTGTTAGAAAAATAGGCACAATTGATAACTGCGTGGAGTTACGCAATACCAAGGAGAAAATATCTGCACACACCATAGATAGCATTCCGGGTGCATTGTGTTTCATGGTGAAGTTTTCGTCTGCAAATTTGGAACCACCATAGATGCTGCAGATGCCTGTCCCATCTCCCTGAAAAAAGTTCATATTAGACGAAGTTCTTTTTATTGGTATATTCACTGAAACATTCACAACAATTAAGTGTCAATATACAACGACGTATATATCAAAAAATGAGTTCTTAACAAAGTAATCAAGTTGTACTCGTGAATTTTCACGCTGGGAACACCAAAAGATCATCAAGCAACATGAAAGGAAGGAGTTGGGAATATTGCACTAGGGTGAGAGAGATAGAGCCCGTGCGTTTAACTACTAACTGACAATGTCGCGGGTTCGAACCCGAGACGTCGCCACTCCTGGGTTTGGGTGTGGCTGGCTGATGACGTTTAAGGAGCCAGAAATAGCTATTTCAGCCTCTCCTACATTTTTAGGTAGCTGGTGGAATGATTGCGTTCTGTAAGCAACCTACAAGCGTCTGTTTAGCTCTGTATATGACAATAGGGCACCCACTGATGTGGATGGGGAACATGCTCGGCCCGTTGTGCGTTGGAGCTCAACCTAGGACCTACGCAGGCAGTCATATAGCGACTTGTAATATATGATGGAGTGTTATCGAAAACGACAAGGGAGACTGGAGTGCCTATTTCTGGCTTATTTGACGTCATCAGTCAGTCATATCCAATCACAGACGGATGACAGCCAATATGCCAGAATTGGTAATTTAGATAGCTCTTGTCTTCATCACTTCCACTTCATCCTACCCTACAAGTAGATATGCGACTACTTTCAAAGGCTCTATAATTATTTTCAGGGCACAACGGGACATAAACTGCTCGTTAAACAGATCGACTAGCGCTCTTCTCTCATCATATTCCCGATTGCGATCGACAAAAACAGTAGGCCCGCGGTACAATGGTAGAGTTGGTGTGATCAATATAGTGGACCTACTCAGCTTACGTTTTACACAAACAAAAGCGGCTTTGTGAATTTTTGCTCCTATGTTGAAAATATCTTTCCAAACTTTTCGGCACAGAAGCTGTCTCCATTCAGTAGGAATAAAATAAGGCACAGAAACCACAAAATGCCGGAAAGTCACAAGGAATGCCTAATAAACAAGAACTGCAGTGGTCGACATGTTAAAGAAATACCCTTGAATCTGTCGTAAAAGATATACCAAATTAGACTTCTTCAAGTCGCCGCTAGCGTTCCCCGCTGATCATCTCATTATTTTAATTCAAATAAAAGAATACGGGGTAAAACTCGGTTTCTAATGGGCATACTGGGCCAACCGCTGTACATATAAGAACATTTACGTGCGAATGGAGGGACGGAAAACGGCGGCTTAATGCAAAAAGCCCGCGGGTAGCGTAGATATCATTGAACCTGAACCTACTCCAAATTATTACCGTGTCCTGTTATTGAAAGGAGATGGATGTGAAAGTAATGAAGTGAGGTAGATGCTTCGAAAGTTTTCCACACAGTTAAGATGAGTGATCGCCAGGCAAGCTAAATGCTGCTGGTAGCGCAGCCTATAAACAGTAGTGGACAAAAACGGCCAAGACAGGAAGGCGTGGGGAGAGGACTTACGTTGACAAAATCACCGCCCTGAACCATAAAATCCTTGATAATGCGGTGGAACGTGGAACCCTTGTAGCCCGTCGGAACACCATCCTTGCGATACTCGCCGGTGCAGAGCTGCCTATACATGCAAATATATTTTTAGGAGCGCGTTAGAAATCGCAGATAGCATTTTATGTCTCTCATTTAAGTCCACAAATGTCACTCACGAAACTTTCAGTCAAAAACACAAGGTTGTCTGCCGCTTCAAACTCTAACGCGAGCCCAGTGTCAAGGAATTACTTAAATATACAACTCACTGCATATTTGGCTCAGCTCTATCGCGAGCGACCTTGAGCTCTGCCATCAATTTGTTCGCGCAACGCCAAATAGGCAGCCGCCAAATCGACATGCCTATTACAGTAGTCGCCGGTTATTAAGCCCATGGTTAATAGGCCGAGCCGCGTACTAAGCCCAAATCAGCTTGGGACGGAATTTTACACAGCAAAATCCGCCGGTTAATAAGCCCAGTCGCCGGCTACAAAGCCCGGTTTGCCAACAGGATAGAGTGAGATTCTCATCTCTCTGCGATTTTTGGTGCCTGGAGAAGGGCATCAAAGAGCACTTGCGAGTGAAGTTTCCCCCAAAACAACTGACACTAGACCGCTTTTTCTAAACGTATCGCAAATCATTTTTGGTGTTATTACGTAAAATACAGACAAACAGCATTCTTTTCTTGTACATAATCAAGCTCAACAGATAATACAGTACCTATGTAATGTATGGTGGCTATCCTGCGTTTGCTAATCAAGAACTAGGACTCTCCGGTTAGTGCGCCCGCCGCTTATTAAGCCCAATTTGGTCTGGACCCCAGGTGGGCTTAATAACCGGCGACTACATGTGAGGGCCATTTCGGACGACCGACTCGTCTCACGCCTGCTGGAGCAGGAATGGCACTCGCGTATCGACTCTACTAATAGACCTATCAATCTTGATGATGCCCGTTTCGCGTTGCGTGAACAAATCGATGGCAGAGCTCAAGGTCGCTCCCAGCAGGACTGAGATAAAAAAAGGCAGAGAGGTGCATTTTTGCATCCCTTGACAATGGGCTCGCGTGAGTTCAAAACGTCGGGTAAATAAACAACTGGTTCCAGAGAACGCTTTCCCGTCTTCAATCCCAATATTAAATATTATGTCGCCCTCATATAAGCGAAAGTCTGAGAAATCGTTTGAATGACCAACTACCAGTAGTTAGCAAAGTATTGCCTAAAAGTACAGCAACCCGTAAACGCGAAAAAAGAACAATTTATAATAAATGGGTGATTTCACAGACAAAAAGGACGGAGTCGCAATGGGCAATCCACTAGGGCCCACATTAGCGGATGTTATTATGGGTCATATAGAAGAAAAACTGCCATAAAGACTTTATAAGACAAAATTATATAGAAGATATGCAAATGATATATTCACGATGACGCCGATGACCTCAAGTTAATGAATACCTTACACCCTAACAATTAAATTCAGAATGGAAACAGAGCAGCTTAGGAAGCTATCCTTCGTAGACGTCTTCAGGCTAAGAGAAGATGATGATTCCATAGAGCGCTCGGCTTTCCACAAAATATGTGGAAAGGGCAGTACCTACCTTTCATGAATTTTGTGTCAATTCAGTGGAAACGAAATCTGGTGCACACTCTCTTTCAACAAGCAAGAAACACTTGGTCTAGTGAGACCCTGCCTGCAGAACTTTCCCGCATCAAAACAGCCCTACTTAACGGTGGCTACCCTGCACGCTTTATTAAGAAGCACAGCAATTCTTTACAGCCAAAATTAATGGAACAGTCAGTTCCCAAAAGCCCGTCATTATATCTTGCCCTTTAAGGGTGATGATATTTCAAATACAATCAAGGGACGGTTGCGCTTTACCATAGAAAGGACCTACAACGCAGCAAAACGCAGCCTTGCCGTTGCACACAGCCTCAAATTGCGTGTATAAATTCGCACGCACTTGCAAATGCAAGTACAGTGGGCGTACGCAAAGGCAATTGGCAGCCAGGGCCGCTGAGCACTTGCCCAACTGGCTTTCCAGGCAAGAAGATAGAGTATCGCGGCCTTCTATTACTAGGCATTTGCTAGACAGCGGTCATTCTGTCGACATCAAAACAGCGTTTCGAGAACTTTTTTGGGCAAGAACAGATCGAACTCTGCGCTATTTGGAAGTTGTCTATATACGGCGGGAGACACCCGGCCTATACAAGCAGCCTGACGATGTGGTCAACCGCAAATTACCCTGGTAATTGGGCAGTTAGATTGAATCCCCAAGTGATTTTCGTTAACTTGCCTCAACCAAACATCGCGTTACAGACATGGTGATATCAAAACTCAACAAAATGGCATTTAAGTTACGTCTACGTCTCATTTCAGGAGAGAGGATAATACAACATTTTTTACACTGGTCGTAGAATAGTCGGAACCAACCTAAAATTTTCGGCAGTCTTTGGTACCACATCCGCAAACAGTTCAAATTGGATACGACCAATCTCCTGACCGCCAATGGTAATGTCAAAGAAGACCACCGGATTTTTGGGGTTGTTCATTCGCTCTGAGACCATTGGCAGAGGTACCGCCATTTTGAAGAAGCACCGACTAAAAAAAGAACTCAACGTGACAGTGCGATGACGACGTAGAGATGAGGGTGTAAACTGAACTGAATGCAATTCGGCAACGAAGACTCAGAGAGAGGCGGCGACGGATATATATTTATTATGAACAAGGGGCTGATGCGACAGCTTTTTTTTAGAAAAAAATGGAGAAAATGTAGCAAGTGGTGCCGCGGGGGCGGGCGGACAGTTCATGATACACACTGTACCTCTGTACAAATCTGTTGGGAGAGGGAGGGGGCCGGGGAGCGGGGGGGAGTAAGATTAGGGGTGTTTAGGGGAAGCAGGGGTTCGGAGGGTCAAGCGACAGGAGTCTAGGAGATGGGACAGACGAGAGTCGGTGGGAAGGTCTAGGCAACTACTGGGCTGGGTAAGTAGAGGCCGTAAAAGGTCAACAGCCCGAGCAGTGGGATAAGAGGTTAAGGAGGGTGGGTGTTGGGGTTCCCAGCGCGAAAGCCAAGCCGCGTCTATGGCGGTGACAACCGGATGCTGCTCCAGGGCTTCGCAAATGGCCGAAGGACGGGTGGGCAGGAGACGGAGGAGGCAGAACAGTTGCTCCGGATGAAAGGAGGAGGCCTGAGGCTCGACGCAAGGACGGAGGAGGAGGTTGCAGAGGCGTTCCGCGCAGGCGGCTAGACCGCGTTGAAAACTGTCAGCCGAACGATTTGCCCTATGTCCGCCGCCACCTCGCCCGCCAGTAGTTCGCGCAAGATCCAGTTGCACGCCGAGGAGAAGGACGTCAGTGCAGAGGACAGCCAGTCGGCGTTCAACCACAGGGCAGGGTGTCTTTGAACTATCAGGATCAGAAACAGTAACGCGTGAGAAGACAGATTACGAGCAATTAATATAACTACAATAACCTACAACCACTCACTTTTCGCCTGCAATCCTGTAAGTAAAGTCTTTTTGGAATGTTTTTTTTCCTGAATCGATAAATTTCCTAGACAGCTTGCAATTCGAAGCAGACAGATTAAGAAATAATTAGACAGAAATTGTATGTAAAATGACTATTTGGTTCTAAAGTGGTAGTGTCTGATGAACACCTAGATAGGTTTCAGTACAAGATGGGAACAAAATCGTGAAATCAATACAGCGCTTAAATGAGCAAAGTACAATAGATTTCCTGTCTCATGAAATATCAACCAAAATTCTGAAATGTTTTTTTTCTTCTCGATACGAACACAATTTTTAGACAGGGTTTTTTCTATTGATTATTGTAGAGCCTAAACTGAAGACAGTTCGGTCACGGCAGGATGCAAGCTTCTCTCTCTCTGACTCCCGGAAAAAAGTATAGTTTACTTAAGGTGTCCACTAAAGTAGTATGCATTTTATTCATTTACTTTCACTGTACTCAAATTCAAAGATACTTTATAGTAAACAGACACCAAAATAAGCTTTCCTCTAGGCGTTTTTTAGAAAACTGCGCCTTCTTCAAATTCAATACTTTAATTCAGAAAACTTTTCGCTTTTAAAAATAATTTCCAAATTGCCGAATAAATGTTTATCCTACCAGCACTTACGCTTGGATTGTGGGTTTCCAAACGACATGTTGTATCCATTTTCGCCTAGGGGAAAGTGTTTATTTTCCTACGGAATGAGGAAGACTTCACATAGTTCTCATGCAATTTTGCAAAGGATGTGTATCTTGGTGTATTCCTTATAAGCACCACTCAAAACCCATGTTGCCCCTTCAAACAATAGCGCACTAACCACCCCTAATATTTCCCCTTTCCCTCTTCTAACAGACCTCGTACAGCAGTTGGGTATCATAAACTTCTCGCGCGGCACTACCTGCAGCCATTTACGTAATGGTTGCTAGGACTCAAATTAATTCGACAATTTAGAAACCGTAAAAAAGTCTCCCGTTTAAGCATCGAATTTTTAGAAGGCGCAATTTACTAACAAAGGAATCCCAGAAAGCATATTTTGGTGCATTTTTCATCGAAAATATATTGGAATTTACACTCAGTGAAAATCCATGAGAAAAATGAATACTACTTCAATAATCATTTTAAAATAGACTATACTTAAAATGAGGCTGTGCGATAATCAGTATTACAACCCCACATAAGCTATTTGTTGGAATCGAAAAAACACATTTGCAGAATTTCAGTTTACATTTAATGAGATAGGTAATCAACTGTACTTTATGTGCTGTACAGTCTTTGAGCGGGATAATACCATTACTTTATTTAACGGCCCAGATAAGTTTGTATTACGTAGAAGTCTGAGAGGGTAATACATTCTCCAATGGAGTCGATTTTGCTTATTACGCCTTACAATATTAGGCTACCGAAATCATTTCAGTAGAGAGAATAATACAATGATTCTATGCAATGACCGAGGCAGGCTAATATTTTTCAGAACTCTGAGATTTGTTTTCGCTCAACTGCGCAGTTGGCATTATTTCTCTGAAGCATACTAATGGGGCAACCTATAAAAAGAAATCGTGAGAGAGGAGGTTCTTACGCTGTCAGGCTTTTCAGCCAAGGTAAAAGACGACCACTGAGCAGCCACCCCAGCGTCCCAAATCGTAGGGACTTGGCGTCGCGGTTCTTCAGCATACGCTGTCGACTATTGGTCGGTTTCTGCTTCCCATCATCGTCCCCCAGGTCTGTAAACGCCACCAGCGATAGGACCAATCGCAGCGCCAGACCAGCCTCCGCATTGGGCGAGCGGGGCGGAGTGTCGGCATTCAACGCGTGTCCTCGATGTGCCCGTTGAACGCCCAGACACTCGTCCACGAGGAAGAGCAGGAAGTCACGGGTGCGCTGCACCTCCACGCCCAACACCAGACGCGCAGGGGCGTCCGCCGCCGCCATGGTGGCGGCCGCTGCATCACTGTCCCGGGGCAGCCAACCGGTGGCCACCAGACGACGAATCAGAGGTCGGGAGAGGGCTCCACTCTGGCTACCGCAAGCGGCCACTTCTACCGCGAGTACATGCTGTAGACTGCTCAACTGCAGCGCGGACGCTGTGAGCCTGTCAGCCCGCCCACCGAAACGGACATCGGCTGTGACAGCGAGCGGGTCGCAGTACTCCTCCACACTCCCACTGCGTCGTCGCTGTCTCCACAGACCCGGAACAGCACTGTCTGCAGCGACCAGGAGACAGGTGACTGGCAACGGTGGTTTCAGCACCCAGCCGGTGGCGCCATTAACCAGCAAGGCCGCGGAGTAGACCAGACCGGGGATAGCATAAGGTGGACAGGCCAGGAAGGCACTCTGTGCCAGGCGGAAGAACTGGCAGAGGCTGAGGGAGGAGCGTTGTTTGGAGAGCCAGGTGAGAAAGCAGGAGGGTTGGAGGATCGCGCTGACTGACGGCGCGAGCGTCGGAGAAGCAATGAGAAGGCGCGCAGCTCTGCGTTCGGATTCGGGCACAGTGGTCACATCGGGCAGGCCGGTCTCTCGCGCTGGACCAGTACGAAGACGCAGCAGGGCTGAAAGGACGGTGGCTGTGCCGGCACCGGTTGAGGGTGCCAGCTGGCGCAGACGCATCCCTAACGCCTCCTCTGTCGGCGCCGAGGCGACCGTCGATGCGGAGGACACCAGATAGTGCAGAACCGCCTCTTGGATGTCTATTTCTTGGTCTACTGCCTCTTCTGGTTCCTCAGCTGGATGTGGTGCCATAAAGCTGCCCTTGGGGATACTCCCGAGAGGTGGTGGTGGTGGTAGTGAATGCGGACTGGAGACTGTGCTGAGAGATAAGTGAACCGATGTGCAGCTGGTGGTGTTCGGGTGTGGGGCAGTCGGTTGTTGATTGTCTACAGCAGAGAGAGACTTGGAATCGATCACCTGTGGTCGCTGCAGGTGTGGCGGTGACTCTGGCGGACTGGCAAGAGTCGGCACAACTGACACTGGATGGTCCTCACTATCGACAGGGTTTGTAGCCTCGGCGGTCGGACGCCCACTCATCTGGTCCACTTGACTCTGACTGGGGGTTGTTGTAGTTGAAGAGCCTTTCTGGACTTCCACCGCTGGACTCTCCACTTCCTCGTTAGCTCTCCTCATCAAGAGGGTCGATGTAAGATCATCGCTGGTTAGCAGATTGAACCAATCAGCGACGCCAGCAGGGAAGTGCGCATTGAGCATCTGGGAGATTACCTCCGATGGCGGGGACGGCTTCGGGGTGGTGGCAGATGGTGTGTCTCGCTGCTGCTGCTGCTGCTGCTGCCGACCACGACACACTCTGGGGTGCGAAATAACTCGACCCGCAGGTAAGTCCGCCTCCAGATCCAAATCCATTTTGGAGGCTTTTCGTGCGGCAGGCAGCCGCGAAAAGGGAGGGGCACGTACGGCGGGGACCGGGAGCTGCTTGGCGGAAACAGGATGCGGCAAAGGCGGGCTCCGATTGGATTCCGGTGAGGTCGACGGTCGAAGTACAGGAGGTGAGGATGAAACGTCTAGCGGGTTATAAAACAAAAAAAGTAGTGCGGCGGAGATGAGGAAAGCGGTACGGCGAGCAGACAACCAAATAAAAAAACAATACAGTCGAATTACTATACATCAGACCATGCGGGACAAAAATGGGCTGAAGTGGAGAATAGTTAGTCACTTGAGTAGATGCGCAAACAATGCGGCTGCCATTTCTCATCCACCTGTTCTACGGAAATCAAAATCTCACAGACTCCCTCCTGGCACTTATGGCAGAAGGCTGCTGTGTCCTGACGCCTACCTTAAATAGCAAATTAAGGCTGGCTGAAATTAGAGACATTAGTTTTTGCCATAAGAGTATTCCGGCTCAGACAAGGCGCCGTGATATAGTTATTTCGGGCACTTGGCCCTCATCAGCCACGGGTAGCCAACTCTAGTGTAGCAGCTGAAATTGCCGCCACACCCGAGTTTCGAACTCGCGCCTCGCCGGTCAGGAGCAGACGTCCTAACCATTGAGCCATCGAGGTCGATGTCTAGCCGGTTGTAGATCGGGAGTATTTATTATTTGTTTGTGCACCGATCTATTCCTCAGGATGCGCCCATCCTGGGATAATACTTTTGCGAGTCGGATCAACCAACTGTGTTCCGCAAAGCTACTGATAATTGATATGTTACTAGCCAACTGTCAGTAACACATCTGTTTTATGTTTTGTCATAAGAGTATTCTGGCCCAGACAAGGCACCATGATATAGCTATTTCGGGCTATTGGCCCTAATCAGCCACGGGTAGCCAACTCTAGTGTAGCAGCTGAAATTGCCGCCGCACACGATTGAAATCTGCAGTTTTAGGGTGTGCGCAATACAAGTAAAAGGCAAAAGCAGGCTTGGATGTGCGTAAGAGGAAGGACGACAGAGACTGAAGGTAGATTAACACACACTACTGTTTCGCGTTCATGCAGTATTCATCCAGCCGGTTAGTCAAAAGACACAAACACAAAGAAGCAACCCCATTCCAGACGAAATCTAACAGATGGATCATAAGCACGTAATCGAACCGAAGTTCATAAATGTCTCAGTACCCCCCGGCCTTTGAAGGCTTAGAGGTATAGAATACTGACAGAAAACTGCGGCACCGCAAATAAAAAACTGAGTTCAATGACGTAACGGATAAAAATCACCCAGTCGATCCTAACAAAGTCTTTCAGATGCTGGTCTGTTATTACTTTCCGCTTACATCACCGATGACGAATCCGCGATGGATCTTCAAACGTCAGGCGAATAAAAGTGCTATTCCAACGACTGAGTCGTCGACTTTTCAAAGCCTTGCAGGCTGTCTAACACACGCCAGTCTCCAAGAAACTACGCTAACAGGTGCTAGCAACAGACGAAGCAGTAGCTATATAGCTACTGAATTCAGTTCTGTGTTGTCAGGAGAAGCTAACACAGACACTATCACTTCCATGACCGACGCCGACATGAGGCGACGATCGTATACTCTCCCCGACTCTCAGGTGATAGTTTCTCAGTCCAGGCAAGCGCAGTTGTTTTCACTCCACGTTGCCGACTCATAACCAGTGCTCACAGCCAATCTTAAGTGCCCCCTCGCCTCCCCTAGCGCAATAACCAGAAGAGCAGCGAGCAAACGAGGAGTTTTAATCATGAAATATTTACTAACCCTGTTAGGACGGCCCAGCACATGAGTCACCACCCTTGTTATCATGAGGTTACACCGGACGAAGGGGCGCGTACAGAGGTAAGCGCACAGTCACAAACAGTTGTGGCTACGGGGAAGAACGCCGCCGAATTATGCATGTTCTTGTGAGGTCAACCAGCATCTCATGGCTGCTCGCATGGACGACTAGCGGAGAAACAAGCAGGGAACAAAGACTGATGGCACTTAAATACGATGCCACGAACAGGAAGCGCACTCTGTTGCCGAGACGCGCTACCGACGACCCGAGATTCTGCTGCTAGCGACACGATACCTGCGGTTGGCCGAGACGCGCTACCGACGAAATAAGACACGCTGCTGACGACAGAGGACACGCTGCTGACGGACACACGGAAGAGAGCTGATGTACTAGCAGAAACTGTGATAGTAAAATATTACCTGATATCCTGACTGCCTTCCTTTTCTAACATACAACTGGGGGGATATAACCAGTGTCGGCGCAGGCACACCCAAGGTTGTGACAAACCCTATCTTACTCTAATATCTGCATTACCGGCCCGACGATTAAATGGCAAAAAACATTTGTTGACCAAATAGACTTTTCAAGAGGTATAGCGCTTATGAAAATCAAGTCAACCCAGCTGAGAAAGCAAAAAACGAGTTGAATGGCGAAGTCGTAACATACCGGAGGCTATATCGTTTTCAACTGAAGGCGGGCTGCCTCGCTGGCGGCGCGAAGACAGCCGTGTAAGACGTCTTCTGTCACTGGGTTCGGCGTCCTTAGTTGCTGATACGGTTGACGGCTGTTTAGTGCTGAGTCGTGCGCGCTGCGGACTTGCGTCCAGATCGACTGCCTTTGAGTGTTTACCAGCTAATCGGCTACAGCTTTTTCGGACCGTCAACCGGCTTCTCCCTCTATCCTCTTGCGCGGAGGCTTCTGCACGAAGGAAAAGTACCCTTATCACAAAAAGGTAACACAAAATTGTACTTAAACGTAATGAGTAGGTGTTTGTGGTGTGAAAAATAACCAGTTTGTGTTGCCTGAGGGATAAACAAATACTACAGAAAGATGCCAACTGCAGGTGCTGATTACGCCTAATAAACCATCCCCCAACTCTTGTCTGGGGCTCCCACCAGGTAACCGCTTCCAAAGACAGGAAAAACCAGATGAGGGTATCTGGGGTTGTTCCCGCACTCAGTATTCGGCTCCAACCTCTCTTCCCATCTTTCCTACTTCTAAATACTCCCACTTTCAAAAAATCTTACCAAGAAGGCAACACGCAGTCCTGTAGATGACGCAAGCTAACTCGGGCCGCTTTCCCACCAAATAAAGCCATTGTGGCGAAAGGCTAATAAATACCTGCCTCCCCTTTGTTCTCCAACACCCACGACCCCAACGTCATCCGTCTTTGCGCGCGGCTGTTCCACTCGTTGACCTGAAGACCACTTGACCGATATTCATTCGCACACAGAGGCGCGCACCCAAATAGTCGCAGTCTTTCAAGGGCTACTTCAACATGCTACCCCACGGCCATGCATCCGAGGCCCTCGACAGTCAACACCCCTTTCGGGCAATCGCAACACACCAATAGCAAACGACTTGAACTCGCCTCACAGTCCTGTAAAAGCAGCTGTCATTACCCCATACAACACATCACACACTCTCGGGCGCGAATGGGCCACCCCTAACTCCGCCAGTGGCCACACCTACCTGAGACAGCAACTCAAGGTTATGTGGACAATAAAGCCCTCACTCTGGTGATTTCTGCCTTTTCCTTAAACCTGGGATTCGGTCTGATGATTGTAGTGATCCAAGTACGACCACGACTTAGACCGTGACCCATAAAGGAGGTGGACAGCCTTGTGAAATATCTAAGGGAGAGTACAGCTTACCCCTTCTGGTGACGGCACTAAAAGCGTGCACTGAAAAAATGCTGCATGCGGACCATCTAAATCATCAAACAAACAGCAACCCCTTACAAATTAATTTTTAGAGAGTGAGAAAGAGAATATCAGCATACTTAAGGTCTATACGCAAAGACCGGAGTTGGATGAAAATATTAAGGTCGTAGTATACCAGCCACACTTCTAAGGAAATTGAAAAGCCCGTTGGAAAGGAATAGCAGGGTATACGATATGACGAGATATTGCCACCGCCTTTGAGTAAAATATTCCACTGGAAAGTTCATTAAATAAATCTGGCAGGCTTGACATAAGTGCGGTTGGACTACGCTGTCATGGGAGGAATATGTCGCCGACAAAGGTAAGAGGGACTCAAACGGCCGTTTCTGGCTTATTAGACGTCAGCCAGTCCTGCCTAAGCCCAAGTGGTGCACCAGCCGAGGCTCGAACTCGCGACCCTTTCGATCAGAAGTCTTACGCCCTAACCATTGAGCCAAGAGAGATATTGACACTCGTTGACACACGTTCACCGACGGCTAACGGAACTCATTTGTTTGTGGTCGGTGCCTATCTGCCTAGCCGCTGTTCGGCTGTTATCAGGGCCCGATAGATGAGACTACCTAAGACGCAGCGGCGGGACGAGTGAGTTTCGTTAGTGGTCGGTGAACGTTCATCACCGAGGGTTGATAAGAGAACGTTTGCAAAGTTGGGAGAAGGGAAAGAGATATTTAAAACACACACACACATACTCGGTGTAGCTGGTTTGATGGCGACGACTGTCGGAGACACCTCCTCCTCCTCGATGACCTGCTTGCTGCCTCCTCGCCAAACTCGACGCTGCGACCTGGTGCGGCTAGTGGCAGTGATGTTGGGGACTTCATCCACCACAAAGGACAGATCTGAGTCATCGACCTTCTGCAGACCAGTCAGGCTGAGGTTCTCCAGCATCACACTGGTCACCGAACTCAGACAGCTGACCGCTGATGCCGTGGAGTCCAGACGACGCCGCCGTCCTCGTGGTGGTGGTGGTGGTGAGGGCGGCGGCCATTGCAGCGATCCACGCATTCTGTCTCCAGCCCTCTTGCCTTCTTCGCTCTTGTCTGCTACGAAAGCAGCAGCAGGCCGTCTACACCGCCTTTTCCCACCACTGTCACGGACAGGGGAGGAGGAGACTGTCGTCGAGGGGACAGCCGCCTTGGTGCCACCGCCGCCGCCGGTGCTTCGACCATCCTCATGCAGTCGTCGCTTTCTCCGCCTCAATTCTGGCCAACTTTCGCCCGAGTCATCATCGTCGGAAAGACTGTGCGGTTTTGACGGCGGCGGCAGACGAGAGCGGCTGACAGGAGCAGTTGCGGCCGGTGCGGGTGGAGGCAACATTTGATTGGTGCTGTTCCCGTCGGCATCGGCATCGTCGGGGTCGTCGGAGATATCGGAGACAGTTGTGCTCAAATCGTTCAGGACACTCTCTAGGGCAGCCGAATGGCGAGTGAGCCGGTGGCTGGGGCGGGGAGAGGAAGCGGTGACAACAGGGACAGCGACGGTGGCGGCGGAAGTGAGCGTGGGTTTGATCAGCGCAGAGACCTTCTCTTCGGACACACCCACCAGAAGGGCCACCTCGCGCAGCCAGGAGAGTCCAGTGGGCGATGGTGCGCGCTCGATGCGCTGGCCACCGTCACCGCGGCGTCGTCGGCGACTGCGCTGTCGTTTGCGTAACTGAGCCAGTTGGGAAGAGACCAGCTGTTTCACCCTGTCCAGTTTTTCCCCTAGACTTATCTCCTAAAATCCAGAAAAAAAGGAGGAGGGGTGTACGTTTACTTGTTTTAGTACCACATGTTTACTCCCACGACGGTTCTCCGCGAGCAGCCTCTGTAGGTAGGGGAGGGAGAAAACTCGATCGAGATAATCAGGTCAGTTACTGCTATAACCGCCTACTGTATTTTCCGGACTATAAGGCGCAATTTTTCCTAAAAAAGACAAGGCCTCATAAATGGCTTGCATGTTATGTATTATTGACAAAGACAGAGGGACTTCCACGAAGGCTTTTTTTGGTTTCTTTGCCGTCGTCAGATGGAGATACCCAACTCCAGTTTAGCAGCCAAAATAGCCGCCACATTCGAGATTCGAACTCGCGTCTTTCCGGTCAGAGGCAAACGCCCTAACCATTGAGCCACGAGTCCGCTGTCCTCTCGGTTTGTGATCGGGAGTATATATATATATTAGTGGGTAATTTTACAGCGAGCTGTTTCACGATGTACCCATCCTGGTTGATGCCTTTGCGAATCTTGACTACCCAAGTATAAATTTTGCAAGGCGAATAGTAATGTTACTCATTACCCAACTCCAATTTAGCTTCTTTGCCGTCGTCAGATTGAGATACCTAACTCCAGTGTAGCAGCAAAAATAGCCGCCACACTCGAGATTCGAACTCGCGTCTTTCCGGCCAGAGGCAAACGCCCTAACCATTGAGACATGGTTCAATTCTGACTACTGTCCTCGAAGTGATTTTCAAGTAATACATGGCGCTGCGTTAGTCCGTAGTTGAGAGCGTCGTGAAGTAGTATAGACTACGCTTCATCATAATATTACAGTGCGTGTATGGACCCCAAAATGTTATCGTGAATGCGTTCAATAAAATTTGGCTGACTATTTCTTCCAATTATTTTGTTTCGTTTCATGCGTTTTATGTAGGAAAAGGGTTCGAAAATACACCATTATAGTGCGGAAAATAGGGTATTATACTACGGAAACCAAGTTGCTAAAATTCTGTAATACGGGAGGTAACGGTAATTAATTTTGTTTTGTTTATATTCCTTACATCATCCCCGGAAGAGGACGAAGAAGAGGAGACGACTTCTGAGGCTGACGTTTCAAAAGCTCGCTCGCTTCCATCGTCAGAGCATGGTGTCTGTATTTCTGTGTGCATCAGATAGATGTTAACGACCATTCGCCTTGCGTCAATCGATTGCACCGATCGATTTTCGTGGCAGTTAGAATGGCTCGCGTCTTCTCTAGTTGTGTCAAGTCGTTTTTGTGACTCATAAGCGTTTCCACCCTCTTTGATCGAGGCTGCGGGCTGTCAGCCCTGCTTAACTCTCTCCGCTCGGCCAATTGCTCCGTTCTCATATTCTTTCACGATAATTCATTTTGCAATTATCACGCGCTGTTTTTTGCTTTTTATCATGATTTTGCGCAGAAGGAAATCAAAGGCTGTACTCTTTTCGCGATTGAGCAAGGAAGGACAGTGGAGGAGGGAGTGGAACTCTGGTCCTAGGATGAATATTTTCAATGTGCGAAAAAAGTGTCCCACACAAAACGGCATAGGAACCGCTTTAGAGGGAAGAAAAATTGTATACGTTCGGAACGTGAAACGACTGTAGGGTTTGGAGATCACGAGGTTTCCTGTCGACAAGGACGGAGACCTCTGCAATGGCCATTTATGGCTTCTTTGCTGTCACCTATCACCATCACCATCATCACCACCATCATCATCATCATTATCGAGCAATCCTATCGTTGTTAGGTGAAGAAGTCCTATCCACCACCCTATCGATCCGCTCACACGCTGTGTAGGTGGTGATATCGCGGCAGCTACCTACCAGATTGGCGGATTACGCAACCAATCAGGTGACTCAGCAGTCCAGTCGACCTACTAATCACTCGAGGACACTGTCTCATTGGTTAAATTTCAGTCAATCAGACAGCAAACAAACACCAGCAGATGTCAAAACAGCCACGTGTCAAATCCTACCCAAAAAAACAAAATGGGAGGGTTGATAGAAAGTAGGTAAACCAGCCGAAAGGGGGAGATGTGAAACAACGAACACGACGTACCTGGCTTGTTTTCGCTACAAGGGTGGCTTCCAGACGTTGATTCTCCTCCCTGACTGAGGTGAGCCACTTGTGCAGCCTGTCGCATTCGGCGCGAAGGTCATGCTGGGAAGTCGGTGAAAGCGGGTAGGCGAAATCCGGTACGGCGGTGGTGGCTGCCGAGGAGGATGTGGAGGAGGTACGTCGGCGCAGCTCATTGGCCAGCTGGGCCCGCGCCACCGAGGCCGCTTTGCGAGCACGTTCCAGCTCAGCCTTGAGGTCATTGCGAAATTCGGCGCCCTCGTTTATGACACTTTGGTAGTTGGCGATGGTCCGCTGAGGAAAGCGTAGGGGGGGGGAAATATTTACGTATTATACTGAATGAGTGTTAGTAGTAGTAAACTTAGCGCGAATTTCTCATCTATCATAGATAACTATACCAGTGTCCAGGACGGGTAAATAAATAATAGGACTGTTCGACCATCAGGTTCGATGAAGTCCGCCATGTACTCGAAACAGGTTAAATAATAATATCAATAAATTGTATATTTAAGGCCCAAGGGGTCCTTTTTAAGTGATAGTAGATGCGCAACCGTATACTGCACTTTTCATCTTCAACCCGTTTGAACCAGTGATAAGACAGAGTCGAGATGACCTAGCAGCTATCAGGCGTAGGCCGCTTTCACAAATGCAGACCACCTAACTTAGTTTTAAGTGACAGTACACTTTGTACTATCCACCTTCAGTCACCCTCAGTAGGTGTCAAGACAGAATCAAGGAGACCGAGGCTGGTACTGCTACTACCATTTCTACTAACTAACAATGTACCTGAGTGTTTGTAGTACTGATACGATTACTGACGCTAATGTTAGTCGAAGGTGACGCTGATCAAAGCCAAAGCTGGGGCTCCTTGATCTCAACAAGGAGTGTAAATCTGGGTTTATACTATTCCAAGTAAATACAAGTTTGAGGCCCGGAGCACATCAGGGTTCGCCTTGGCTTCCACGATTTCAACTCCATCCACAAGGCTATGTAAGTTCCCAGTAAGTTTGGACAACGAGGACTAGGATACTGCTAATAGGAGTAATGTGCCCATGCTAAGAGTGCTAATTCTAGTAACTATACTTACTAGGACCAGTAGATAGTACACTAACAAGGGCAGCGTGGTAGGTGCGCTGGACCAACACGGGACTAGAGCAGGGCACGGCAGGCGTTACCCAGGTTGCACTCGCATAACAAATGCCGAGCCTGAGGGAGGGTGGTGGCACGGGTAGATGAGGGCTACCGCCGCGCCAGTCATCTGTGCATTCTCCCGCTTCCTGTCTTTACTTGGTCATAACACCGGGTCTAAGTCAACTATGACTGAAAACTAACCTATGCGTGCAAGTCACCATCCTCTGCACTGACAGTTCCCCCGTTGATTTTGACGATGGGCACCACGTGTTACAACAGGCCGCAGAAAACGCTGAAGCAAGCCATAACAGACACTGAGGCAAGGTGGGCCAGCAACACGAAAGGTACAGCAAGCAGAAGCAACGCAGCGAACTAACGCGAGTGAAAACAGGAGTTTAAGCAGACTCGCAGATAATCTACCCACTCGCTCGCTTCTCCCACCTCCGTACCCGGTGTAAAGACAAAGTCAATAAGACCGGGGATGAGGGAGGGTGTATGTGGCTGGCGCGATAATCACTCAACACGCGCGCACTTGACACAGCCATCTCACTAGGTATGCTCCGGACTGCGCGGGAGCGCCATAAAGGCCACATTAATAGGGAGCCATTGCAGCCTGACTCTCAGTCCTCCCTCTTCTCCCGTACGCACACACAGATACACGCGTACAAAAGGAGCAGTGAGGTAAGCGGCCCGAGTTTTCCCGTCAGTTCGCAAACCTTCCAAGCCACGGCTTTTAGCGCACCGTGATACGTTTAGGCGCATTCAGATGTATTATAGTGAGGAGAGAAACGCGCCGAGGGTCGACCTAACTCTCTCCCGCACCGTTTAGTGACCGCCTAGCTACTCGGGCACCTGAGGTGGATCCCCTGCACCACTATTATGTGAAGTACACAGTGGATACAGTCGGATATGGCAGTCGAACTATCGCGTACGGGAGATTGCCAACAACCCTCAAAATGCACTGAATACTAACAGATGGAGGCCAGAAAATTACCAGGGACAGAAATAAATCATCCACTAAACATATTGCAGCCAACGCCACGCAGCATAAATTAGACACAGGTACGGCCCGGGCAGCTAAAATCCAACCTAGACGATTAAGTAATTTTACCAAACACAGTTAAAGGCGATGATAAATGTGATGTTAAACAGAAAAAACATCAAACCATCAAGTTCACCTTGGTCGTCCTAGTCATTAAGAAAGATGACACCCTGCGGTTATGATTTAACCGTCGAAAACTAAAGGCACTGACCAGAAAGGATTCTCCTCCTCAACCTCAGGTTGACGCAACCTTAGATGCCCTCTCGGATAATCGGGTATCCCCCACGCTAGATTTAGTCGGCAGGTAGAAGTCAGGCCACTATCATGTCAGTTGCGATCGGCTATACTGAAAATGGTAGCCGGGCGCAACACCTGGGCTTGAGACGCAAAAACTGACGACAGCGATATCTAGGCCTTGACAATATTAATAATGGGGGTTATCACCCGGGGTTGTAAACTACGGCGATTTGTGTGCGCTTACCTGACACATTTGCACCTCACTGCGAAGACGCTCAATTTCGCGCCTGTAGCCCAGACCGACTTCTACTTGGCGTCGCATGGCCATGCAACCAGCACGCATGCGCTGTACAGCATCCTCTGCGCGTTCCGCTCGTCGCAGCGCCGTCTGCAGGCTCTGGCAGGAGACGGCGGCGGCTTCCTGTAGGTGGCTGCCATCTGATGCGTGTTGCTGCTGAGTTCGGTTGGCCACCTGCGTTTGGATCATCCATGTCTTGAAGATAACAAGGGCGTCTACGAGGTGGGCAGCCTGGTCGGCGACTCGACGACAACTAGTCTGCAGATGAGAAACGAAAATAAAAAAGGATAATGCAAGCGTCGGGGATCAACGTAAACTTTCACACTCCTAATCTAACAGAAAACAAACATGACTTTGTCTGTGGCCAGGCACACACACACACACTAGAAACCGGTCAGAACGTCGTGTGGAAGAACACACGGATTGTTGGTGTTTGCTTATCAGAAAAGGCCGTGAATTACTGGAAGCAATGTACTTAGGTGGGGCACGCATCCACAGACATATCGATTTGGATGCCAGCTATAAGTATCCCAGAGACAAACTTCAGCGCGCACGACCAACCGCGGCGGGATGAGGGCATGTATGTGGCAACTATTGGCGCACACTTCAGTCAATTATAGAGCAATTTGTCAGCCACGGTTAAATAAGTTGCTTGTTGCTGTGCATACTCTATAGTCTGAGGACGAGCTGGGGAGCGGCCTTTAAAAAACTGCGCATTAAAGGTTCGAGTTCTCCAACGAAGCGCTTCTTCTTTTATTCATTATTTTTACACATTTTGCATACCATTGCGACCTGGAACAATTTATACGTCTTAACGCTTTTTTGCGCATTCCTGTGCCATTTTGTCCTTTAATCCAAGAATATTTACTGATACTGAAATTATTTGGCAGCTCTGCTATTTTCACGGAAGGGGGTGGACAAAGAGGAGCCTATTTAGGCTTTAAAAGTTGATGCGTAGACAAAGAATCTTTTTTCAAAGGACGCACTATGATACTCCATTTATAAACTCAAGAGGTTCGATCACATAACATTCGGCAGCCAGAAACGATCAATTCCACAAGCCTTCGATTACTGAAGGATGGCAGTTGTGAGCTCAAGGGAGTGAGAGTGCTTTGTATTTTCAGTAAGTCAGACAGCAAAGTACCACTTCTCAGATGAGCTCGATTGCAGGTTGGGCTTGTAGCGGCTGGCGTTACGCCATCGATAAAAACTAAACGAACTGGCGAACCACAGCAGACGCGTCTACGAATCGCGTTCCCACCCGCCCTCCCGGCGGCCAAGGTCTGCTAAACCCATCTGCCTACGTTGGATAAACCCCCCCCCCTGCCTCAGCCCAACCCATGTTTTTGATGAAGGAGCAGCCCCTTCCGGCCACGCTGCTCCGACTCCTCCTCCTCGTCGCCGGAATTGAGGCCAACCCTGGACCTCTCTGGTACTGCTCGTTCTGCCGAGTCCGCCGGGGCCGCCGCGACTGGTCTGTACGCTGCGGCTCCTGCAACGGTTGGTGCCATCTCCGCTGCAGTGGCCTCGCCAAAGCTGCCGATTGGTCACCCGCCTTCGCGTGTCTCAGCTGTCCCGTGCCCAAACGGTTTCTACGCCTCCAGCCCGCCCTGTCCTGAACCCAAATCCTCTGGTCTCTGACCTTGCCTCACCGTCTGGTCTTAAGATCCTACAATTCAACGCCAACGGCCTCCTTGAAAAACTTGACCAGCTCCTGGCTTTCATGCGTTCGCACAGCATAGCTGTGGTGGCTATCCAAGAGACAAAGTGGTCCAACTCCACTAAGGTCTCTTCCTGTGCCGATTACAAGATTATCCGCCGCGACCGCAGCCGCCACAAAGGTGGTTGCTTGGCCTTCCTGGTGGACAAATCCATTGCCCATCACCAGCTACCCCTGCTTGGAGCCGATCTCACGGAAGTACTGACGATTTTCCTTAACATTGGCCCGGCGCCGCTAACCGTCGTGAACGTGTACATCCCTCCAACTTCCAGTTGTCCTCCTGGTTTCACCGCCTCTATCGCTCCCTACTTACCTTCTGGATACAGTTTGGTGCTAGGTGGCTTCAACGCCTACCACGACCTATGGTGCTTAAACTTGGCGGCCGATTCCCGGGGAGAAGTCCTGGCCAATGAACTACAACAAGCTCCCTTCGCAGTCCTCAACGAGGACAGCACAACGCGGCTTCCACCCAACGGCGCCCCAGCTCTCCCGATGTCTCTCTCGCCAGTCTCAGCCTGGTAGCCTCCACCATGTGGAACACGGAAATCAGCCTGGGTAGCGACCACCTCCCCATTGTACTCGAATTGGCCACCGCCGCCGAGCGTATCAAGGCCCCTAACCGGCACTTCATTAATTTCAAGAAAGTCAACTGGGCAGCGTTCAAGACCGAATGCGAAGCCGAGACCGATGGCCTACCGCCTCCCACCTGTGTCCACACGCCGGAGCGAGCCCTTCGTCGACTACTCCTGGCAGCAGCAAGTCACCACATCCCTAACGGCCGCAATCCCCTTCTCCGTCCTAAATATCCGCCCGAAGCCTCCTGCCTTTAACGAGAGAGAGAGAGAGACGAAATACGAGCGCGTGATGCCAGTGACACGCGCGTTGGCGAACTGAATGGCTCAATCACTAAGACTATCAACGGTGGCAAACGCCAACGCTGACATGAACTATTTGCAGATTGCAATTTCAGCGGCAACTCAGCTGCCACTTGGAAGCTTTTACGCAACCTGACCAAACCCCGGGCTGATACATCTAACCAGTCTATTAGCTTCGGGGACGGCAAGTTCATTTCCAACAACGGTAAGATCGCCACGAAAATGAACAAGCTGTTCTTGCCCCGCTCGGCGCCCAGTCCCAAAAGCCAGCGCTCCCTTCTTCGTCTCCTCCATAAAGCCCCGCCCCCAGACATTTCCTTTTCGGCTGATGCCATCCTCACCACCGTCAAGAAAATGAGAGCTTCGAAAGCCTTAGGACCAGATGGTCTGGCGCCTATCCATGAGCGCCACATCGGCCCGAAGTTGGCTGCCTAACTTGCCGCCCTCTTCAACTTTTCACTGGGAACTTCAATCATCCCCGATTGCTGGTGCCAGTCGATCATTATCCCCCTGGTCAAAGCGGTTAAGGACCCCTGCCTAGCGACCTCTTATCGTCCAATTGCCCTCCTCAGTCCATTGGCGAAGATCCTGGAACGGCTCGTCCACCCAATTCTGACGCCTGCGGCGGAACTATCTTGCCACCAACATGGTTTCCGATCGGGTAGTGGGACTACAACGGCGCTTTTCGAGCTCAGCGACACTATCCTCGCTTCGCGGACCGTGGCAGTCTCAATTGACCTGTCACGAACCTTTGACTGCGTCCGCCACGATCAGCTCCTGCAGGACTTGGTCTCGCTGAACGTCCCGACTGGCCTGGTCCGATGGTTGGCGGCTTACATCCGTGGCCGTTACGATCGTGTCCTTTTCCGGGGCGCTCTCTCTAAGCCCCGTAAGTAGACTTGTAGCGTCCCTTAAGGCTTTGTGCTCAGCCCGACGCTTTTTAACATCTGCATGCGAGAACTCCCACTCCCCCGGGCACCTGTGCAAGTGGTATCCTACGCGGACGATGTTACGTTCTTTTGCCGGCACCATGACATCGATCAGGCTGCACAGCTCCTTACGGAGTTCATGCCTGTTGTCGAAAACTTCCTCACCTAGCGCGGAATAACGATCTCGGCAGCCAAGTCGTCCGTAACTGTTTTCACGCTTGATCCGAAGGAGTTTAATCGTCACCCGGTCATCATCGTCAATGGGGCGTTCTTACCGCTCGTCCGCAAGCCCAAACTTCTTGGTGTGCGTTTTGATCCGCTTTTCACGTTCGCAGATCATGCCAGGGAGACCGCAAGCAAAGTAAGCCGCTGCACCAAGGTCCTCAAGGCTCTAGCAGGCACATTCTGGGGCTGCGCGAAAGAGGATTTGTCGACTGCTTTCAAGGCGCTGGCCAAGCCGTACCTCACTTATGCGGCATCAATCTGGTCTCCTACGATGAGCTCTTCTAGCCTCCGCCGCCTCCAGTCAGCACAGAACGCTGCCCTCCGCACGATCAAGGCTTGCTATAAAATGTCGCCTATAGATCATCTTCAGGCGGAGGCTTCTGTTCTACCGGTCACCCATCACAACACTCTCCTTAGCCAGCAGTTTTGGTGGAGTTTTTCGCAACGCAGCCATCCCAATCATCACCGTTGCACCGCTCCCGAGCCCTGCTGCAACGTCCGGCCGTCTATTCGAGCACTCCACAAGGAAGCTGTTGCCTCGTCTCTCGCGGATCCACCTGCTGATAGCTCTGCCACCAATACAGGCTTTCAGCGTCTCCACCAGAGAGTCGTTTTCGAGGAGAAACTAGATTACCGTCCCCCGGTCCTTTTGGGTGGCTATCTACCTTCGATTGCGGCCTCGGTAAGACATATCCCGAGGGTCACTTGCTGTACCCTAGCGCATCTACGCAGTAGCTACTGCATGCTCCTTCGCCAGTACCAACACCGGCTGGACCCGTTCATACCCGACTGCTGTCCCGACTGCGGCGTCTCGCTGCATGACTGCCTGCAGTTCCCGGCCAGGCACCCAGTTCACCCCCGAGGACCTTTGACTCAAGCTGGTCGAGGTCGCGGCTTTTCTCCGGCTCCAAACTGTACCCAGTTTGGACTCTGGCTGGAACCCCTAATCCAACAAGGGCTACTAACCAACCAACGAAATTCTATGTGGTTCAAGGTTTCGCAGTTCGTTTTGCGATAGCAGGTCGATGCGTTGCGCCGCAGTGACTGAAGTAGCAGAAGAACCCTACAGCTGGCTGCCCAGGCGGCTCAAGCCAGGTCCTGCAGCGGCGCTTCCTTCCTCCCGAAGATGTTAGCAAAGTCGACGAAACACTTGGGACCTCAACGAGGCTGGCTAGATCAGGCATAATCACGGCCGATAAAGTACACGTAAGTAAATGCAGGTCGCTTATGTTAAAAATTCGCGTATATAACTCCATTAAAACGCTTCTTCTGCCGAGAAGCTTAAAGGTTGGAATAACAATCATAACGGGTTTACTAGGCGGCGAAGTGCTGGAGTTTCAAACCGCACAAATGTTCTGGAGGGTCCTCCGGAGATGGTCTTAATAACCGTGATGAGTGTAAGCGCAATTTTACGAGCAACCGAACGGACAACGAAACGATACACTTATTCAAACGAGGCTATCAGCACAGTCAATCGCTGAACTAACTACTGCGCTGACGCAAATAGCTATTAGGGACGCAACCATGCGCACATATAGCGGTTTAATGACTATGAGGATGCTCGCGATGGTAATTTGAGTTTATAGTATATATAGGTGGATGGTTTTTCTGGGTTGCTGATGCTATAGCACGTACAGTAATCATTCCAGCATTCATAAATTTCGCCTTATTGGTCAATGTTGTTTTTTTTTAGATGATCAGGAGCCGAACGACGACGATGGGCCCGCAGGCTCTGCGTCATGTCCCCCCTATTTTGCAAAGTACCGTTATTAATTAATAACTATGACTAGCGAGCCGTAGAACCTATTTTTTTGCACAATATGCTTTTCCATACGTTTGTTTACAAATAATACATCTTCCCTGTAACAAATGTCTTCAAAAAAGTTATCTATTACCGCGTTTCGAAAAAAGGGGGGAAAGTGTGATAAAGGAGGTACCCCCTGTGCGGCAGAAAATATAGGGTCTACATTGTGGACTTGTATTATTCCCGTAGAATCCTACTTGCTATTACGGACATTTACGCGTTAACTACCAACTCGTTGATATATGTAAAAAGCACTAAAATCCGGCCAGTAAATGAAACGAATTTTAAATATATAGCAATTTTTAGCAAATACGAGGTGTGCGTACCTGGGAACATGATTTTGAACATTGTAGGTCCGACCTAAATGACAGTTCATCCAGATCCATGAGCGCGGATCATTACACAAATAACACACCACACGACGGGAAGTTGACCAATGAGCGGGAGGCTGTCTGGTGTGACTCGGAAATCAAGGTCATATGTTCAATAACATAGGTGCTCTAGAGACATCATTTAGGATGTAATGAGAGCTCCCGAGAATTTGGTTGAATTAAAGGTTAAGTAGAGTTGCGTAAAGTTTGGTTGCTTTGCAGTTTTTAAAAGATCAATGCGAAAAATCGAACAGTTGTACAGTTCGTTCGCTGAGCTAGCAGATATTATTTTGCTCGACTGCTTTACTGCCTTGGCTTGATGGGAGATTTGAAGACGCCTTCATGGCTATAAATTTCATGTGCTTTCTCTTTGCTTGATAATTCATCTATGGTAGCCATTTGCCAAAATTTTATTAATTCAAAACTTTGTCGTATTTTCATTTGCACACCAGTTCATAGGCCTATTCTAGCTATTGCGCCTTTATGTAAGTTGCATTGTAAACATTTTTTTAAAGTTGGTAAACAACTGTTTCCACAAAATTTTCACTGGTTTGCATATTGAATCAATAGCGGACATTTTGCTTCCATTTTTCTTCTTCACTTGTCCGGGTACGTAGTCACTTTTGGTACATCCAGGGTATTGTACTCGGCTTGGCTTGACGTGTTCTTGGCGTAAGATTGCATCATTGATTGCCTTTCTCACATTGCCAAAGAGCTTCTGTCAGTGCTCACGTTTGCGTTTTTTTTTATGTCAACTGCTGGATGAATTTGATGTTGAAACGGCTGCGTGGTTTCCTTACGTTCTGCCCAAAATTCATGTCATAGATTAACCTAAGATAACAGTATATAAAGTTATAAATTACATGAAATATAAGTTGATCTGTTAATATTAACTTTTTACACAAACTATTTGGGTATGACTGCCAATGTCTCGGCAAGTGGGATCAGGTAGTCGGTTTTTCCCACTCGAGGAGCAAACATCCTCGACCTAATTTTTTGTAGGGGATGCGAACCACTTTCAGTGTCATCCTTAGACGCACTTGGGAGTTCAGACCATCTTACAGTTGTTAGTGAACTATAACTGGAGGCGGATAAAACATTTCCAAAAGTATAGTCTTTATCATGACTTCCGATCAGCAAACACGGCTGACCTACTGGCACATCTAAACGCTCTCGACTGGTCTGAATTTTTCCAATGTTTGGATGTAAATGTTTGTACCGATGCACTGTACAAAGTGTTGGATCCACTCATCCTCCACTTTGTCCCCCGTAAGAAAGTAATAAATGTCAAGGATGAAGTGTACCTTCCTCTGTCTTTCCGTCGTAGGCTGCGTAAACTCTCTCGTCGTTTGCATCGGCAGAACGACACTTCCGTTCTGCTCTTGATCACACTGATCTTTGAGCAGGCTAAGAAGCTCTCCGAAGAAAAGCAGATAGCCGATGAGGCTCACTTCGCTGAAAACCCTTCCTTTAATGTTGCGAAACTCTTTTCGCGTACAGTAAAAGCGCAGAGGAAAACGCAACACCCCATACTTCAAGATGCTTTAGGAAACCCCATAGCTGACGCTAAGTTGAACGCCGATAGCTTCAATGCGTTCCTATCCGAAACGTTTAGTGAAAGCTCGTTTGCTGCACCTCCGGTTATCCAGGCTTGGACGGGTGCCATACTCGAAACCATAAGTTTTACCGTCTGGGCTGTGACTGTAGCCATTCGTCGTTATCGTCAATCCTATAGTCCATGACCAGATGGCGTCCCAGTTAGCCTTCTTAAAGCTGAAGCGAATGATATCTTTCCGTCTATTCTTTGTAAGGTATTTAATCTTGCTCTTGAGAGCGAAACCTTTCCTTCGTTGTGAAAGGAATCGCACAGAATGCCTATTCGCAAGCATGGCCGATCGACATCATTCGACAACTTTAGGCCAATAAATACACGTCCCGCAGCCTCGAAGATCTTGGAGACCTTAATCAAAGAAAATATGATGCGTCACTTGACAGAGAACAACCTGCTCAACATGGCTTTCTCGAGAAACGATCTTGTGACACCTGCCAGCTCTCTTTCTTTGATTATGTGCTGCAATCTAGAGACAGCGGTTTTGCCACTTATAGCGTTTATTTTGATTTTACTAAGGCCTTTGATCGGGTCGATCATAACCTTCTCCTTCTGAAACTGGCCTCCTTCGGCATAGGTAACAAGCCTCTGAACTTCATATCTTCCTATTTGGATGCTTGCACACAACGAGTAAAAATTTCCATTGTTATCTTCAACCCCACGCACGTGAGAAGTGGAGTTATACAGGGTAGTGTACTGGGTCCGCTCCTATTTTGCCTGTTTGTCAACGACGTTTCAAATTGTTTTCAGTATGGCAGACCCTTCATGTTCGCTGATGATTTAAAAGTCGCTTATCGATATAAACCGGCAGATCGCAACATCGTGCTCGGGCTGATAAAAAAGGATCTTCAGGCCGTCGCCCAGTGGTGTTGCACATGGCGCCTCACCCTTTCATGGCACAAATGTTCCGTTATGGTTGTTGGCGACGATCATCAACCGGAATTAAGCATTGACGGCCACGAACTAAATGTCCCAGGAGTTATCAAGGATTTGGGCATATCCTACTCTAATAGTCTCAATTTGTCAGAGCACTGTGCCCTGATAGTCTCGAAAGCACGCCGAACCACCGGATTTATCCTTAGAAATTTTAAGACTATCAAGGTTAGAACTAGCCTTTATAATATGTACGTGAGACCTAGTCTTGAATACTGCTCACCATTATTCAGTCTTCTGCGCACTAGTGAACGGAAGAAAATATATTCGGAGCAGCACTTCTTCACTAGAATAGTTTTCACTACAGAACACCGTAACTTAACCTACCAACAAAGGTGCGAACTTATAAAGCTGGATCCCCTGTGGCTTCGTCGATTGCAGAAGGGTCTATTTTTACTGTTTAAACTTTTGAATGGTCAAACCTTTAATCCTCTTAGTACAATAAGGCAGCTTGAGCACTCTCGATGCGCCAGTCATCGAGACGTATTTTTATTTCTTCCTATGGCACGCACAGTTAAGTACCGGCAATTCTTTTCAGTAAATGCCATATCAATCTGGAATAAGCTGCCCAAAAGTAGTAAAACCCAGCAAAACTACCCTAGGTTTAAAAGAGCTATAACTAGTTTTCTACATTCAGGACAACTTTCACCAATTTTGGGTGCTGACTCGGTGGAATCTCTCTTTCACTCTGATGGCGTTCGTGGACTTTGAACCCCGCCAGGCTTTATGCTGAAGATAATGCTGCTGAAGCAGCAGCCCGCAGTATGCGAACCCTTCAGCCGATAGCGCGCAACTTTTACCGACAACCATTGAAGGAAGACTGACTGTGTTCTTGTGCCAACCCTCTCCGTCTGGAACTAATGTTTTTAAACGATATGTAACAGTTCTTCTGCTGATGAGTCAACTCAGCTTACAACTGTACATTTATTCCGTTTGTATCATACCTTGGAAGGCAGGTTTTTTTTACTTGAAACAAACTTCCTATCTCGCTCAGTATTGACAAAACAAAAAACCTGAAACAAAACCAATACTGGCTGCAACATAGGGAGTTTGTTTTAGGTTTTTTCCGGTCTTCGAGGTGTTGGAAGGCGCCCAAGAGGTGCATTACCAACTCTTTACAATTGCCTGTAAACTGGCATAATAAACATATTATTATTATTATTAAAAGAATGTCAACATGTATTTTATTTGCATTAATTGTCAACAGACTTTTGTCTGAGTCGGATGGGTTTTGCCTGCTAGGGAGGATTGTAACAATGTTGATACTGCGTCAGTGAATCCTTTAGTCTAAGTACGACCATTCATGTTGATTCCCCTTGTTAACGTCTGAAGAGCCAATCTCTCATTTACTTCATATATTTAAATTTTTGAGGCTATGATGTGTAATTCGGGGTATATGAAGGAAACCACAAATGCAGATAGGGGCATGCACGAAGTCAGCTCTGCAAAATGCCACTCCAGCTTCCTAAAGAAGCCTATCTCTAGTGAAGGTAAGGAAACTACAAAGTCACAGGCTATTCCTATTAATTCTTCGGGGTTTTATGATGACAGCAGGGCTGGAAATAAATCAAGGGTTTCCCTTGACTGCCAAAACTGCAAAGTTGATCAAGGCCTACCTGAGTCAAACGGACCTTCCCCGAAGGAAAGGACTGACGGGGACGTCGAAAAGATTCAGGATCTGCTAAAAGACATTTTCAGAGAGCGAGAGGAACGTCTGAAACGTCTGAACGTCTGGAACTGCAAGGGAGATTAAGATCTGGGGAGAACAATCTGGCTATCTTCAAGGAACAAATAATACGGAAAACGACCAAAGTGCTGTGAAAGCAACCAATACTTCTGACGGCTGCAGGACAGTTGTACTGGCAAACTCGCATCGAAACGAATTAAACACCATGGAGTCTCACCGACTAAAATGTCTTTATAACAACGCTTGGCGTCTATACTTGAATACAATGAACTTCGAATGCAGGTAACTGATGTTTCTCTTGACGTTATAGCAATAACAGAAAAATGGCTGTCACTGAGCATCAGTGATGACGAGGTAGCGTTAGGTAGATATCAATTATTTAGAGGAGACCGAGTAGAACGCCAGGGTGGAGGAGTTGCTATATATGTAAAAAGCGAGTAAAGTGTCTGTGAGAGGACTGAAAGGAGTACCCATGGTATGGGGGCCATTTTGTTGACCATTTAGGCACGGTAGTCGAGGCCTTTGGTAGCCGTGACCGTCTACCAACCACCACGGGCAGGCAATGATGCAGAGGCGTGTTTACTGGAGTGCAAAAAGCGATAGGTTTTTGACCTGACGATGTACTCATTGGGGACTTCAATGCACCCAGCATAAATTGGAATGATTTGCGGGCGAATTTTTCTAGAAACGCCTTTAATTACCATCTTTTAAAAACAATGTTTGAGGCTCTTCGCACAAAACACGTGCTTGATCAAAATAGATAACTTGGAGGGCAACAGGCTAGTTGTTTAGACTCAGTCTTCACCAAGTATCCCGACAGTTGAAGCGATCACGCTGAACTTTCATGGGATTGTGGTCTATATTCGGTACCCCCTGCAGTAGGCGAACTAAGGCCGAATGTATGCGATGTGACTTCTCTTAAATGAGAGTTGAGCCATCACAAATAGAATGGGGTCTTCTTTTCTCCGAAAATGTCACTGAGATCTGGTATAAATTTAAGGAGTTGTTGTTGCACCTTATGCGAAGTCATGGTCCACCTTCAGTGTCCAAAGTTCCTAGTCGACCACAGTGGCTGATATGAGATCTAAAAACGGAGATCAATAAGAAAGGAAATATTTGGAAGGAGTTCTGCAGAATAAGTTATGATGAAACTTTCGAAAAATACAAAATCCAGTGTAACAAAGTAAAAAAAGTTAGTTGTTAAAGAGCGTCGGGACTTTGAGAGTGATTTACTTCATGAAGCTGTCAAAACTTCGAAGTTCCGATATAGCTACTTAAGGAACAGCACACGTAACATGAACTCGATTCCTGTTATGAAATATGATGACCATTTCGAAATCTCTGACCGTAAAAACAAAGCAGAATATTTTGCTGAGTTCTTTCGGGTGTTTTTTTACCACAGAAACTGCCTTCGTCGCAAAAAGTGAAGAGATCGTGGGAGTGCCGAATATTGAGGATGTTTTATTTGGAGAAGAGATGAATTACCAAAAACTAAAAGTTTCGAAGGTATGTAAATCTTCGGATCAAGATGAGATTCCCGGGAAATTTCTCAATGAACATGCTAGGGAGCTGGCTAAACTGCTTTCCATGAAGTGCCAAAAATCGTTTGTTGTTAGAATCCTTCCTTGCACATTACACTGCTTTACAAATGTGGTAGTCGTGAAGCTGCGAACAACTACAGATCCGTGAGTCTGACCTATATATACTGCAAAGTAATGGAGAAGATCATCTCAAGCTTCGATAATTCACCTAATAAACCATCGTTTCCAAAGTTCCTTTTCCAGGAAAATGTTTGTCCAGTAGATTATTTCTCACACAGATGGCTGCTGCCTTCAATTCGAACAAATGCACTCTGCTGCGCCCGGGAAATCGAAATCCGGTCTCTGATGAGCGATCCCTCCCTTTGAACGGAATCCATTTCCAAGGAGTAGAAATACACAAAATTCTCGGCATCTGGATTACAGAAAACCTCAAACCTTCAACACAATATTGTAAGGTGACTTAAACTGCAACGTCCATTTTGTACGCCATCAAGTGGGCATTCACAGCTTTTTTGGTACCTTCCTAAGGCCACATCTTGAAAGCGTGATTTAAGCCTGGTGACCGTTATTGAGAGGGTGCAGCGGTGGGCCACAAAATTAGTAAGAGGCCAATGTGCACTACCATATGTGATCCGCCTACCTTACCTTAATTTCTATCTGCTGAGTTATAGACAGTTACGAGGAGAGTTGATACAAACCTTGCAAATCATGTGTGGCTTGGACTGCACCCTCATATGTGATGACTTTATCCAACTCGCCACTACAATGTTTCTCAGAGGATATCCCTTCGAACTGTAAGTGCTCCAAGGACGATTAGATATGAGGAAGTATCGTTCCTCCAATCGGGTTGTGGACCCGTGAAATAACCTAACTTAGGCAATTGTTATGTCCCACTCTGTGGAATCATCCAAACGCCGACTTGATATACATCAAATATAATCAAAAAAATAAATGCAAAAAAGTGCTTTTTGTGTCTCATTTAGTAGTAGTATAGTATATATAAATATAGCATGGGAAGCATTGTTTGTTTTCCTTACCCAGTTTAAGGTTGGCGTTTTCGTTATTCGATGCTGAATGACGATGATGCTCCGCAAATATTTCTTAGATCTTCGGACAGCTCTCAAAGATAGTTGCCAAAATTTTACAATGCACAGTACTGCAAAGCAGAAAGAACTCAAAATTTCACCCTGGATTGATGCCTGTCTGAAGAGGATAATTTTTTGAACTGACAACGGCTGAATATACCTCTGCAGAAGGATCAATTACAAATCCACAAATGATAAACTGTTTCCGAAACTCAAATATTCTTACTCTAAAACCTCTTACACATGTACTGCATGGATGTTGTTTTCCAATTTTGATCTTATTGTACCTTTGTAGACAAGTTTTTTTATTTAGAACAAACTCCCTATCTTGCACACTATTGACTAAGCATAAAACAAAACAGAGTCAATATCTGTGTGCAAAAGAATGTGTTTGTTTTAGGTTTTTTCCTGTTACAACACAGCGTGAACTATGTGACAAGTTAACATTGAAACACCACCGCACACTGCAAACCTCTAGCTATCATCTTCCAAAGGTCTTTTGGAAAGGGTGAACTCCCGGAAGAATGAAAGCGAGCCTTGATAGCCCCAATTTTTAAGGAAAATTTAGGACTTTATTGAGAAAATTTCTGTCACTCAGTATATTTGAGGGTAAAATAAGCTTGTGCCTTTGAACTCCCTATTTGTCACATCAAAATCTCAAGAATGATAACAGATGTTAACAAGTTTTCTGTCAGGAAAATAAAGACTGTCACATGGCGCAGTGGTTTTTCAAGGTTAATTAGTCACATATTTCTATTGTGCTGTAGCATGTGCATATCAAGTCAGTGTTTGAATGTTTCCATAGATCGGGACATAAAAGTCACCTCGGGAAGGTTATTTTACGGGTCCACGAACTGATTAGAAAAAAATACTTATTCACGTCCAACCGTCCTTGGGGCACATACAGTTTGAAGGGGTGTTGTAAAAGGTCGTCACACATGAGAGCGCAGTCCAAGCCACGCAAGATCCGGAAGGTTTGTATCAAATCTCCGCGTACTTGCCTATAACGCAGAGGATGAAGATTAAGGTTATTTTGGCGGATCTTGTATGGTAGTGAAAGTTGGCCTCTAACTATTTTTTGGCCCGTCGCTGCACCCTTTTTTGTATCTTAAAATCCTGCCGCATCCATGGTCTTTAGGCTTGAATCGCGTATTCAAGAGGTGGCCTTATCAAAGTACCGAAGATTTTCGCGAAATAGTCCTCATCAAAAACCGTTAATGCCCGCTTGATGGCGTACAACATTGAAGTTGTCCATTATGTCTAACTTCCATTGCGTGCGAAATAATGGAGCGCAGTATCAAGATGCATTTGATGGGATAACTAGAAAGCAAAAAATATCACGCAGGGATCAGCACGGATTTCGTCGAGTTTAAATACCTCGGGGTAGCTAATTCAAGATTGCTATGGCGTTTATTGAAAAAATTACGGTATCTAACCATGCGTGCCATAGGAAGAAATAAAAATACATCTCCATGACTGGCGCACCAAGAGTGCTCAGGATGCCTTTTGGTACTAAGGGGATTAAAGGTACCGCCGTTTAAAAGTTTAAACATTTAAAATGGTCCCTCCTGTAATCTGTGGAGTAACAAGGGATAGAGGTTAATAAGTTCACAACGTTGTTGCTAGGCTTAGTAACGGTGATCTGAAGAGAAAACATTTTTGGTGAAGAAATGCTCAACCGATTCTGTTTTTTCGTTTCATAGCGCGCCGAAGGCTGAATAGAGATGAGCAGTATTCGAGACTCGTTCTCACGTACATATTATAAAGGCTAGTTCTGACCTTGCTTGTCGTAAAATTTGTGAGAATAAATCCGGTAGCTCGGCGTGCTTTCGAGACAGTCAGGGCACAGTGCTCTGAAAGATCGAGACTAGTAGAAGAGGATATATCCAGATCCTTAATAACTCCTGGGCCATGTAGTTATTGGCCGTCTGTGCTTAGTTCGGGCTGAGGATGGTCACCAACAACCATAAAGGGACAGTTTTTTCCAAAAAAGGAAGAGGCGCCATGTGCAGAACCACTGGGCAAAGGGGTGCAGACCCTTTTATATGAGCTCGTGCACGATATTGCGATCTGCCGATTTATATTTATAAGGACGAATTTTAAATCATCAGCATACTAAAGGGGTGAACCATACTGAAATCAATCCGGAACATCATTGAAAAAAGGCAAAATAAGAGCGGTCCAAGTACGCTAGCCTGAATAACTCCACTCCTAATATGTGTGGCGTTGGAAATGACATTAAAAACTTTAACTCGTTTTGTGCGATCATCCAAATAGGAAGATATTACATTTTGAATCTTGTCACCTATGCCCAAAGATGCGTCACATTAGAAGAGGGTGATACACACAAATGTCTAGACACGTGGACAACCGCGAACTTGATGCAAAGAAAGCTCTGCAAAAAGGCAGTCCAGAAGGCAACTGGACCAGACGAGCGTTCAAAATCTTCCCATCTGAACTCTCCGGAAAAAATGTTTGGCACCTTTGTGATGCCACATCCTAACTACGGAATGTCAGTTTGGACTTTTTTGCTCATTCGTCGTCAATCAAAATATTTTATAGCCGTTTGACTAGGCTTAAGGTCATTAATGCTTCGCAGGTAAATCTCGCTAATTTTTCTCCTACTGTTACTACTGTTACTACCAAGTATTATTTTCGTGACATGTGCTGTAAGAGGAAGGTGGTTCTAAGCGCGGTAACTTAAAAACATTTAAATCTGCTAAATTGTGTGGGGCGTGCATTTGATGAAGACACTTGCACACTTTTTCGCTTTGCTAAAACAGCTGGTATGTCTAAACAACGTATTATTACCTGGTAAACCACAATACGCCCTTCTTTGAGGGAGGACCATTACTTTACTACTGTAAGATTTTGGCGGACGCAGCTTCGGCTGCTTTTGCGGAACAGAGAGTTTCCAGTAAAAATCATCATGGTTCATGGGTAAACACACTTCTGTAACGACAGCTATTAGGTTAGACAGTTTGGATTTTTAGCTTTTACTCGCCGTGTCCAGATGGTGAATCACTTAGATTTTTAAACATAAATGTTAACACTTGTGTAAACCACTGTCAAGTCCAGTAAATGAGACCGGTGCACATTCGAAAGCGATGAGTGGGTTGAAACATAAACTTTTCAGTAAATATAATCTGAAACCGGTACATTGAGCGACGCTCACGGGCCACATGGGACGTCAACGCAGAGCTTGTGAACATGGGCGGTGCCAACCAAGCGACCACAGAGTCACATTTATTGTGCCTAGGTTTATCGGCAATTTGACAGTAAACGGGCATAGGTCTTCTTTTAATATTCACCGATTGGTAAAAGGACTCACTCGTCATCAGTCAGCAAGGCCCAGTCCTAGCTAGTGAAAAACCCGAAATTTTGAATCCGCAACATGCTGATCAGCAGTCCAATGCTCTTACTATTGAGCCAAAACGAGCAGCAATGCGAGTCTCAGGAAGTAGTTAAAAACAAATTTGGGCAATTTATTTGGGCGATCTGATCCATCCGATGGTGAACAGTTTTGGTGTTCATGGGGCACCATTCCGCGCGGAAATATGGTTTCCGCGCAGGTGTCCCGACAAGAACGTGTTGCGAAAAGGTTTGTACCGATGGAAGGCCGCGCGAATACCATCACTGCCCTAAGCAAACAGATGGGCAAACCTCAGTCTGTTTTCTCATTTGTAGGCGGAACCATAAGGCGACCTCATATTCCCCTCCTGCCTTATGTATAGCCTGAAGTTTTGCTCCTTCTCCCTTGAAATTTGTTTAAAAATGAGAGTTTGAGTCGGATGCGTCCAAGAGTGCATCGCATTGGCTCACGGTAGGTGCTTATCAGACGGTCAAAAGTGTTCATAAAACATTAACTCAGCAGGTGTGGAAAGACGGCTTCTCCAAAATATTTGGAAGCTTAGAAGGCTACCTCATATTTAACAGCCACCCTATGAATCGTCTAGACTAGGGATTGGCAAACTTTTTTACTCAGAGAGCCAAGAAAGCAAATATTTGGAAATATATTTCAGAAAGAGCCATATAGTATATGTTAAAATGAAACTCTATTAAATGCGAGTATAATAAGCCTCTAACGATAGGCTCCCGCAGGAGCCCGAAAGCTCAGGCTATTAAAATGACAATTCCAGTGTTCGAATATTCATCTTCTCAAAACACTATTCTTTGCAAGAATATTCTTATGATACTCATTATTAATGTGACTTCTGGTCGGTAGTTTTAAGGTTTAGCTTCATGCAAGCGTTGAGGATTTCATCCATTAGACGTGATCTTATTGTGGACTTGATAATTATATGTTTATTATGCCAGTTTACAGGCAATTGTCAAGAGTTGAAAATGCACCTCTTGGGCGCCTTCCAACACCTCGAAGACCGGAAAAACCTAAAACAGACTACCTATGTTGCAGCCAGTATTAGTTTTGCTTCAGGTTTTGTGTTTTGTCAATACTGGGCGAGATAGGGAGTTTTTTTTCAAGTGAAAAAAACCTGCCTTCCAAGGTATGATACAAACGGAATAAATGTACAGTTGTAAGCTGAGTTGACTCATCAGCAGGAGAATTGTTTCATATCGTTTAAAAACATTAGTTCCAGACGGAGAGGGTTGGCACAAGAACACAGTCAGTCTTCCTTCAATGGTTGTCGGCAAAAGTTGCGCGCTTCCAGCTGAATGGTTAGCAGACTGCGGGCTGCTGCTTCATTATCTTCAGCATGAAGCCTGGCGGGGTTCAGAGTCCACGAACGCCATCAGAGTGAAAGAGAGATTCCACCGAGTCAGCACCCAAAATTCGTGAAAGTTGTCCTGAATGTAGAAAACTAGTTATAGCTCTCTTAAACATAGGCAAGCTTTGCTGGGTATTAATACTTTTGGGCAGCTTATTCCAGATTGATATGGCGTTTACTGAAAAGAATTGCCGGTACTTAACTGTGCGTGCCATAGAAAGAAATAAAAAAACGTCTCGATGACTGACGCCTCGAGAGTGCTCAAGCTGCCTTATTGTACTAAGAGGATTAAAGAATTGACCATTTAAAAGTTTAAACAGTAAAAATAGACCATTCTGCAATATACGAAGCCACAGGGGATCCAGCTTTATAAGTTCGCACCTTTGTTGGTAGGTTAAGTTACGGTGTTCTGTAGAGAAAACTCTTCCAATGCAGAAGTGCTGCACCGATTCTATTTTCTTCCGTTCACTAGTGCGCAGAAGACTGAATAGGGGCGAGCAGTATTCAAGACTAGTTCTCACATACGTTGTATAGAGGCTAGTTCTAACCTTGATAGTCTTAAGATTTCTAACGATAAAGCCGGTGGTTCTGCGTGCTTTCGAGACTATCAGGGCACAGTGCTCTGGCAAATTGAGACTATTAGAGTAGGATATGCCCAAATAATTGATTACTCCTGGGACATTTAGTTTGTGGCCATCAATGCCTAATTCCGGTTGATGATCATCACCAACAACCATAACGGAACATTTGTTCCATGAAAGGGTGAGGCACCATGTGCAACACCATTGGGCCAAGGCCTGAAATTCCTTTTTTATCAGCTCGAGCACGATGTTGCGATCTGCTGGTTTAAATCGATAAGTGACTTTTAAGTCATCAGCGTACATGAAGTATCTTCCATTCTGAAAACAATATGAAACTTCGTTGACAAACCGGCAAAATATGAGCGGACCCAGTACACTTCGCTGTATAACTCCACTCCTCACATGCGTGGGGTTGGAGATAACAATGAAAATTTTTACTCGTTGTGTGTGAGCGTCCAACTAGGAAGATATTAAGTTCAGAGGCTTGCTACCTATGCCGAAGGAGGCCAGTTTTAGAAGGAGGAGGTTATGATCGACCCAATCAAAGGCCTCAGTAAAATCAAAATAGACGCTATAAGTGGCAAAACGGCTGTCTCTAGATTGCAGCACATAATCAAAGAAAGAGAGCTGGCAGGTGTCACAAGATCTTTTCTCGAGAAAGCCATGTTGAGCTGTATTAAGCAGTTTGTTCTCTGTCAAGCTACTGTTCTGAGCTCTGTCATTTATTTACAACAAGTAATGGATCATCTTTTCTTTGATCAAGGTCTCCAAGATATTTGAGGCTGCGGGAAGTGTATTTATTGGCCTAAAGTTGTCGAATGACGTCGATTGGCGATGCTAGCGAATAGACATGATGTGCGATTCCTTCCACAACGAAGGAAAGATTTCTCTCTCAAGAGCAAGACAGAAGCATATCCTAGATCTGATTTTCACAAATGGTATTGCCCTTCTCTTCGTTTATTTTAAGCAGGACATCTTCCAAAGTGATCACACATTAATTCACTTTTGCCTTCTGCTTCCTTCTACGGAAAAGGCTAGTGATAATCGCACCTATCATGCGTATGACCTCGCAGATATTAGCTCAATCAACAATTTTCTTGACTCATAGATTGGCAGAGCCTCTCCTCCATTAATGACGCTGCATATCTTTGTGAACCCATGTCGGTCGTTTCTAATAAAATGCTGGAATAAGTGCCCACTAAAATTGCGAAACATTACACACCAGAATCGACCGTCCCTCATTTTCTTTTGCCCAGACTAAAGAAATTGAGGAGGCAGCTGAAAGATCGATCTACTAGTTCGCTGTCTGTGTATCTAAAGATCGCAGAGATCTTTGAATTAGCGTCAAAGATTCATCTTTTGCGTGACCAGCACAGGGAATCTTGCGCCCTGAGTGAGTCAAACTCAGCAAAATCGGTTGCACAACTGTTTCGCCGCAGTTCCTCCGCAAAACGAGGAATTGAAATACCACCATTGCTTAATGAAAATAAAACATTTGACCTAGATGAGTCTAGTGAGATTAAATTGTTCAATGCTTTCTTTGCGAAGCATTTTACGACAGAATCCGAACCAGTCCCGTCGTTTCAACAATACTCAGACAATATTTGGAATTTATATTTTTCAGCGCCGGCACTATCTATACAAAGTTAATTTCGAAAAAAATAAAAATTCAAAAAATAATTTGACAATACGTGCAAGTAGATGTAGAAAGTCGTAATAATGTCCGCAGAAATTGTCCTTTTGGGGCAACATTTAGCAATGTTTTGCAGGTAATTTTGAACTAAAAGCGAAAAATCCTGGCAGTTAAAAAAACTCTTACAGTAAAAATGGAGACAGTGTTCAACGGGCCTCCATGTTCAAAAAGTTTGCAAGAGAAAAAACTGCTTCGGAAGATAGTGGTAGAGCAGAAATAGGTGTGGGTGGTCTGATGAAGGTGAGAATTCAACGAAAATACAGCATTTTAGACTGAGCACTTCCACGTGGCTTCGTTTGATCCAGCGGTGGTAAATGGAAACATCTAGGTTCTCGGGTGACACGACGCAGAGAGAATAGTTTCAAGCGGATCTCCTAAATTCCCGATGGTCCTTTCTCGGGGTCATGGAGAAAGCTGCTCGGAAAATAGGAGGAGAATAGAAGGTTAATAGAGTCAGTGTTAAAATAAATTTGCAGTATCTGTTTGAAAGCAGACAGTCTAGTTAACGACCTAATTTCGATTTGCAAGTAATTTCAAAGAAAGCTATATCTGGAAGCAAAAAACAAAGAGCATTTACATGAGGAAGATGCAGGAGGGGGTATAACAACTGCCGAGTTTCTTAGGTTGTAAGGACGGCTGACAGGGGTAATGACAGAAGTCCTGGGTAAATTTGTGCAATTATTAAGCAAAAAAAGGAGACAAAAGCCTGCTTCCAATCTCCTGACCCAAAGGAACCTTAGTTTTGTTAATTGACATCTATTTGAGTAGCAAGTATTAGAAGCTGTCGGGTACAGCAGTTTTCGTGTGAAATTTTTTTGAATTTGTTCAATTTTGAACGGCTAGCTTCATTCATGAGACCGAAAAAGGGGCAACAGTATTCTAAGATGGGGAGCACGAACATACGATTAAGTTTTAATTTCATTTCAGCAAGATAGAAATTATAAGAGATAAAGCCGCAAATCTGTGCGGCTTTGGCTGTAATTCTATCGGCGTGAGGAGAAAGGTCTAATTTATTGGTGTAGCTTAATCCTAGGTCCTTGATGCTGGAACATTCGGTCATTGGTTAACCTTGAAAAATAACAGGTTGTGGCAGCCTTTCAGGCCCAAAGCACATGTATTGGCATTTAGAAGGTGAGAACTCCATCTGCCATGTTGAACTCCACGCCGAAAGAGCGTGCAGATCAGAATGAATTTGTTCTAAGCATCTCGCGGCCGTAGAGTTAGAGAAGGAGTAAACACACTTGAGATCATCTGCATAAATATAAGATTGGGAGTGTTTAAAACTCAATGAGATATCATTTATGTAAATCAAAAAGAGCAGAGGACCTACCACGGTACCTTGAAGGACACCACTCAAAATTGCGGCAGGAGTAGAGTATGAGGATCCCACTAAAACCTTTTGTTGTCGATTTGAAAGATAAGATCTGATGAAGTCAATAAGTGGACTACGGAATCCTGTAGCCTCTAGTTTGGCTAGGAGCCTCCTGTGAGGAACTTTATCAAATGCTTTACTAAGGTCAAAATAGATAACTACCACAGATAGATGATCATTACGAAGAGAAGTAAGTAGATTTAGAAAAGACATGTGGCATGTTTCACAAGATCGATCCGGTAAAAAACCATGTTGTGAGGAGCTGAGAATGTTATTATTTATGCAGAAATCTGTAATTTTTTTGGTAATTAGTTTTTCAAAGAGTTTAGCCAGAGAGGGCGTTTTATGAACACCGCGATAATTGTGAATATCTGATCGGGAACCAGATTTAAATACGGGAATTATAATAGAAGTTTTCCAGTAGTCCG
>JAYGXS010000007.1:30020097-30048916 GCA_036362985.1 Ligula intestinalis | reverse complement strand
AAAGTCAAACCTTTCATCTGTTCTGAGTGGCGTCCCCCAAGGCTCTGTCTTAGGGCCACTGCTCTTCCTTATCTATATCAACGACTGTGTCAACGACCTGGGTTGCTGCGCTATCATGTTTGCCGACGAAGTCAAACTCTGGAGAGCCATCAGGTCTGACGCCGATAGGAAAGTGCTTCAAGAGAGTCTCAATCGACTTAGCTGCTGGTCTGCTCGTTGGCTTTTAAACTTCGACATTAGTAAGTGTGTGGTTTTAAGACTCCGTACTAAAAGGACTGATGAGGAGAACGATTCCTTCCAATACCTCCTTGCTGTCAAATGTGAACGAACAAAAGGATCTCGGTGTTCTAATAAATTCCTCACTTAAACCATCCACTCAGTGTGTAAAGGCAGCTAAACGTGCGACACAGGTGCTGTTTGCGATAAGGCGGGATTCGTCAACATTGATAAGGAGCTCGTCAGGAAAACCTACGGAGCGTTTGTTCGGTCCCACTTGGAATATGCTGTCCAGGCCTGGCGTCCGTGGTTCAAGTAGGATTACCTGCACCTGGAATGAGTGCACGCGAGGGCTTCGAATATGGTCAAGAATCTTGGTCATCTGCTTTATGAAGACAGACTTACCGAACTTGACCTTTTCCCTCTCAATTATACACAACTCCGCGGGGACCTCATACAAACCTACCGTATTGTTAGAGGCCAAGACTTTGCCTTAGAATTTGATGATTTCTTCGAATTGGCTCGGACTGACCATCTGCGAGGTAATCCTTTTAAACTACAGAGTAAACTGACCCGTATCGACGTTCGACGAAACGCCTCCTCTCAGAGGGTCATTGCAGCGTGGAACGGGCTCCCGGAAGATTTGATCCTATCAGATACGGTTGATATTTTTAAACACAAAATTGATTCTTATTTGCTGAGAAACTGTGGCAGATATAATGAACAAAGTGTCAGTAGCAGCACCTTGCAACTGGCTTACACTCATCACTGATTTTAAGCCTACATTTGTACATTTGTATTATGTACTATTGTTACGGTGAACCTATTATGCAAAATTGGTTATGAGCTTAGTAGTGTTGGTAGACTAATTCATATTCACCAACATATCATCGTTTTAAAATAGTAGTCAACGCATGGTGAACTAAGGAGGAAGCAGTGAAAAAAATCCTACCATTTAAGCTGGGGCGGAGATTAGCGAACCCCCACTTAAGAAACACAACGTAGGAGAAAACACTGATTCAACAACATTAAGTCAAGTCAAGTCAAGTCAAATTTATTAAAGGAAATATAGGCAAACGCCTTTGAACTCCCTCTTGGTACATAGGATTTAAGAAATGCATCGGCAAAGCCGAACATTCTAAAGAAGTCGTTGACACAATTTCAAACGACTACTCGCTTGTTTCAAGTAAAAAACTCACACTCAGATTACACGAGCCAGCAGTGTAACTGAGGAAGAATAGCAGACAGTGAAAAAACTCCTAAGGCTGGCTCATAATTCAAAATGGAATGTCATTTTTGGTTTTTAGGAGAAAAACTGTCGCTCGTGGGGAAGCATGTGAATGATAGGGGCATGATGCTTCTGTGAATGTTGACGGTAGCCATGGCGTCCATGACGAGTAATATCTACACCCGAAGGACCATACGAGGAGGAGACCTCGGAGTCACGAGAACGTCCCGAAGACCGGAGATGCGACCATGATACGCCTTTGCTGTGTCAAGAGCCGAGGAACCTACCACGTTGTCAGCAGTCGGTCGATACGAGAAAGGGTGTGACAGGGCCGCATAGCCTAGGACCATAGGTGCGATAGGTGCGTCCTCAGACACGATCGGCGCAGATCGCATAGTGAGTAGAGACAACATAGGTAGATAATGGCAGAGACTCATTTTGTTAATTACTATTAATAATAATAATACAACTTACAAATTACTATTAGTATATATTTATAGCATTTCTAGCATTTCAGGTTTTGGATGTAGAGCGCTTCAATTTTTAGAATCGGAATAGTTCAGTGATTGGATTTGGAGTACTTAATCGTGACGATACTCATTATATCGGTCTAGGTTTGCCTTAAAGACATCCACGGAAGGGGACATGACAATATCCGCAGGAAGAGCATTCCATGCCTGGATTACCCTCTTAGAGAAAAAGAATTTTCTTGGGTCAAGCCTTCCCCAGTCACACGTAATTTGAGGGGGTGTCCTCGCAGCCTAGAGGTGGTGGCCCGCTCAAAGAAGTCATTTGTTTGGAGGCAGCAATCCTGACCACGCAACATGCGAAATGCCTGGATTAGGTCCCCACGTATCTGCCTGTAATCCAGAGGAAACAAGTCAAGATTTACCAATCGGGTCTCATAAGGGAGGTTCCGTTGTCCTCGTACTAATTTTGTTGCGCGTCTTTGTACCTTTTCGAGGTTTTTTTGTCTTTGGCTGTCCAAGGTCTCCAGGCTTGGATGGCAAATTCCAGTTGAGGTCGCACGAACGTGCCGAATACCTTGCCAAATACAGCTTTGTCAAACTTAGCAAAGGCTCGCTTGATTAGATACAAGCTCGACATTGCGGATTTAGCCACTTTCAGGACGTGGAGTGATGGCTTCAGTGAAGGCGTGAACCACACTTCCAGGTCTTTCTGAGCCTCAACCTCTGGCAGCGGCGTGTGATTTAGGTAATACACCCTCCGAGGCATAGTGCTGGTTCTACCAAAGCGCATTAGGTTGCATTTTGCAACATTGAATGGCATGAGTCAAAGGGTCGACCATTGCTCTAGTCTATGCAAATTTGCCTGGAGGTTTAATTCATCGTCTTGGTTGCGTATGACCTTCCAAAGTTTTATGTCATCAGCAAACATTGCGATTTCGCAGTCTTGTCCGCTTATGCAGTCATCAATATATATAAGGAAGAGAATAGGGCCAAGAACAGATCCCTGTGGAACCCCGCTCTCAACTGCTACCTCCGCCGACTGCTGTTCGCCAATACATACGGTCTGGGTACGACCAGTCAAGAAGTTTGCTATCCACTGCAAAAGGTTTCCCCTTACCCCTTTGCGGCTAAGCTTGTATAAGAGACGCCTTCTTGAAGTCTACGAAGACTGTATGCACCGTATTCCCTTCATCGATCGCTCGGGTCCATTGTTCTAGACAATAGAGCAGATTGGTCAAGCAGGACCTTGCCCTGCGGAATCCGTGCTGCTTATCAGAAAGAAGTTGATGTTGCTCCAAAAAGTGCATCAGCTCGCGTTTGACTATGCGTTCCATAAGCTTGCAGGATATTGAGGTGAGGCTGACCGGTCTATAGTTATTTGCGGTCGCCCGACTTCCACTTTTGTGGATGGGTGAGATCCACGCTGTCTTCCAATCGGGTGGCACTTGTCCAGTTTTAAGAGAAGCTCGGAAGATAAGGTACAGGGGTACCGCCAACTCTATGGCTAGCTCTTTTAATAGCTTTGCAGGTATCTCATCCGGACCTGACGACTTCGTTTCTTTAAGCTGTAGAAGTTCTCGCAGAACGGTAGCTTCTGTGAGTGCAACCGAGTCTATGGTCTGGATCACACCCACACTGCAGTTAATAGCGGTGAACTCAGCCTCTCTCGTAAAGACCGAGTGGATGAAGCAGGATAGATGTTCCGCCTTTTCGTTAATCTCGCAAATTTCTACATCGTCGTCTGTTTTTAGCAGAGAAATAGGGTCTCTATTTCGAGTACATTGCCTAACGTAGCTGTAGAAAAGCTTTGGGTTTCCTACTGCACGATTTATTAGATAACTCTCGAAGTTTTGTCGGCTAATTCATATCAGGCTCTTAACCTTGTTTCTCTGTGATTGGTTGAGAGGATTGATTCCAGTGCAAATGAGACAGGACTGTTGTTGAGAACAATTGAGAGTTAGAAACGCTTCTTGTAATTGGAGAAATCATAAAACAGCAGAGGCTGTCGTTCACCATTGTTACACCGCCCGACTGGCTTCATGATCAACCATCAGGGAGGTGAGAACGGAGGAGTCCATCGCGGAAAACAGGGTCAACAAGAATGTCAACGGCAGAAGTCACCTGATCATCAACGAAATGCCGGAGATGTGACCTTGTTGACTTCGGAGTCCAGTGACGAGCTGGCGAAAATAGCAGAACCATCACGAGCATGACTAAAGACCATGAAGCCTATCGTCAGGGTTATAAAACGGAGAATGGAGAAAACGGCAATAATGACTGGACAGAGAAGTGGACGAAACATCGTTGTAAATATTGCTCAAAGGAGGAAGAAATAGATATGTTTGGAAAAAATGTATGCAAACATAACCACCTCAGATATCAGGGGGATCCTTTTTCAAAATCAAAAAAGTGCGTGCTTTGGAAGGAGACGGATACCAAGGACGTTATATCTTCCGAAGTTAAGTGTTAACGTAATTTGACTTTAAAAACTGCTTAGTTCGATGACAGCCTAATTTCGCGGGGAAAATTATTCCAGAGGAAGGCATATTTGGAGGCAAAGAAGTGAGAATGGTTCGAAGTGGAGCTTAAGGGGGGTGCAATAATCCTGGAGGAATTACGAGTAGCATAGGGTCTATCTGCGGGAATGAGAGCGTTGATTCGTGGAAGGTTAGGGGCAGAGTTAACGTAGAAAGAGGAAACAGAGGCCCGCTTCGAGTCTTCTGACCCAAAGAAATGTCATGTTCGCTAACTGACATCTCTTCGCATAAGAAAGAGTGGATCGAGGAAGAGCAAATATTTTGCGAGTCAATACCCTCTGTACATTGTCAATCTTACTGCGGTCCGAAGCATTCATTAGACCAAAGAGGGGACAGCAGTATTCTAGGATGGGTAGAATATACATGCGATAAAGTTTTAACTTTATTTCCAGCAGGAAGAAATTGTGTGATATAAGACCACATATCTGTGCAGCCTTCGCAGATATTCGATCCGAATGAGGCGATAATACTAGTTTACTTGTGTAGTTTAGACCTAAGTCTTTTTAGTGGATCGTTCTAAAAGTGGAGTATTTTGAAAGACTAGGGGGCGAGGAAGCTTGGCGGGACCGAAACACATAAAACCACACTTGGATGGAGAGAATTTGATCCGCCAGGTTGCACTCCAACGTGAGAGTGTAAGTAGGTCCGCATTTATTTTATCAACACATATACTTGCCGTGTCCTTAGAAAATGAGTATATGCATTTGAAGTCGTCAGCATAAATGAGATTGTGTGAATTTTTCAGAACAGTCGAAATTTCGTTAATGTGCAGAATGAAGAGTAAAGGACCCAAGACAGTGCCTTGAAAAACGCCAATCGTGATCAGCTGAGAAGTGGAGTAACTTTTATCTACTAGGACCTCCTGGCTGCGGTTAGACAAGTAGGAACCGATGAAGTCGAGGAGAGGGGGAAGGATGCCAATGGCTTCCAATTTTACCAGAAGCCGTCTGTGCGGTACCTTGTTGAAGGCTTTGCTCAGGTCAAAGTAGATAATAACCACGGATTGCTGCTCATTACGGAGGGAAGTGACGTGGTTAAGAAAAGCTAAGTGACACGTCTCGCATGATCTTCCGGGTAGAAAACCATGCTGCGAGTCACTTTAAAGCTTATTTTTTAGGCAAAAATCGAGAATTTGATTAAAAATTATCTTCTCCAGAAGTTAAGCTAGGGCCGGTAGTTATTTATGTCTGAACGAGATCCTGATTTAAAGACTGGAAGAATAATGGATGTCTTTCAAGTGTCAGGAAAGTAACCATTCAAGAGAGAAACTGAAAATAAATGGCTAAGTAATTTGGGAAAGATTGACACCCTTTTGAAAACTGAATTGGGGATACCATCAGTTCCCAAAGAGTGCGAGTTTTTTAGACAAATTAGCTGCCTACGAATTAATTCTATTGAGAAATCAATGTTCCCGAGAGTATTGTCTGAGTATGGTTAAAGCGACGGGACCGGTTTGGATTCTATCGTAAAATACTTCGCAAAGAAAGCATTGAATAATACAGCCTTATCAGACTCATATACTACAAATGCTTTATTTTCATTAAACAATGGGGGTGAAAATCAGACCTAGGATATGATTTTGTCTTACTGGGGAACTAACCAGTTGAGACCAAATAAAAAAATTAATTGTATCTAGGACAGGCTGAAATCTAGGTGGACCTGTATAAAAGACATGTTTGGAAGAACTAAGGATTTGCCCTTGTCTTGAATGTGATTTGGCTTTTGTTTGCTTGTGCTGTAATGTAGAGGGTTTTACAAGCAGACTGCTGAGCGGTTCGCGGTTGAGAATTGTGTTGGGTATTTCGTTTCCTTCAGATATGAAATGCACAGGCATTATTTAGACTGTCTCTATATTATCCTTTCTCTAGACTTTATTTATGAGGGAGTTTATCCTATTAAATCCGTATCAGGGCCGTTACAGTTGCAAATGAACCTTCCCTGCGCACATCCATTTTGTTGTCTTTCAATCTGGCGTCAGTGAGGGCATTGTGATTGGTTGTAAAGCAGCCTGTCCGAGTTCAACAAGATAGCCCTACCTTCACTTCCAAATCCCTCAGGTGATTCCCACTATTCGCAAACCCAGACATTTCCTGTGTACTTCTTTCCAGTCACAAGAGTGTTCCGTCGCGCCGATAACGTCGGCAACAAAAAATTTATAATATACAGGCTTCTCGAGGGTGTCTAATCGACATACCTGTCCGCGCTTCAGTAGTATGGGTCGCCCAACGACGCAGCTAGGCTAAAAGCATATAAAGAGGCTTCTCTTTAAGACTTCATTGTTATTCGTACAGTACCTGTGATTTGCAGATAATTTTCCTGTCAGATCTAGTTCTGCGGATTATGGGCCCTTATTTCAAGCATATGTCGACGTCAATATTGCGTTCATACCGGCCTGTCGCGATACATCTATGGACAATATAAGACCATGTCCCCATTGTCCATTTAGCAGAAATATCGACATATTGAGATACGTTGACCTAGACGTAAAGCGTATGTTGAAAGTGGAAGTTATGGGCCCACATTTACGGTTTTGTTCTTGTGGATTAGGTTGAAACCGCTTTCCAGCCGCGTTCAGAGGCCGCTTGTGGCACGGCGTGAAGGCATCCTCCAATCTGTAGAGGTCTGTGTGACCGGTGTATGCACAAGTTTATAGAGGAGACATTCACATGAATAGCTGACTACTCACATTTTATCAACCTGTACAGTTTTGACCAAAGTAGGCCTTTTGTTCATGACCTTCACATTTTTATATCCCTTGCCATCTTGTCGTTGAAACTAGCTTGGAAGAATCTCTTCGCAACGTCCTCAATGTTTCAACCACCGGCCTATGATCCCTAAGTGATAATCGGGGTCAAGTAGACGCTTGTTGACGTCCTTAATCTGAGACTGACTATAAGGGTGTCGGTCAATTAAGTGAACAGGTCAAACTCCTATAGTCATCTCCTGTCCACGCATCGCCTCAACATTCTGCAGGTGGGTGGAGAAGCGTTTAAACATACTCAGCAACCATCTGACGATGATATCCAATTGTCTGTGTATCTCATCCGCGGTTTTGGTTTTGAGAGTCGACTGGCAAGTGATCTACGGCCCAGTATTACTATTACAGTCAGAACGATCACTGGCAGATATATTATGCCTCGTGTCGTTTGCCTCAACCGGTCATCTTGGACACTTTTTGCAGATGAGAAACAGTAAATAACTGCAACCCACCGGCAAATAACGGTGGAATTTTATTCTACAACCAGATTGGGTCATTGTCAGTTACCCGGCGAGTTTTCTTTGAATGCCTGGGTGCTTTAACCATGCAGCCTAAAACCGCACAGGTTTTCATCCTATTTCTATGACAACTTCATCCGTTCAGTGCCCGCAAACCTCTAGCTATGGGGACTGTAAAATTGTAAGGTTCATGAACTTTGTTCCCCTAAGGAAAGAGATAGTAAGTGGGCCGAGCAATTAACATTTACAAGTTGAATTAGCTCCGATGGCAGAGATCAATAGCTTCTATTAAAACGAAAAGGTAGTGTTGAAGGAAACAAGTGAATTTACGACTAGAGACCTGTGAATCTGAGATGACGTGATCAGATAGGCTTAGTACATAATTGTACTTGTTACGACCTCGATTATGTCACGAATGGTACTTCTCCACCCGTGTCGATTCGTGGTGACAGGTATAGACAGTTCAACCCATTCTCGTTGTCAACGCCGGAGGCTGAATACCGAAGGTCTAAGAATCACATAAATGTCCTGATGGACTGAGTAGAGCCAGGTTTTGAACTGCTCCCCTCCTCGACGTCTCCAATTGGGTTACGGTATCGGATCGAGGACAATAACACTGGGCTAGTGAGGTTGGCTACAAAGAATGTGTACAAACCACCTCAGTCGTATTTTCAGATGGCCTAGGATATTCTTGCGAAGTTTTTGCAGCCAGTGTAGACTGTCTCAATTGAGACCAAGTTGGTGGCCAAAGGCCTCCAGCTTTCTTCCACACACGCTGCCTAGCATTCACAGTTGTAAAGGAGGACATACCGAACAGATGCGCGTTGTACGTGAACCTTCGTGGTGGTAGAACTATCCCGTCGGGTTCGTAGGTACCTTTTAAGGCTTGTGAAAACTCGACCAGCTGCATCGGTTTGTGAAGCATACGTGGGTATATTCTAAATCAATGATCGATATGTCATTGATCTTGAAAGCCACTTCTCTCCCCACTATCTTACTCCAGTGTCTACTCGTCTGTTTATATCATATAGTTGCCCTCCTTTGACACTGTTTTAACCCCCTTCTCAAATGTCAAACCTTCTAACCAGATTTACTGACGCAAAAATGCGTTTCGGACTTTTCGCTCGCCACTTTCTGCCCTCTCGGCACATCTGTGTGACTTCCTGTCTCCGAAAAAAGGAGAGTAAGTGACGGCCACCCGTGTTCAACGTTTTCTAACACACTCTCCCTGCAGTTCGCATGGTGAAATCTGGTAAAGTAACCACTGTCGAAGGAGTTAAATGCAAATCGGAGCGCACCGATCATCTTTTAAACATGGAAGGTCTGGGTGACCCCCGCATCACTGACCCAATTGTCCGACTTGGATTGAAACTCAAACACACCGTAAGTGGCAGGGCTTGCTGCGTCCAACTTTCCGTCTGTCTGTTTTTCCTAGGATGTCTTAATCTTGAGTCAGTTTCTTCGACCTGATGGTACTATCCTCCCCAGGGAGGTATCTGGCCTCACTACAGGATCTCAGATGCGCATTGAGATGCTCATTGAGCGCGCGCAAAACGCCGGTAATTTCGCTTACTCATGGCATTAATCCCCTAAATTAATTAAGTAGCGTGAACATCAAATTCAAACTTGTTCAATTTCAGGTCTCCTACCGCTGTCCATCGACCCCGATGGGACACATCACTACAAGGAACGCCCTCGGGACAAAATGAACGTCTACTATGATTCTAGGACCCCAGGACTTCCTAAGTTCTCCAAACTTATGCCCAAATACAGGCCGCCAACTTGACTCTTCCTGCGTCTTCTCTCTCCCCCCTCTTGTGCATTTGTACTTTAAGTGATGACAACCTATTATTGGTATGAATGGATACAAAGGTTCGCGTTTCAGGTATTTGCATGGTCGACCACTGAGACAGTTTGTTTATTGTCCTGAACTTTCAAACTCGTACCGGAGTTCATTGTCGGAGCTAGCAGCAGCAGTAGCAGTAAAGAGAGGACAATCAATTATCAGTGGCACACGTGTGGACGTGACTTTACACGCTAGTGCTAAATCGGTACGTCGACTGACTGAGTTGCCTTTCGTGGGCTAGGCTTCAATCACATTTTGACTCATCTTGTTTTCGGTGTTGGGCGATTATCTTGACGCCTGCTAAGTTCAACTCATGGCCCATTTCGTAGGTGTGAGTAGCGACTTGGGAAAGATTTGTCGCCCCGTTGTCCAGCCAATTTATGCATGATTCGCGCATACTTTCAGTTTTACCTACGTAGCTACAAGAACAGCTTAGACATGAGATGTAATATACCGGTCTTCGCTTTTGGTTTTTGTGGTATGACAGGGAAGACTTCGTTCGACTTAGTTTTAGGAGAATACTTTCCATGAAATGAGTGTTCCAGTCATCAGCCCTCCTCCCTGGTTACTTTTATGCCAGGTTTATCTTCCAGGTAATCTACTACCCTTATTAATCAGGTTGCGACATGGATGGACGCGCAGACCTAGAATATATGCCTTACGTACTTTCAAGAAAGTACATTTCGCGGGATCACGCGAGAGGGTATGCTACCATCACACTGCAACCCGGTCTGCGGACTCTTTATAGAAAGACAATATTTTATTGGCGGATAGGCGTACACCGATCAGATAGAGGACAAACTCGTCCGTCCGTGGTGCATTTGGAGCTCAAGCTCGAGCCTGGAGGGCTAATGATATAGGCAAGAGGATATTATCGAAAAGACAGGGGAGTAAAGTTGTCGTTAGCCAGTCATACCCAACTCAAGTGTTGCCCCAGACGTTGGTGTTCCGATCAAGTTTCGAATCCGCGACCTCAGCAGTTAGAAGTCCAAAGCTCGGGGTACGGGTACGCTGTCTCGTCAGTGTTTGATTGGGAATGTACAGTGGCATTAGTCTTCTTATTTTTCTTCTTCTTTTTCTTTTTCTTCTTCTTCTTCATTTTCTCCTTCTCACAAATTGCTTCCTGGGTCACGCATGTTTGCTTGTATTGGCAGTGGCAGTGGTATAAGAAATAACAGTACTGGTAGTAGTAGTACCAGCCGTGGCTTCCGAGAGTCTGGCTTGACACTTACTATAGGTAAGTGATGGTAGACAGTGCAGTAGTACGCGCGCAAAGTCTACTGTCAGGAAAGGCTAAGTTTAGGTGGTCTTAGGTTACATTCGAGAAGGCAGCTTCCGCCCAAAGCCTGCTCGGTCATCTCGACTTCGGTCTTGTCACCCGTTTAATGCGATTGAGGGTTTGAGTGAAGTGGACGGTTGCGTGTCTATTTCAATATAATCGCACTGTATTTACCGTCTCTGCTCTTGAGCACATGGTGGACTTATTTGAAATCGATGGTCATACAACACCAATCGATTGTGTGCCACTGCCTGCCATGAACAACGTGTCTGAGTATGTCCCACTAGTCCGATTGAAGAACACTATCATACGCAGATGATGTTACCTTCTTCTGTCAGCACCACCACATTTATCAGGCTGCGCAGGTCCTCTCGGAGTCCATGCCTGATGTCGTGGACTTCTTCACTCAGCGCGGGTTGACGATCTCGGCAGACAAGTCGTCCGCCACTGTTTTCACGCTAGACCTGAAGAAGTTCAATCGTCATCTGGCTATCATCGTCAACGGCGACTCTTTACCGCGGGTCCGTAAGCCCATGCTCCTTACCGTCCGTTTAGGTGCGCTCTTCACGTCTGCGGACCATGCAAGGGAGGTTACAAGCAAAGTGAGCCGATGCACCTAGGTCCTCAAAGTTCTCGCGGGCACATTCTGGGGCTGCTGGAAACAGACGCTTGCGACAACATTCAAAGCGCCGGCCACGTTGGATCTTCCTTGTGCGGCACGAGGCTGGTCTCCCACAATCAGCTCCGCCAGCCTCCGCCGCCTTCAGTCAGCACAGGACGATGCCCAACGCATGATCACGGGCTGCTATAAAATGTCGCCCATCGAGCACCTTCATGCGGAGACTTCTGTCCTGCTGGTCGCCCCTCATAAAAAACTGTTAGGCCAGCGGTTCTGGTGGACCTGTTCACAACCTGGCCATCTGAATCATCATCGTTGCCACGCTCCTGAGCATAGCCGTAACGTGCGGTCATCTATTCGAGCTGTACACAAGGCAACTGTCGCCTCGTCTCTCTCGGATCTACCCGCTGATGGCTCTGCCACTAAGATAGGCTTCAGCATCTTCCCCAGAGAGCTGTTGTGGACGCAAAAGTCAGCTACCATTCCCGGTCCTTTTGGGTAGTTATCCACCGCCGATTGCGGCCACAGAACGATAGCTCCCGAGGGTCACTCGCTGTACCCTGTCACAGCTACGCAGTGGCTACCGCATACCCCTTTGCCAATACCAACACCGGCTCGACCCGTCCATACCCGGCTGCTGTCCCGACTGCGGCGTCTCGCCGCATGTCTGTCGACATCTCTTCGCCTGCAGCTCCCGGCCAGGTACCCAACTCACCCCCGTGGACGTTTGGTTCAAGCCGGCTGAGGTCGCGGCTTTTCTCCGTCTCCCAACTGCACCCAGTTATGACTCCGGCGGGAACCCCTGATCCAACGAGGGCTACCAAACAACCAACGAACACTATTTGCTGCCTCCGCAAGCATCACGTCCATCCTCGGCACATCCATCTGCATAGATTTGGAGCCGCTGCAGCCGCTTTATCCCGATCATCTGAACTTAATCTCTAAAGTACGTGTGAGTCACGGTGCTCGTCAGTCACTTATTGCCGCAAGCGCGGCGCATGTATTTCGATCTTTTTAATGAGAAGGTCGCCATGGGCACTCTGGGGGCCGCGACAGTTCTATCGTTACTTGCTATCTCAATCCAGAAGGGTACGATGCGATCGCTTGTTGGCCTGGCAACCGCGTGAGCTGTTCTGGTCATGACCCTCGGACCCGGGGTCCGTCAGCAAGCGTAGTGAATTGCAGTCCTTATTCTCTGTACTGAGACTGCCTAAGCAGGGGCATCAGACAAGCAGAGATGATAGCAAGCCAAATTGCCGCATGCTTATCACACTAACATCCCGCACAGATGATGACGTTTTAGCGCCGGCGCCAAGCTCGTAAATTACCACGTGACTGCGCTCCTCTGTCTGCCTTTGGGACAGCTAATCTTAGGTGCCGTAGTCTGGTATTGGCCAAGCAGTTGATCAAGCGGCCAGTGACTCACAGTCGTATGACATACATTCGCGCCTACACCACGCCAGCAGACAGACAGACGCGTGTGTAGGGCCCGGGCCTGCCGCGCGTCGGGGCTTCAGACCACAATAAACAACTCCGACTAGTCTTACTCCCTCTCTTCCTGTACGATAGTGAGCGTGATAATTGTAGTGTTCTGAGAACACTCGCGCATTAGACTCCTACAAAGCCACGACAACTAATGGCTCGGACGCGGACTCTCAGTCCGTCATCGCAACACTTACGACTCCCCACCTCCCCTCCCTGCAGAAGAGCTAATAATTATAGTGTGCATGTGGTCGCGTGGCTGCTACGGACTAAAATACTGCGTAATTTGTGCATATATCACCCCATTTTCTGCGCTCGTGTCTGATGATGTGTTGAATCAAGAATCCGAGACGTCAGAGCATAGCGTCTTCTCCTGCTGAGCTGCTCCCTAGAACTCGTCTGTTCGCCTCTACTGCTATTTCAATGTCAAATTATCAACTACAAAATGAAGGATGAGTAAGTGCGGTCTATTTAGTGTACTTTAAGTCATGTTGGTTCTAAAGGTCAACGACAAGTACCCTGAGACCTTAGCAAAAAAGACGCCGGGGCTCCGTTTAGGAGCCCAGCGACTCTACTACCTTTGGCGGAGTGTATCCTTCATAACTATCATAAGCATTTTGGTAACTTACTGTTCGAGTCTTATTTCCCTAAGTTAAATCGAGTGTGCTGACCAATAGACGTGGCTCGCATCTGCCGGCTCATGAATTTTCTCACGAAGCCCAGCACATAGGAGTAGCTTATTTTAGAGTGCTGTGAGTAAGGACTAAACGGAGCTAACTCCGCATGCCCAGTCGAATACAGACAGAATTCGCCTGAACGTACCTACCGGGCTGTGAGGTGTGTGTGTGTGTCGTAGCCTATAGTTGGATCAGGAATCTCCGCCGGAATCAAAACTGGGAGTAGTTGGGAGACGGAGAAAAGCCGCGACCTCGACCGGCTTGAGCCACAGGTCCGCGGGAGCGAGGTCGGTGCCTGGCCGAGAACTGCAGGCGAACAGATAATGGCAGGCATGCGGCGAGACGCCGCAGTCGGGACAGCAGTCGGGTATGGATGGGTCGAGCCGGTGCTGGTACTGGCGAAGGAGCATGCAGTAGCCACTGCGTAGCTGCGCCAGGGTACAGCGAGTGACCCTCGGGAGATGTCGTTCCGAGGCCGCAATCGGAGGTGGATAGCCACCCAAAAGGACCGGGGGACGGTAACCTCATTTCTCCTCGACAACGACTCTCTGGTGGAGACGCTGGAGGCCTGTCTTGGTGGCAGAGCTATGAACAGGTAGATCCGCGAGAGACGAGGACACAGCTTCCTTGTGGAATGCTCGAATAGATGGCCGGACGTTGCGGCAGTGCTCGGGAGCGGTGCAACGGTGATGATTGGGATAGCCGGGTTGCAAACATATCCACCAGAACTGCTGGCTAAGGAAAGTGTTGTGATGGGCGAACGGTAGAACAGAAGCCTCCGCATGAAGATGATCTATAGGCGACATTTTATAGCAACCCGTGATCGTGCGGAGGGCAGCGTTCTGTGTTGACTGGGGGCGGCGGAGGCTGGAACAGCTCATCGTTGGAGACCAGATTGATGCCGCATAAGTGAGGTGCGGCTTGGCCAGCGCCTTGAAAGCAGTCGACAAAGTCTCTTTTGCGCAGCCCCAGGATGTGCCTGCTAGAGCCTTGAGGACCTTGGTGAAGCGGCTTACTTTGCTTGCTGTCTCCCTGGCATGGTCTGCGAACGTGAAGAGCGGATCAAAACGCACAACAAGGAGTTTGGGCTTGTGGACGAATGGTAAGGACGCCCCCTTGATGGTGATGACCGGGTGACGATTAAACTCCTTCGGATCAAGCGTAAAAACAGTTACGGACGAATTGGCTGCCGAGGTCGTCATTCCGCGCTGGGTGAGGAAGTTTTCGACAACAGGCATGAACTCCGTGAGGAGTTGTGCTGTCTGATCGATGTCATGGTGCCGGCAAACGAACGTAACATCGTCCGCATAGGATACCACTTGCACAGGTGCCCGGGGGAGTGGGAGCTCTCGCATGTAGATGTTAAAGAGTGTCAGGCTGAGCACAGAGCCTTGAGGGACGCTACAGGTCTACTTACGGGGCTTAGAGAGAGCGCCCCGGAAGAGAAAATGATCGTGACGGCCACGGATGTAAGCCGCCAACCATCGGATCAGGCCAGTCGGGACGTTCAGCGAGACCAAGTCCTGCAGGAGCTGATCGTGGCGGACGCAGTCAAAGGCTCGTGACAGGTCAATTGAGACTGCCACGGTCCGCAAAGCTGTGAGGTAAAATGGACGGACTATCTCGTGAGACGTTTACGGCAATTCTAAGATATTTTCGACTCGGAAGTAGAAGATGCGATTGCTGAAACAAGAAATTTAGTTGCCTGTCGTTTAGGATTTTAGCTTGAACCTCTCCTCAGAGATAACCGCAAAACGTGGTGATAACTGCCCAGATTACGTAGTAATTATAGTCCACAGCGGCCACACGAACGCATTCGCACTACAATTAGCAGTTCCGCTTATCGGCGTTTAAGGTCACACTTGGTGTTGTGATGGCTTGACAGTCCGGTTCGAAGTCATTAATTACCGCGATTTCATCCTCTGTGTTGGATATTAGTTTGACAGTAACGTGATAATTAGGTTCGCTGTCACCGGCATCGTTGCTTGACCGTACCCTTACCACGCCACTGATTCTTCTGCTCAGATAGTCTCAGTACGGAATATGGCAACAGTAAGTCATTACGTTTGTTACTTGACTGCGGGCCTGAGAGCTGGGATTCGCGGATCACGCGGTTGTTATCTCCTGCGAGTATTTCGGTCTCGAAAACCTTGAAAATATGGCCGGGTCCCGTCGAGTGAACTGCAGCCTGTGAGATAACGTCTTTCCTCCTCACCGCCACTGCGTGCTTGGCCATTCGTGTCTGGAGTAATCTGCCGGTTTCTCCGACGTATTTGCTTTGTCCACGATTACAGCAGATACGGTAAATGACTCCAGCTGTTTCCTGTTGTGGCAGTGGGTCTTTCGGCCTCATGATCCGGCGCTTGATGGTTGCTTTTGGCCTGTGCGCAACTTCAGATCCAAATGAGGTGAGCAGGCGGCTGACCGCTTCCGACACATTCTTCCCTTACAGACGAGCTTGCCAACATTTTGGACCAGTTGAATTCGGCTTCTTGTCTCGTCTGCGTATGCATTAGTTGACAACGTTGCGTGGGTAGCTACTCGCTCTTAGTACCCGTCGAATATATTTTAATTCAGCAACTTTGTCCTCCGTCTCGCTGCAATGCATCTCAGCGTGTCGGCAAAGCGTTCTTATGCAACTGCGTTAATGACTGACCAGGTGGTTGTTGTTGAAGTTCAGGACTTGCATAGTATTTGTCACTTTCTCAAACATCTGAGATTTTAGGCCACCAAAGCCTTTGCAGTAAACAATGACATCTAGAATGGCTAGCTGGTTTTCATCTTCCACCTCCATCGTAAATTGGATGTCTGAGAAGACGGCTCAGACATTTCATGAATATCAGCACCTGATGCCGCTCGATTATGACAGTGTTACCCACATACCGAACACAGGATTGTGGTTTCGGAAAACCAGCGACTTCAGTTGTTGCAAAACCACCTCGGCTATGATTCCGGACATTGCCGAACCCCTGGGCGTGCTTTTAAGCTGCTTATCGGATATTCCGTTGAACGTAAGGCATGTCGTTAGACAGAACTTCGGAAATTGGAGGACTCGGGTGTGTCCGAGGCGATTCTCCGTTTCATCATATTTGTCTCGTTGGAGTAATTGGATGGTCTCGACTGCCAGGTCCTGTGGACTAGAAGTCAAAAAGGCCCTGAAGTCATTTGACAGCAGGCTTGCCCTTTTAAGTTCCTCCAATAATTGTTTTGGCGACCTGAATGTGGTGTCCGAATCAGCGGTCAGGGAGTCGAACCGTCGAAACAGCCAGTTTTCCAGTCCATGGGCTAGGGTCCCCTTAAAAGATATGAACGGCCGGAGAGGCGCGCCCTCTGGTTATGTAAAAGGCTCGACTATTTGCGCGTTATTTTGTGTCCCTCTACTCATAGTATAGTAAATAAGTTGGAAGGCATTAGCACTCTCATGACAACGAGTGATTCCATGCCTCAAAGCGCAATTCATTCCATTCCAGCCAAGGAATAATCGTTTTTGCGGTTTCTGATCTGTCAGCCCACAATTCTGGGAGGCATCATCGTCCGAGAAAGCAGACAAAATTCCACAATTTTTTTCTGCAGGTAAGGTCCGTAAGAAAAGCGATAAACGCACCCTTGACGTAACTTGGCCCAGGTTCGCTTTCCAACAAATTCAGTTTCCCATAATTTGCCATTTCTTCCAGTTACACTCATCTCCATCTGCCCGTTTTGCAAATGCCTTCATTACGCACCTCCAGCCTAACACGGTGAAATCATGACCTTGAAATGACCAATGAGGAAAAGATTGCAATCATATTCGACAACAACTTCGACCCGTCTGGCCTTGCACCTGGTGGATCGATAATTAGTGCGAAGTCTTGTGGCAGACAGTCTTCGGGATAAAAGAACATGCAGGAGGTGAGTGTACACGTGCTAGCGCGAACCGCGGCAAGCGCACCCTCTTCCAGCATCTCCACTGATGGGGTGGATCGGGCTAATTTGGTTTTCCCTCTGTTACAGGACGTCCCCCCTGTGGCTCAGAATGTTGCACTAGCAGAGGCGACTATGGACCCTCATGTTGGGCTTCAACCTGCATTTGAGTTCTCAGGCAGTCTCCCATGCGTTGGATTTCCGGATGGATTCGGAGGTGGCAGTTTGGCCGGCCAAATTGATAGCGAGCGGGAGACAATGTTACGAAATTTCGTGCTTTTACTATCCATGGAACAGAGAGAGAACGCCGTGAACGGAACCTTTCGGAACTGTCTTATGGCCGACAGGGTCTTGTCTCAGAGCAGTAGACAAGCAATGCCGTAAGTTGTGGCTTTCATGTGCTGCTATCGTGGTACTGCCTTTTTTTAAAGAACACTGCATTAGAAAGTCCTTTTGTAGATCCGTGATACACGGCCATGAAAGAAACCTCGTGGACCTATTACAACACACTCCTCTACTGGTTAAATTCAACCACCTGCTGAAGGAGGCTCAGCAGTTCTTCCGAAATGATTTGGTCAACTCGCCCCTCAGTAATTCCCTGCCGAACAAATTCCTCCTCTCTAAGGAGTCCGGTGAAGCTGAGGACTTAACTGTACGGCAGAATGTGGGAGGAAACAGTGGCGAATTTGACTGTCGACCATTTAAGGGACCCAAAACGCCACCAACACCACCACCACCACCACAATCAGGACGAACACCCGTTTGCTACGAAGACCAGCGGAGAGAGGATCGTGCTCGGTCGTCCGAGGGAAACTACCACAAAGCACGCCACCCACCTTTAACGGAAGCAGAAGCGAGCATCTATCGCAGACGTAGGACGGAGCGCAGGCTTAGGAGTTGCAGCGAGGCGGCTCGCCAGCCTCGGTTTGGTTCTCGTCCAAGCATTAGTGGATCGAAGCAGTCGACCCTGCCAGGATTGATTAAACCACAGCCAAGGAACTTTGGCGCCGGCAGAAATCCAGTACACCGCATACATAGTATACGTCTTCACCACAGTCGCCCGAACACCAACTTACAACAACGTATTCTTAGAAGGAATACCGAGCGTAGCCAGCACACAGCAACCCGTCTCCGGCTAGTTAGAACGGCTAAAATGACGGTACGGCCTGTCCGACCGTTTTACAGACTGGCATACTCGGGTCAGCGAAGTCAGGATCTGGGAGGCAGGCGCGTAGAACCGCCTCGGCGGGGTCTTTCGTCCGGAAGAATCCCAGTACGTCAGCTGGTGAACTACTCGCGATCCAGGTGGAAATCTGTGCGATCGGGGCGAAGCAGTGCGAGTTCCCTTTCTGAAAGAAGACTGAAGTCAATTGTCAAACCCTGTCACGGAATAGCCGATGCCAGCCAGTCGGGTGATTTTGGATCTGCCTCTGGTGAATCCTCCTCGAGGTCCAGGGGAAGCCACTCTAGGACACCGTACACGGACTGTCGAGCAAGAGGCACGACAGGCGACGTATCAGATGCAGAAGGTAGCAGGTACGGAATAACTGAAACTAACGAAGAAGGTTGTGCCAGATCAAGGGGATTTGTTTGGCGTGTTGGTGCTTCCCTTAATGAAACCAACCTGGAAGCAGAACCACCGCAGCTATTTAGCCAGAGATACTACGATGGAGAAGAGGAAAATGAAGAAGAACGACAGACCACATGCAGCGAGAAATATAGAGGTTCCCATCAAAGGCAAACCGTCAGAAGTCCTCAACGCCTCAGTGACAAAACGGATGGAGGAGGAGAAGAAGAAGGCGAGGTTCTCACAGACGGAGCTTGTGAGTCAGAGGCAGTGGACTATCTCCCTTCAGCGGCGAGTATCAACAGCTCTTATCGGTTTTCAGCAAATAAATCAAGACAACCATTGGCAGGCCATCGGGATCCACCACCTAACCCTAGAAAACGCAAGAACGAGTACTCGCCGGAACTCCCAACCAGAAGGCCCTACTCAAGGAGGTCCAGCCGTCATGATGGGGCAGGAGAACGGCCAGGACGTAACTGTTCGACTCGGAGGCTTCGGTGTGCTCCGGTGGGGAGAAGACTGGAACGCCGCGAATCTCTCCAGTCAAGGCTATGTGCTGGTGGACCCTCAAGGCCAAATCGGAACCTGTTGAGGGCCGGAATTCCACAAAGGCCAGTTGCTGCGCCCGGACGTTCATCTGGCAGCTTCAACCGGCGACCGAAACCGCGAAAACCGCCTGCATCCGGACGGCCGCGTATTCATGACCAAGTTAGCCGGGATCGGCGATTGCGTCAACTGCGATGAAGCTTTCCTCTTTCTCTCTCCGTGTGCGTCCACCTTCGCTTCTGTATTCTGCCAGAGGAAGTGCACACGCCTTCCAGTCAAAGAACATCCCCTGTGAGCTACTTGTCATTATCTTAATTGCAACCCCTTTTTTCCACCAGTAACTTTTAACAATAAATTGATGTAATTAACTGTGATGCCAGAAGAAGTCGTTTTAGCGCTCAATATAGGTCGTCCACCTCCTAGGACACCTTATCACAGGGGATTAAGTTAATAGAAAAACCCTAACAACCGCGATCTTCAAGACCCCGTTCCCTAGGAGGAGGGAAGACATGGGAGACCAGAGTGCTAGGAACAGTTAATCATGTACAGAAGGAAGTGGAGAATAGGCAAGAGGAATTTGACTGTCACACGAACGCGCAACCACAAGCCAGCGGACCGCGTGGAATTTCAGGATGCCCAGGAGGTATTTTGTCTGGAGTAGATTGCGAGCACGCACGACTGCAAGCTTGGCAGTCGCAGCAGAAAAGGCGAATAAGCGCAGTGTCGCTGATCACGGGCCCCCGATTGACGCTACAGGGCCACTACAAGGTATTGAAACAGACAAGCTTGAATTTAACGTCATAACCGTTACAGGCCTTAGAAGCCGGGTATTTGGACCATACAGTTGGCTAAAAGTAGCCAGTTAGCGGGGAATTGGCATAAATCCAACTAATTAACCACTCAGGACGCTTCCAGGCAGTACTTAAATATGTAGCATAATGATAATAGTAGGACGCCCGCCAATCTGGTTACGGAACACGCTCGTCATTATGGTGCCTCTTGGATTTCAATCTTGAGTCCCTACAGGCCAGGTCACGTTTATTAAGGGAAATATAGGTCAAGTCAAGTCAAATTTATTAGAGGAAATACAGGCAAACGCCTTTAAACTCCCTCTTGGTACATAGGATTTAAGAAATGCATCGGCAAAATCGAACATTCCAAAGAAGTCGTTGACACAATTTCAAACGACTACTCGCTTGTTTCAAGTAATAAACTCTCAGTTTACACGAGCCAGCAGTCTAACTGAGGAAGAAGAGCAGGCAGTGAAAAAACTCCTAAGACTGACTCATAATTCAAAATGGAATGTCATTTGTGTTTTTTAGGAGAAAAACTGTCGCTCCTGGGGAAGTATGTGAATGATAGGGGCATGATGCTTCTGTGAATGTTGACGGTATCCATGGCGTCCATGACGAGTAATATCTTCGTCTTCTTGACTTCTCTGACTCCATATCCATAAGTCACGCGTATGATAGCAAATAACAAGGCAGTACGGTAATACTAAACAAAATAGTAAATGATAAATAATTTACAAACCTCAACAATGCATACAAAAAGCCAAGAACGAAGGGAGTTGGCCAAATTGGCTGACTCTATACAAGCGGAACAGCACAGGTTTGACAAGAATGCCACTCAGGGCGAAACTAATCTTGGGAGAACGTGTATTTGGTACAGGCGGCGACAGGTTATTTTTATGTGACTTGTAAGCGTTTTGAGGTCAGCGAGGTGATGCAATCGAACCAGAGGGGCAGGGGGGGCAATATTATGTACCAGCAGCCGGAGCTATACAAGTGGCCCTCAGAATGCGTCCACCGGGGTGGTGGTTGTCCATGTGGTCCTGCTATATCACCACGCGAAGAGACATCTGGGTCAAGTGTGTGCAGGACAGCCCGGCCCGACAGCTGCGGCTTTTTCTGCTTTCATGTGTTTGCCCGAGAAAAGTGGGAACTGGCGTGTACAAGTAGCTCTTGAAATAGATGTTTCTTGATGCTGTGCGGGACCGAAAGCATTGTGGGTAAAGGGTTATTGAAAGGCAAGGAGGCCGAACGGACGTTGGGACAGTATTCAAGTACTACATGGCCGGTGGGTTTGTGTAAACACCAGTGTGTATTCAACTGGAAACAAAAGGGGAACAGAGGCAGCATTTTTAGAGAAAGAGGGCACGGGCGTTCACTTCAAAACGATCGAAGCGAAGCACTTTCGAAAGAGGGAAAAATCTTATGTTGGTCGAACAGAATTTTCGCTGCAGAATTTCAAACTTGTTGGGCTGAGAGTAGCAATAGGCAAACGTCTTTAAGTTTCCTATTGGTAACACATCAGTAGCTAAGAAATGCATTGCTACAGCAGAGAATTTCACAAGATGGTTGTTTACATAAGTGGAAACGAAAAGTGAGCAGACACTGGTTAGCCGGAAAATATAAGCATGCACAACTACTCAATGGTTCCAAGTAATATAGTCTCTGGTGTAAGTATTATTATTGTCCCCAGCTTATTGGCGATGCCAATTGGCAAGGACCAGTAGGTAAAGTCAAACACCGGATTGGTTGGTTTATTGTCCTCAGCTGTGGAACTCGTACAGGAGTCCATCGTCTTTTGTTGCTGTTTCCTTTTCTCTGACGATATACTTCTGTACGAGTTCCAGAGCTCAGGACACTCAACAAATCAATCCGATGTTCGAACATCCTTCTTCACTACTGATGCAAACACCTGGAAAACGAACGTTCTCCTTCATTCGTGACCAGTAGGTTTAACTGAGCAAGTGGAACTGATAGTAAAAACAATCTTCTTAGGCTTTGTAGATGTCAAAATGCCATTTGTGGGATTTTGAGGAGAAAAAATCTGTCGCTCTTGGGAGGAAAGTGCGTGCTAGATAGGACTGGCGTGCTACTGTTAGAGGCTGTAGCGGTCTAGGATGTATGGTGTACTATAATAAGTTTAAGGCTAAACCCTAACACCTACAATCTTCGTGACCCTGGTTCCTTAGGAGAAGTCTTGGCAAGGCCAGAAGGAGGGAAGAGTTTATTGTGTACACAATGGAACGATGAATAGATGGAAGGAATGCTGACTCGAGGAGTAGTTCGTCCGTTCCCTATTCAGGTGGGCTTTGGAGTGAATAGAGCATCAGGAATCGCTGGCGAATGCTTTGTCCCGGGGGCCAATGAAAGTTAGCGCCTATCCCCAGGAGGCGGTGGGCACACAGGCAGGCTATATGAGTCATGCGTCTGCGGCTGGTCTTGGGTTCCAAGTGGCTGTTAGGGCCACTACACTATGAGTATTCCGTCTGACAAGAAAACGGCAGTCAAATGTTAGGACTAATTTATTCGTACACAAGGCAAGTTGCCATGCATAGACTGTTTGCTTGCGAGGTATAAAGGCGTCTGTCTGGGAGCTTGTCAGAGACGGTGTGTCGTACGACAACCGTTCTGTGAACAAGGTGGCAGTAATGTCTTGTGCATGCGTTTGCGTTTGTTCGTGTGGGCTGTCTGATTGGACAGGTCAGAGGGCCAAGAGAGGGGAGCATGGACACTATGAAAGAAAAAGGCAGGCTGGCCGGTGCGTGCTAGGCGCGCGCTGCTTGCATCCGTGACCTTGACTTTGCTGAGTTCAAGTCTGGGGCGGCGCTGCGTAGTTAGAACGCTTGTTAGTTAACAAGCCTGTTGCGGTCGTTCGGACGCAGGGGAAAAAGGAAACACTAGAGCAGCCACCACCTCAAGCCTGGCGGGCATGTGAGGACATTGCGACAGTTGTCACAGGACAAGTCAGACGCAACCCTTCGCGCTCATGATCCATATTATAGGGGTCACACGAGGAGGCAACCGCAGTGGTCACGAGAACAACACCAGAGGGCCGGACATGCGCCCCTTGATACTCGCTCGCTGGGTGCCGAGTCTGCTAACAAGGTGAGGAAGACATATCAACCCGCCAGGATCGCCAGTGGCCTGTTGCGGGAGGGAGAACGTTACAATGCCGCGTAGACTAGGACCACAAGTGCGGTAGGGGTGATGGTTGCAGTTCACATAGTTGTCTGATGTTACAATCATAAATAATAGTACGAATAAAAAATGGTGAGCAGTATGTTTTACAACATGTAAAGGTCTCGGGTACTGCTACAGCGAGAGGCTTGCGTTGCTATCAGATGACGCGGTTGTACGTATGGCTGCACTGGTCAAGTTTCGTCTGAAAGGTGTCCGAGGATCGGGAAATGAACATGTCCGCAGGCAGAGCATTTCATGCCTAAATTACTCGCTTGCAGAATAGAATGGGATCTGACAAAGACAAGACACACCGAAATGACCGTTTCTAGCTTATAAGCCGCCATCAGCCAGTCATACCGTTACTCACGTGCAGTGGTAGAGTGCTGTTCTCCATTAGAAAAGGTCGCGGGTTTGAACCTTGGGTGCCGTCACCCCTGGGATTGGGTATGGCTGGCTGATGACGGCTAATAAGCCAGAAATGATCATTCCAGTCTCCTATGTCTTTGGGGGTTCAGTTTTATCGTACTATGACGTGTGTAATAAGGTCACACGGGGGGTTGCATTTCCTTTTGGTAGTTTGGTTATTCAGTGGGCTACGTAGCAGTCGGTTGCCGCTTATGTCGCTGAAGACATGTTGAAATGTCTCAAATAAGGTTAGGCAGAAACCAGGGAGTTTGAGAACTAGCGGACGTGATTCTCAGCAGCGCACCCTCTCCCTCCAAAAAGCCATCCACCGTGGCGGTGGGAGGGTGATATCTGCTTATGACGACATATAAAACCACAGCTTCCAAATATTGGACTGTGGGTTGGAACTTCTCCTAGCCATGTCGTTATACGAGATAAGTCAATTTTGCCAAAATATTTGAAGCGTTGGCACGTTTCTCAGTCAATGTCGTTCACTTTTGGGCTTCCACTTGGATGGTTTTATTGTTTTATCTCTGCACTGACGTGCTTAGGTGCATCACATCTTATCTATCTGACCTATGGCAGACAGCCTCTGTCATAGCACAGAATGAGGCCCAATCTGCTGGAGGGAATCCGCAGCTCTGCATAGCAGTTGTGCAAGATTGAATTTAGCGGACTGAACTCTAGTTGTACGGTAGAGTTAACAGAATTTTCTGATATTTTTTTCCATAGCGTCGTTGAGTGCGTTCTCACGAACAATACTGTTAGCAGTAAAGTTGGTCTACCACATACGATACCCCAGCACCAGAATTCTGCCTTTGTTTATTTTCACGTTTATTATTTAAATCATTAGTTTAGTTCCAGATTTGGTTTAGTGTAGTTTTTAAATAAAGTTTTTTTGTGTAATTTAGCTATTTGTAGTTATTAAAGTTTAATGTATGGTAGTTATTAACGTATATTAATCTAACCTTGGCGGTATGTAACTGAGCTAAAAACTATACTTTATTCAAGCTAAACTTAAATTTACAAACTAAATAAAAAAATAAGAGTTAACGAAACTAGGACAGGACTAGGGGCAAGATATATCTAAGGCGGTAGACCCCCTTTATTGTTACCGCAACACTAACGCTAGAGAGCAGGCTATATGACAGATATACACGATATTCTTGAACACCATAGCGACCCTTAAATATAGACTTTTTGCTATCTTGGTCATTAAGCTTATCCAACCACCAAGTTCCCGTCCACTTGCAGTTGTCTGTAAATGCTGGGGAAGGCAGAAGAGAGACCGAGTTGACGCGGCGCAGGTCTACCTCACTCCTGGAACTGCCTTCACTGTTATTTGTAAAATCAGCGCTACTCACAGTTAGCTAGTAGTATTCAAAAATATATTCATTGTAAGGACGCGTGTACCGGCATGTAAACGACAGGTTTACAAAGGTATTGCCTATTACCCTTACCAAAAAAGTACTTCAAAAAATCTGGTTGAACCATCAAATGCCGGCCGGTGAGCTGATGTTCTTGTCGATTGTGATTGAATGGACAACTCAGAGGTTTCTCAAGTAAAAAATCGGCAACGACAGAATAGCATAGACGAGTCTTTACTGTGAGAGAATCAGTTGTTCAGAGACCGTGTCACGCGCGAGCTACCAGCTGTGTTCTCAGGCAGATTGTAAGAGTCTGTATACTCTTCTGGAAAGCATTGACTGCGAAGTGTGTGCTTACGGTCAATCACATGAAATGGCGTGCACTGATTGGCTTCGAGCTTGCGCGCATCCCAAGCAGCGAGACCGTTGGTGGGATAAGACGGATATGTGTCTCTTGCAGCGATTGGCAGAGAAGGCGTGGGGTAGTCTGTCACGTACGGCTTAGCCAGAAAAGGTAGGGTGAGTCAGCTAAGCGTTGATGAGTGCGAGCTTCCACATTACTCTTCGAAGGACCGATGGTGGCGTGTAGAGGCGTCAAAGGCACGACCGATGCTCAAAATTCGAGTGACAAAACATTCAGGAAAATGCACATTTCATCCACTATGAGTGACGTATACAGAAGGCCTAGAAGAGGATTTGGTATGTTCCGTGGCAAAAGTGTTTGATGCAGCGGCAGGTTGGAACGTTGGACACAAGTGTAGAAACAATAATTGGGACAGAGGTATAGAGGGTAATGGAGGAGGGAAAACAAGGGCTGGAGACGAGAAGTGTCGTTCGGCGTAGTTTACGAGACAGCAGCTTTGAGACTGTTTGCGCTCACGACCTCTTTGAGAGTGCCAATCAGTATTCGGAAGGGTTTTGTTCCCGGATAGAAAAACCGAAAACGGGCCATGATATGGGCGTTTCATTGGCCGGCAGACTCGAACACATCGTAGGCAGATATAAGCGCATGTTGTTGGGTCTTCCTCGCGATAAGACACGGGTGAAACCGCAGATCGTTTCCGCAAAAACGGCCGGAGACAAAGCAGGAGATTTGCAGGATCATCAGCTGAGTAATATAAGGGAAATAAAGATGTGTAGGGGCCCTAGCAGCCACTTGGAACCCAAGATCTGACGGATAGCGCCTTTGCCCTGCGCGCTTATGTGGCCAGGTGCTAAGTCTTGGCACCCCCTATCCGTTCTCGCTCAATGGTCTGAGCCACTTACGAACACACTCAGTCTCGTCTTGCCAATGCAACCAATCACAGGCCGACCTTGCCATTCAACGCGCTCTGTCTTCTGACCTAGTGCCCGCGATGACTGCGGTGAGCGGACACTTGGAATTGCGCCGCGCGCTCGACGTTCGCGACGACGCCGGCCTCACGGTCGGGCGCCTTGCAAGACCAACTGACGACTACCCTCTAGTTCTGTAAACAATATGAATGTTCCGTCTACTCTGCCTTCCCAAGACTTCTCCTATTTCCTAAGGAACCAGGGTCTGAATGATTTTAGGTGTTAGGGTTAACCATCTTTACCTTATCGCCTTTAGATGTTTTGCTTGGGGAAAACCAAAGGGCGCACAAGGATTTGATAATCAACTCTCACCTCCATAAACATGTCTTGCTTCAGTAAATTAAGAGTTCCAACACTGTCACGCAAAATTTCAAAAGACACAGTACTCAGTACAGTTGTAGTAAGCCACATCAGAAAAAGGCTATAGTTTCCGACGAAGAAGGATGAAATTCACAGAGTAATACAGCGCAATTGCGGTATTTTTTGGCCACGTGGGAATTTTTAAAGGCACCAGATCAGAAGTTGAACATTTGTCAGGATCAGTCCTCCATTAATAGTACTATGGCGGTGGGCTTGTGCCCTCGTGAGTTCATGCAGCTTGTCTACACAGACGAGTCAACAATACGAGCCAGGGTCGACTTCAGTCTTAGAAAAATACAAGTGCCTGCGCAATGCAGAAGTGAAAGGTTTAAACGCAGCTGGAATGCCTCATAAAATGCAATATTTTTACGAAAAATCCCGTTATGCAAATGCAGCTTACATTTCGCACCCCTTTTACCAAAGCCTAACAGCAGGAAAATAACCATTGTTTGTCAAAATCAGGCATATTGCGACTAATTAAGCAATATTTTACAGTTTAGAAGTACCAGCTGTTTAAAAAGATGGGAAATTAAAAAAAAATTAGAAATCAGCCGAAACGAGTTAACGCGAGTTCTCCAGTCAGAGAAAGCCTGTATATATAAAAAAGTGAGTAAAGCAACATAAGTTAAATGTCGTTGGAAAATAATACTTCTGTAAAACTTCGGATATATATATGCCTCCATAGTACGCGCTGTGTAACGTATGGCTGTAACGATCAACCCAAATTTAGGGTATGTATTCCAGTAGGGTTTAACCAGAATATCCAGTTATTTCTTCCGATTTGTAAATTGCTGGATGTACCTTGGATTAAGGCAACCAGATTTTTGCTTGATTGCACATATTGAAAGGCCACAAGTGCAGGATATTCCGGAAGATCACACGCAAACATGCCAGCTAGTGAATAATATATTTTAATCGAATTGTCAAGTGCAAATGTAAACTCACAGTTTTGTGTACACTCAGATAAATATCCTTCAGCTACATTTCTTCAAAATTATTTGGGAATTTCGATTCATACAGATAAAGACAGGTCTGCAAACTCCACCCGATTGCAAAGATCGCGAAAAGGCTGTAAGTGCACCAAGGAAAGCCCCACTAAACCATGCCGAAACTCTTAAGATATATCAACTCGCAACGGTTAGAACAACATGTAGTCTATTAAGGCAGCGTAATCTCAAGAAACACCAACATAAAAGATGACACAGCTGACACAAACAGCGGCCTCAGTTCCAAGCTCTCACAGAATGTTGAACCAACAGTCGGGGGTAGCATCTTCAACCTTGACGCTTTTGAAATTGTGGGCCGATGTGGTGATCAAACGTCAGTTACTTCACTGAGTCGCTGACACTGACCACGCACCGCAGGCCTCGCTACAGACACCACAATATATTGAATACAGCATGCCATCCGAAAACTGCACCCAACATCATATTTTCGAAGCAGTTCCAGTGTTTACTCAACAGCCTTTTTGGGCATAACAAACACCGGGCTACTGGCGTGTCCAATTAATTCGTCAGACACCTGAAATACCTCGACCGTTATACTTATTCCAGAGGCGTTAATAAAGTACCTGCAGTCTTATGAGCACATCAATAACCCTGGCATATAATGTCTCCTCAAATCTACATAAATTGCAAAATCGAACTTGAACCTGTATCTTTCACACAAAAAATGTTAAAATAAGGTCGAGCAAAGGCATTTGCCTCTATCGAGGCACCTTGACTGACTTTGGTACGTTGACCCGCAGTCACATTTTAGTCCACACCGTGATCCAGTGATTTCGCAACTGCTGGTCTTTTGT
>JAYGXS010000007.1:30005892-30019997 GCA_036362985.1 Ligula intestinalis | reverse complement strand
TTAGTCCACACCGTGATCCAGTGATTTCGCAACTGCTGGTCTTTTGTGAATTTTTTACGTTCCCTGAAGCCTCGGATCGAAACGATCTAGCCTTTATCAGCAGGTGGCTACGATAAAGCTATTTTTAAGTAAGGAACTTAATAAAAAATACTTCCGATCTGCTCAGGAACGTGTTAGTCACAGAAATTTACTCTGAAAAGACATTTGTTATTGAGATGATGCATTCTTCTTATACAAGTCTACAAAGTCAGCCCATGCGTAGTATGCCATCCGACCTTCACCAATGAACGTAATTTTTTGACATTTACCTTCAAGAACTATCAACACTTAATGTTTTGGATGGCGATCAACTTCGTTATCCGAAAAAACTTGCGGTCAAAAAAAAAATCATTTGCAGCCAAAAGTGCCAAAAAAGTGTCCTTTGTTATAATGGCATTCACGGACGTTGAATGAATGTGGTCATGCTAAAGCACCATGCCCTGGTTACCAATCAAAGAAGGTATGATTAAAATTCATCTTACGACAATAATTTACTGCTTAAACTACAGAAAAAAGCTCTGCAACTGGATTCTGGAATTTATTTTTATTCCTATGAAAAGCCCGGTCCGCAATACCATTAAACTATATTAACTATAATCAAGCGAACCTAGGACAAGCCACCAAAACATCTTTCACTGGCATAAAAAATAAAATTTGGCTTTAATAACTGTTAAAACCAAACTACCATTGACAACAGAGTTGACTGTATGCCTTCCCGGATAACTACTGTTGTAAACATTAAACAACTCTCAACAAAATTCAAGAAAGTTGCATATTTGTTACCTTTAGTTATTTGAGCCTCTTATGTTAAAGTCGTACAATTTTGTCACCTATCGAACGGCTTTTTGTCATTGAATTGTCACACGGCACTTTGTTGAGTTAAAAAAAGGTTTCGGAAAAACAAATTATTTCTTAGACAATAAATGGTACTTTATATTTTAAAATATGCCTCTTTAAGAGTTCATGTTTCCTTTTTACAAATTAAAACTTGCGGGTTTGTTGGGCGATCGCTTGGCCAGCTATGTGGGTTTTTATACAGGCTTGATGCTTTTACGCGAATATTGGCCCATACTGTACATAAAAATGCATCAGCACTTTCTGGAAGCTTAAACCTATGTGGCATAAAAACATAAACTAATATTATAACCGAAACGGATTTATTTCTTTTCAGCAAGGCCTGCATGATGATATAGTCTCTCCAGGTTACCTCCGTGTATGTGATCCTATGATTTCACATCAGCCTCAGTATATTCCAAGTGTGTGTGAACCTAAGAAAAGGGGCTGAGGCATTTTTGCGTTGTTAGCCTACAGTAGATTCCATAGTTCATGAAATGGCACCCGGAATTCAGAAATGAGTTTTTCATGAAAATATAGTGATTGCGGGTGGGTGTAATAGGGGCGATGGTACAGCCTAATCTCAACATACTTTTAAAACTTCAAGATGTTGGCTTTTCAGTGGGCTTCTTCTGACCGCCGAGGGAATGTATATCCACACAAAATAAACTAATAAATAAGTATGCCTTTTTGTCATAAATTTTGACTGCCTTTATAGATTCAAATATATATTTTTGAAAAAAATGCGCGAGAAAATTATGTATTGTACTCCATTGATAGCAAATCTAGCCTTCTTTTAATTAAATACTAAAAGAATGGGTATATTTCGGCTTCAAAATGTTTTTAAATCACTCAGTGAATGCTAAACTGGATGCCAAGTTTTAAAAAATGTTCACTATGTACATCCCGTTTAAGGAAAATTATGTTTTCGCCTTTTCAAAGATCTCACACAGTTCTCCTTAAATGTTGCAAGTGAAGGCAGGGATAAAAATTGACTTATACGATTTCTATAAATTACCCCTCAATATTGTAAAATAAGGTCATAATTGGAATGTTTTGCACCGAAAGATACCCTTTATTAAAGTATGAAATGTATAAAGGGCAACATTACGTACAAAACGAGTAAAATGAATAAAATATATTCAAATGTATTAAAGCAGTCAAAACGAATGACAAAATGGCATACTACATAAGGAGTTACTTTGTAAACTACACGTTTGTACTTGGCGATCAGAAGGAAGCTCATTTAAAGATGGCATCCGGAAGTGACCAAAATATATTTAGTTGAGGCTGTGTGATCGTCATTTTTAAAACCATGTGTATTAAATTTGTGTGAATCTTAAACACATTTCAGAATTCTGGGTGACAGTAATGACGTGGGGTATCATTAGGAATTAGAAAATCGTTAGGAATGCCACACGATGTCCTTTGGCACGACCTACATGCCAGCTACATAATGAGACTGCTAGGTAAGCTGGTTTTGCAGTTCTAGGATAAATTATGTACAATTGGTTTAGCCTACTTGTTGTCTGTACTTTCACTTGCCACAAAGGATAATGAAAAAACATGTGGAAACTCTTGAAAAACTTATAGGTCTGCGTCGTTCCTAAAATCAATAAGAACTTATGAGGTTGTGAAGAAGATAATTTAGTTGCTGGGACAACAAAATTATTTGCCTAACGTTCCGATGTCAGTCGTGGGTTCTGATTTAGAAACATTCGCAGATCCCAATAGAAGCTATAGATATTATATGCACAGGAATTTGTATTACTTATAGGACGTAGTAATTACTGCTAACAAATAACGACAATTGACAATATTTCTCCTTGTCGTCGTTGATATCTTTTTGACCGATATGTGGGCTCTTGATAGCTGACATTGCATAACGCATCGCGGACATGGGCGTAATAATGGTTCGGCCATTCGGCTCTCTTCTGGTGCAGAACAAGCGGTCACAGTGCGGAGAAACTATGACAATTCTCATTGTGCGGCTGATTTGACGAAACTCATAAACTATATTGAAATGTATAAAGGCAGTCAAAACCAATGACGAAATGGCATCCTACTTCACGAGTTACTTTTTTTAAGCATATGTTTTCCTTGATGGTCGGAAAGAAGCTCATTTAAAGCCGACATCCTGAAATGACCTCAATATATTGAGTGCAGGCTGTGTGATTGTCATTTTTTCAACCATGCGTAATCAATATGTTTGAATCTCAAAACACATTTCAGAATTATGGGTGACAGTTAATGATGTTTGGGATCATTTGGAATAAGAAATTAATTAGGAATTCCACACGATATATTTTGGCATAGCCTTCATCCCTTCTACATAATGAGACTGTTGGGTTGACTGGCTTTGCTTATCTGGGATAAATTGTGTACAATTTTTGAACAGATTATTTGTCTGCAACTTCCGTTTCCACAAAGTTTAAAAAACAAAAATGCGGCACTCTTGAAATACTTATCGGTAAATTTTGGTCTCTAAATTAATAAGAACGTATGAGATTGCGAAGAAGATGATTAAGTTTTTGGAACAACACCATTATTCACCTGACATTCCGATGTCAGTCGTAGATATTTTGTCAGAAACAGTCGTAGATCGAAATAAAAGCCATAAATATGATATGCACAGGAATTTGTATAATTTATCGGACGTAATCATTACTGCAAACAAATAACAACAATACACAATGCTTGTACATGTCGACGTTAATAGATTTTTGACCGATATATGAGCTGTTGCTAGCTGAAATTTCAAAAACGCTTCGCGTACAGGGGCGTAAAAATGGTTCGGCGATTTGGCTTTGTAATGTTGTAGAACAAGCGCTCACGGTGCGGATAATTTTTACCAATTCTCGTGTTGCAGCTCATTTGACAAAACTAAGACGCGCATTCAAATAAGATAAGGCCGAGTTGGTCAAAATAGGTGGCAATCAGTTGAATCTAGACCTAATTGAGTCATGGTTCACGGGCCCCCAATCCATGAGCTAGAACAGCGAGTCGCCCAGTCCATATACGATGTTGACACGCAATTTGTTCAAAGCAAGTCTCCACTTGCGGAACGCACATGCCATCTCGTCGGCTTGCATAAAACTCAACGAATTAGGATATTTTCCTTCAGAAACACCCAGGTTTCCGTAGAATCTTTGCAGAATGACCTCGAAATTTGGATACAGAGCAATCCAAAGCCTGCGGTGCTTTGTTTTGTGGCTGCAAAAAAATCCCCTCGTGGGGGGGTTGGTTAAAGCTATCGGAAGGACGTTTGAAGCGTTCCAAAAAGCTCGTTTCGGAAAAGTATGCGGCAAATTTGGTCGACCATGTATATAAAACATAATAAAGGCATGGCAACCATAGTTTGCAAAAGGAACAACCTGTCTGGACAACGTGCAGTATCACGCAATGGAGTTAGCGATATGTTTAAAAAACGACTCATCCAAAGATAAAGTGGCATGCCTAAATATTTCCCTCTGTATTACAGGCAACAAAAAAGAAAGTTTGCCTCAGTTAACATGATGAAGGATTGCGCTAAGGGGACATGATTGATTGTCACCTCTCGCACCATCTCCGTGGAAATACAATGAATCTGCACAAGAAGAATTCAAAGTCTTATCTCCGCTCTCAAGTATTTTTACAACGTGCCATATAGCAGTGCAATAGCCATCCACAATCAGTCGTGGAGACGAAGTGCCTACCAGTGTTCAATCTACGCTTGGGTGATAATATGGGTCCCCTTTTGTCCATTGGCATCATGAACTCGAACAAACACCACGCAATCTCAAGACAAGAGTTACTTGTAAATTTAATGCTTTTAACCATTTGTCAATACTAATATAATACTGACACATTAACGCGTGCGTGTGCAGATGCGTATGACGCACCGGCATGAGGTAAGTAGGGTCTTCAAAGGCCGTTCGAATTACTGTCAACAAATAATCCAATGTTAACTGAATACACCGGCAATCCATTCTGTCAAACCGTATGCAAACGATGACCAAAGGATGTATAAACTTCGTTATGAGCAAATGGGGCAACTTTAAGTGGGAAGAGGATTCTCCGTTTTTTGCAAAATCGTAATGTGTATTCTTCACTCCGCTTTTCTGAGGTTATCGTAGAACGAGGCCTAAAATAAGAGAAACATAGTGGCCATGCCTGCAATATGTCCATAAAAGTAGGCTTTTTATGTTGAGTGGATGTTTCGTGTGGGTGACCGCAAGTGCAAGCACGCCTACGTGATTGCCCTGCGACTACAGCAGTGGCTGGGTGGGAATAGCAGTAGTTATCGTTATAGTAATGGTATTGGCCGAATTGGCACCGTCAACCCTAACATTCACAAAACGGACGATACCTTTCATAATAGGAATACTAGTATCAGTATTTATAATACTGCTATTAAACATGTTAATGTGAATATTAATAGTGCAAACATTGAAAGCAATATAAGGTTACGTCAAAAACTAAAAAAATACAAAAATATATGCAAATATTGAACAAAAAATAGTAAAGCTAAAGCTAAAGCTATTATAAAAAGCAAATGCAAAACTTATACAATACCACATTATGAAAAGAACATAAGGCATTAAAAAATGCTATACTCATGCTTTAATATTTACTAAATAAATTTGTTAATCATGGGTACCATAGAACTTCTTTAAATATTATTATTACTCAGATTGAAAATCCAGTGTTGACAAAAATAATAGTACTGCAGAGGTTGCCCTACTAGTAGCACCGTTTTATTGCTCCAAATATTTCCACGTGGTTATAATTGGGACAAATTGGAAGGAAGTGGGCATTTGTAGCATTCGTTTGGTGGGTTTAAGACGCGTGGGCAGTCCCTTCCGCGTTGGCGGCGGTGATTCAACTGGAATCATCGATGATAACGCCGGCTTAGACTTTTCTGTTGTCTCTGTGAGAACAGGGTGCCAGTTAAGGACGCTATAATCAGCCCTCACCTGCGTAAGGCAGACAGCGACATCTGGCACGACCGTAAAGTTGTACCCCGTACCGGACACTCCATGCCGTCCAACCCCTTGCACATATACGCATAAACAAAAGCCCGGACGTCGTTCCCGACGATTTCCAGAATGAACTTTAGCTGGCTGAAGGTAAACAGAATGATTCAAGCTGAATTGTATCGAAAGCAAAATTGTGGAGGGTTTGCCCCACTCCCGAACGCGTATCCGGTGTCAAGTCAGAAGTTCAGAATGCTGACAATGGAAGAGGCCACTGGTGGGTGGTGGGGCCAAGGCTGTTTCTGACTGTGCTCCCACGTGCAGAACCGCAATTTGCGTAAGAGAAGCACGCAACGACAAGTCGACTTGCCCCTTGGACCACACAGATGGAGATTTAGCGTGCTTATCTGGAAACAAAAGTATGATTCTACCAAGCAGTCATTTAGACGAGAAAGAACACTGTTAGAATTCCAAAGCGAATAAAAAGTTTTTTGTTTCAAGTTCATATGGTTTCAGCCAAGATGTACCCCTCAACTGGACACCTTAAAATGATCAAAAAGCGAATAATAGAACTATTCATATCTGGTCAGTTATTCATTGTGTATCTTTCTTTTTAATCATCTTTTGTTATAGAAACTGGTAAAGGTTTTTACCTACAGTTTAAATGCCATATATCTTCAGCGTTATTTAATCCTCCATTAATGCATGCATCTTAAAAATTCGCTAATTGTTCACCATATGAAGTCACGTAAGTTATCAGCATTAATGTATCATATGTGTAATGAAGTTTAACTGGAAACAGTTTGAAATCTACCGTAGTTAAAAATGATCTCAGTTACCCTGTGAACAGAATAGTAAACGTAATTCAGGAAACAGTAGTCTACAACACATAACGAAGGCTCCCTGATTGTCATGAAAAGGAGGAAAGTCGGTAGTTTGAAATTCCCAGGTGGTCTTACAACAGCAGACGCAACCTTTGCCCTGGAACACAGGCTTTTTTTCAGTGTATTTAACCCGGTACGCAATAACTACGCATTCAGCCTACACGAAGTGACCTGTGTCCACTGAAACTGCAGGCGTGACTGCAACGGTGTGAGGTCTATGTGCATGCCTAAGAAAAGCTGACTGAAGAGTCTTTGCTAGTGAGGCTAGCCATTTGCAGGTGGTCATCAGCATGTAGGTGAGAAGTTGAAACTTCTACGGTCTGGCATTGAAGACAAACTCTTTTTGCGAGAAAATATTTGTTTATCTTGTAAATAACGATTTATCTTTTTCTGCTCTTCGTTTCCTGTGCCATGTGATTCTTTACAAAACTCTATTTAAAGTATATGTTCCACCAAGAACACTGAGAGAACACGTTAGCTGAATGTTCAAGTTTTCTTTAAAAGACGGCAAAAACAGCAAGATTTATTGGATGCATTACATTTCGAGAGAGTTCTTCAGTAACTGCATCACATTGCATAAGGTTTAGCACGCAAGGGAAAATACAAATTGAATAAATACAGAAAAATCAATTTCAAAAAAAGGGTCAGAAGAAATGATCGAGTGGCTAATCTATAACGTCAGAAAGTGTAAACGCTATTAGAGCAACAAGGACAAAAGACGTTTAAGGGTAGAAGTTGGAATGAAAATTGCGTACAAGGGAGTCAATGTTACCACGGCTGTGTTAGGCTTGCTTCATTCTCTAGCTATTTACATAAGTAAGGTTTGCGCCGCCGTATGTATGCTGCCTACAGGTAGCATAAATTACGAGTTGTTCTTGCCAGAAAAAATTCTCGGACGAAAGTGTTGGGGTCAACATGATAGCCAGCGTCCAGCAGATGTTCAGTTGTCGATAAAGGGGAATTCTGCTTTGATTTTTCAATAACTGGCCAGGTAAATGCTCCTAACTTCTGGCAGACAATTGTTCACCTGACGTTCTTAATTAGCATTCTGGTCAATTCTTATGACCTTGATAGTTGTACCGAATTTTGCGCATGAATTTAATCTGCATTTTAAATTGAGTGGTTCACGTTTTACACTGCTAGACGGAAAATGAAGAGCTGTCTGGAAATATTATGCATCTTATGAACCCTGCGATTTTGCGATCATAACGCTTGCTCCTGGGAAAGGTTGCTTTACATTTTTTTGCATTGTGTTTACCAGTGCCGTTAACTGACATAGAAATCAGTAAATATCTCTGTTTATTGCTACAGCAGCAGTCAATTTACGAGTAATGTTGAATGATTTTAACAGCTTATGCAACGAATTTCGTAGATGGATATTTGAAACAGTGAAAACATATCAAAACGTAGCATACACACTGAAGGAAGTTAAAAAATATCACAATAACTAACAAAATTATCAAGGAAGTGGATTTTCTGTTGACACACTGCAAAGACATAATAAGCAAATATAAAAATGGGAATTTTTATTCATTTTTTTAAAAGGCACAGCACAAATAACGCTTTTTAATCTGTGACAAAGGCATAATGACACAGTTATAACTACTAATTACGTTTCACGGTTGAGTAAAACTAACTCCGCTGATGTGTTTAATATGTAAATCACTTGAACTGGGGATTCTTTATATTTTATTTCTGCGTGAACAGAAGCAGGAATTAAAATACACAATCGAGTAAAGAATTATATTCACCTGAAGAATCTTCTTTTAGATTATTTTCGCATTAAGAACAAAAAACAGTAAAATACCTGTCAGTATTTTAGTTGTAGGTCTTAAGTATAAAATACGTTTAATCGACTAACAAATGCGCTATAGAACACATGTTTCACCATGTGTTATTAGGTTATGCATTAAGGTGCGCAATCAGCCTAGATGCATTGACATGTGTCGACTGAAACTGCAGTCGTGACTACAGTGGTGTGAGGCCTAGGCGCATGCATAAGGAAAGCAAACTAAACAATCTTTTCTAGAAGCGCTAGCCATCAGCGAGTAGCCAGCAGCATCTAGACGACACGGTGGTACGTCTAATGTCTCGCACTAAGGCCAAAATATTATCAGAACGAAACAAGAATATGTTTGATTGCTTTGTGGTAAGTGGATTATCTTCTCCTAATCTCTGTTTTTTTCATATTTCTGAAGCAGTTATTAAAATTTTCGATTCAGTATTACGGGAAATATTTGTATGAGTTTAACAATTTTGTCAACCGTTTCCGTTTTCGTCTATTACATTTAACACGGAACAGTTTTTTAAAACAAATTTGTATTTTTTTAATTTAGTGGCTAAGTATGATCCCTAACCAGTCAAAAATAGTTACCCAAAATATACATTGGTTCCATCTTTGTTAATTTTGCTGCAATGATCAAAAAAGTCAGAGTCATTATAAAATACGCTTTTTATGGTAGATTGAGAAACATTTGTTGTTTTTAACGACAAATCTTCCAAGTGTACCAATAAAACGCAAACCAAAAAGTCACCTATAATAATCCCGGTGGCCTCCTGATATGAATAGTATTTGAAGAATATTTGCTTTGGATATTTACAAATGTTTTGTGATATCTTATGTCAAAGGATTTACGTGGTTGACTTTTGTGGTAGAATACTGTGGCTTTCCCTCTTTCTAAGGTGTTGGCTTGATGCTGTGTAGAAGACAACAGGACAGAATTTTCTCCCGTAACCTCGAGCTTATCCTCCATTCAAAACGATGACAGTTGCGTTATCTCATAAAAACCTGTACTTGCTGTATAAACAAAATTGTTATGCGATCCAAAACCCGAACATTAAATTTTTATTATTTAAATGCATATGGAAGTGTTTGTTTTAAATAAGCTGCAAAATAAAATTATTTTAAAATTCTTATTTTTTATGGCCTAGCTGTTCTCTGTTACAAACCATAGCGAAGTATATTTTTACAGTAATGACGATACTTGCTTTTACTGAATGCAAGTTTTTTTGCAAATTTATTGAGGTATTAGGAGTCCATGCTCAGGCATGATTAATATTTGCAAGTTTATTTACATGATCAAATTATAGTTTGAAATTTATTTTCAATTCTGTGCAATTGTCGACACTTTGCTTGTGGTTGTGATCATTCCCTATCTGAAGAAACTGCAAACAAAATAAAAAAACAGTAGTGCCGCCTTTTAGCTATAACGCCTGCTGTCAGAACCTCTGGCGAGGCCCACGGTAGTGCGGGAGAGAGGGGGTCCGTAAGCGGCCAGGCAAACGTTCATCACGGAGTGCCAATCTCGTCTGACTATGTTGCTCTAGTAAGACACTTCCTGGAGATTGTTCCATATTTCAACAAACCTAGTTAACTTTTGACACCCAGACAGTATCGGCCAGAAGTAAAAAAATCCTGTACGGGTCAAGAATAATTTAGAGCCCATTATGATAGGTTAACCCTTAAAGGGTGAAAGCATATGGAAATAAAATGGTGGGGCTTTTTCATTGTCAAATAAAGCAGGGCGTATTGTATGACGAGTGCTGCATGCAGCATGCATAAGCCAGTCAATTTTCGATCATAACGCGCATAGCGGCATGATTGCAGTTTCTACAAAAAATAAAGAGTTAAAAAGGAGAAAAAAAGTACTGTGTTATAAATATAAATTCTTCCGATAATGCGCATTATAAAGGTACGTAAAATAGCTTTAAATTATAAAAACAATTTAAAATATATTTTGAGCGTGAAAACAGAATGGAACTTCATTCTTTATATCTTAAAAAAACTTTTCTTTAGTCAAATGTTATGTCCATATTACCATATGTGGATCAATATTTATTAAATATCGTCAGATAAAAGCTGCCATTATTTTCTTTTTTTCCAGTGTCTTCATTGATATATTATGCTTTTTTTCGATGTTTAAACCAAAAGACTTGAAATAAGATAAGTTTTAAAGACAATTTGCCAAAATAATGCGTTTTTGGATATAAGTTCTTAGAATGATGGCCAAGTTGATCATATGTATTTATGCTCAAAACAGCAAAACACATTGTCAAAAAATCAATCATGTTCTCAACGGAATTCTGATATTGTTATACCTAAGATTAATAAATACATTCTTCTTGATAGGTTATATAATTTAACGTGCTTTAATTAGATATTCAGCTGACAGATTATTGCGCTTTTGAACCAATTCCAAGGTTATGTCACAGTAAAAGTTGGCTATTTGAAAACTTATTTCATATACCTGAAGATGAAAAATTCATTTGGGCTGGAAATAAAAAAAGCTTGCTTTCTTCTGCAAAATTGATTATTTTGCGCATAATAAGCTTAATTTGACCATGTTTTATAAGTTTGTGAATGCAAATAAATATTGGCCACCTACATGACTAGTTTTTTTTAAAATCCTTAGTACTTTGGTCTCTGTTAAATTTCATATATCTCAGGAGCGAAACGTTTTGTTAATCAAATAAGTGCATTCTTACCTGACTAACATTTAATATGAACTTCTTTACAGCACCTTCATGGTAACATATATGGCAAAAATCGCGTATGTGCTCGTAGTTATTCGTGGTGAAAACATATTTGTCATGCAAACTTATACCTACACATTATGACACAAGCATTAATAGAAGAGAAAACACTTATGTTTAAAACTTAAGGTACAGCTTAATTCTGACAGTTAATGTTATGTCTTAATCTTGGTTAACCTTGCATCTCAATACTTTTGGACAAAAGTTTGCAGTTCTGTACGAATGCCTCTCAGGCCAAACACCTTCAAGGCCGACTGACACAGAACAGCCGTGGAAGCTTTGCGACCAATCCCTACGCTACGTCGGCTACTCTTACCAGCCACTGAAATCCATTCGTCCAATTGAAATCTCTTCCACAATTCTCGCAGGCACTTTCAAAAGAGTAATGAATAAAAAAACCCAAGAACCAATCGCTTATTTGCTACACTCGTGTTCCGAAATGCGACTTAAGTTCGAAGCTTAGGGCTTGGATAATCGCATGAATAATCTCGAAAAACTGGCGACATAAAACAATTGTGAATTTTGTTGTAAGCAAGACTGGTCAGCTAATAGTTATGTTATGTTGAAAAACGGCTTTTATATTGGTGATCTTCGGTTTTCTTAAGCGGAGCTTACAAGTTTCTCGAAAATGTCGATAAAGCTTATGTTGGTTATTTGAATGACAAAAGGCTTCAACTCATTTGCCAATAGGATGTTAGCTTTTGCTTTCGCAGTGGCATTGTTCAACGCAAATTCCCTGATCTCCAAGCCTCTAAATGTTGTGTGCAGTAGTGTACTCTTGGAATAAAAAAATGCTTAATCTAGGACGCAGGTAATTGTTGTCGTAAATCAAAGCGTTTTTTATAAGAATAACTTACCAATGTTCGAAAAAGCACCCTGTCTATGGGGAAAAGTATTGTACAAAACAATTTGGGAGGTCACCTTTGCAAATACCACTGATTCCCGGACTGCCAAATGGCATCCAAAACAGCGTGTGATTGAAATTATGAAAAAACAGAGACGAATCCAGTTGTTAAAGTCCTCTAAAATGCTGTCACACAAATAATTTCAGGCTGACTGTCGTATTGTGACATTTTTTGTGTAGCTGCACTACTGATAATCACACCTTTGCTGATATGTCATCCATGCACTCCCATGGTCACTCTTTTCTCAAAATAATTGAAACTTGAAGCCATTGACACACGTGTCGGTTAATGACTACAAACTGAACCACGTGGGTGTCTTTAAAAAATTACCTTCGTGTGCATAAAGTACTTTAAAAATGCAGTCACAAAGAACTAAACTGTAATTTTGATTCACTTATTTCCGTTCCAACTAACCGGGCACAATTATAGCATACTCTAGCGCAAAATACACTTAATAACTGAAGAAAAATGCTATGAAACAATACATTTTCATTCTGTACGCAGATTTACACAGGCATCTTCCAAACGCCCAATAATGTATCTCTTATTTCCTAATTTGCTGCCCACATCCTTTTAAATTTTCTGTATTATTGATTTTGCTCTTAATTACATCTTACACAGCCAAAGCCTTTTATTTTTTCGAACGAATCCAGTTTTATGCATATATAACGCCAATAGTGTTATGCAATGAGAGATAGCAGTTTATGAGTGTTTGTGGAAATTATAAATCCAGGAAATCCTGCGGTTCCTGCAAGCAACATATTTGCCCCGGTTTAATTTTCTTTAAATTCTTTATATTTCAGACTCCAAAAGATACATAGATAATTATTTATCTTGCGGTTTGTAAGAAAGTGCATTCTGAAGTTCTAATAAGGGTTATGTCTACGTATTATGTAGTATGGCGCGTCCTGCACGCAACGTTCATTATGACATTCAACAAACAACACATATTTTGAAAACTCATTCATTTTAACTGAGTAGATTTAATCATCTGCAGATGGTGAAATTAATACACTCATGTGGCATGTTATCAACTATAAGGAGAAATGTAGATTCTTTTTTTCAATCAAAGTGATTCTTTAAATTAATTGAAGAAATTGTGAAAATTGTTAAACTTCTTAGTAACATTACCTTGGAATTTCTTAATGTGCAAAAAACTTGGTAGTTGAGCAAATAAATTAAACTTTTTTCAGGGAGATAACCTATTATGGGAGGGTTTTTTTAATTCTTATTGAGAAACCTACATTCTGGAGGTTATTTTTACGCAACACTGAGATTTGTTTTTTTGAGGCATTTCTTAATACGTTTCGCATAACCATCTTTATAAAAACTTATATCCACAAGCTCATTTTTTTATCAGTAGTGACTTTTTATGTTTATGTTATTTTAAATGTTTTGATCTAAACTTCGAACAAAAGCATTATTAAGTACATAGGTGTACTTCGATTTGGTTAAGTATTCAGTAAACGTGGGTGGTTTCGTCTTGGTAGCTCTAAAACTACCACTTTATTAAAGGAAACAATTATTATTCTCCTAACTGTAAGTTAACAATGCAGTACTGACTGTGAGATACTCTGATGCACTTATTTTCATCCCAATCAAAAAAACTGGCAAGTCGTGGACCTGGTAGCTCAGTAGATAGGACGGTCTTCTCAAAGTCACTGGTCCTGGGTGTAGCGGCAGTTTCTGTGGCTATACTTGATTCACTTAACTGTGCCCGACGCCGGGTAATGACCCAGAAATACGCGTAGTCAAATGGCAGTGTGTGCAAAATATGTTGACTGAACTGAAGTTTCTTGAGCAGTTTGTTGCCAAAATTCACACCACATGCCGACCTATGCGAGACATATGCTTGTGAATGACGAAATCTCCTTTGAAAATGTTTTTTTTATACACCTGATGAAAAAACCTTTCACGTTATGTTAAGTCAGCAGAAAAATGGTGCTTGGCACACA
>JAYGXS010000007.1:29957444-30005792 GCA_036362985.1 Ligula intestinalis | reverse complement strand
ATCCTTCATGTTCTGTAAACTCTGAAGGGCTTTATGATCCGACCGGATGATGAAATGGCGGCCGATTAGGTAGGGTTTAAAACGCTTAACGAATGTGACTAAGGCTAACAGCTCGCGTTTGTAGACGGAGTATTTACGTTCGGTCCTTGTGAGGGTCCGACTGGCAAAGCAGATAGGCCGCTCGACGCCGGTCTCGTCGGGTTAAGATAAGATGCTGCCGATCGCGGAACAGCTGGCGTCTGTATCGAGGATAAAATCAGGGGCATCAGGGAGAACATTAGGCAGCATTAGAACCGGAGCTGTTGTGAGGCGGGCCTTGAGTTCATCAAAGGCCACTTGGGCAGCTTCGGACCATTGAAATGGGCGGTTTTTTTCCGTCAGGATAAACAGGGGCCGTGCGATTTCTGAGAAACCGCATATGAATCGTCTATAGTATGATGCGAGGCCTACAAAGCTGCGCACGTCTGTAGCTGAAGTCGGAGTGGGCCAAGTCAGAATGGCCTTGACTTTCTCGGGTGAGGCTTTGATGCCATCACGGCTAACTTCGTGACCTAGATAGGTTACTTTATCCCGCAGGAACGAACATTTCAGGGGGTTAAGTCGCAACCCGGCGTCACGGAGGGCGGCGAGAACTGCCTGCAAGTTATCGTTGTGTTCGGTGACGGACTTGCCGAAAACGATCACATCATCGAGATAGATAAGGCAACATTGGGGATAAATGTGGGAGAGGACAGACTGCATGAGACGTTGAAATGTAGCTGCGGCGTTGCAGAGGCCAAAGGGCATAGTCTCAAATTCGAAAAGACCTTGTGGGATGATGAAAGCCGTTTTGGCTCTATCTTTGGGTTCTACCTCCACTTGCCAGTAACCCGACTTCAGATCTAGGGTGGTAAACCAACGCGCCCCTGCCAGCGCGTCGAGAGTGACGTCAATACGGGGTAGCGGGAATGAGTCACGGACTGTGAGTGCGTTAAGGCGGCGGTAGTCTATGCATAGACGTAGTTTACCATCCTTCTTGGGAACTAGCGTAACCGGGGAAGCCCATGGAGAATGCGACGGACGGATGACGCGATTTTCCAACATCATTTTAATCATCTCCTGGACTTGCTGCTGAAAATGTGGGGGTATGCGCCGGGGTGGTTGCCACACTGGTTTTGCGGAGCCCGTATCAATGGTGTGACGAATGATGGAAGAACGTCCAAGGGCATGGTCATCCCAAGCGAAAACGTCAGGGAATAGTTTTAGGAGGGCCTGTAGTTGCACGCGGGTGGGGGTATCAAGATCATCATATAGGGATAGGAGGTCTTCTAGGTTAGTCGGGGGTAGAGCGACGGCAGCGTCAATGGCTGCGCAAATCTCGTCATCTACAGGTGGGGGTGAGTCTAACGGCGTAGCGGGGGTAGCAAAGCCAAAACGTAATGATCGTGAACAGATATCTAGTGAGCAATTAAACTTAGCGAGAAAGTCGACACCTAACAAGATGTCCCAAGTCAGGGCAGGGCTAACTAGAAAACGGTGGCATTTGCTCCCGGTGGGGAAATCTAAGGACAGGGAAATGGATCCTAAGATGTGTAAACGTTGGCCGTTGGCCGTTAATGGGCTAGGTAGTGGGGGACGAGAATCAATAAGACGAAATTGGGAAGGTGATAAAATATCAGACCGAATTAGGGAAACCGTAGCACCAGTGTCAAGGAGAGCTCGATAAGGAAGCTGATTAATGTGGACAGTAGTATAAAACGGTAAAGGTTTAGTAGCATCAATGGAACAAACAGGAACAAAATGAATACCGGAGTTAGTGTCACGTCCACCTCGTAGATTGGGGTTGAAGGGAGGTCTGAGTCCACCTCGCGCAAAACGAGCGTTCGGGAACAGCGGCGAAGGTGAGGAAAGGGAACCTTCCCGTGGGCGGTTGGCATACGAGGGATCGTAGGGAAATCCAGGACGATTTGCAGGGAAACGACGGGGTCCGGAAAAACGGTTGAAGTTGGGGAAAGGACGGCGACCGGAAGGGTGGATGTCGTTAAAAAAAGGACGGGGATTGGAGGGAGGGGTTGTGGTTCGCCATGGCGACGGAGTAAGGCCGGCAGGCTGGGCAGGGAGACTGCGTTCGAAGCGCATGTGGCGCTCCGTGAGGGTAATGGCGTCCTGAATAGTAGTCGGAGGCCGCAGCACAAGTTCCCGTCGAAGGTTTGGGTCGGGGAGAGCCTCTGTTAAATAATGTAAAACAAGGGCATCCGTATCATCTTCATCAAGAGTGGGAAAAGCCACAGCCGTAAGGCGTTCTAAGTCATTGACAAGACTAGTGATTGACTCATCTGGACGAAGCTTTCGGGAATTAAGTTGCTGAAGAGCGTCACGTAAGGAATGGGTATTGGAAAACAAATTGGCCAAGCGGTAACACAGGGTATCGAAGGGGGTATCATCAGAGAGGCCGTCCTCGAGAGCTTTCGCCAAATAATCGGGGGAAAGGCCAAGAAGAAGGAAACGAGATTTTTCTGCCTCATGTGTCCTCTTAAGGTAGAATTTGGCAAGCCGTAGCCAAACCATAAAAGGTTTGTTTCCGTCAAAAGTAGGGATAGGAACAGGGGTACAGGTGTATGCAGCGGGCTGTGGGACGGATCGGTGTGCTGTCACCAGTGTAGCGGACGCACCTGGTTCCTCTTTATTCACTGTGACTGCTCCGTCCTCTACCTTCTCTGGTGTTCCAGTCGTTGATCCTTGTAGTAGCGCTATTCCTGCTGTAGGGTCAGATGCCTGGAATCCTTCAGAATCGAAAGTCTGGTGAATCATGATTACACGTAAGACTGTTCACAAGCAGTCACACACACAACATGAAGGAATTCGTACTCTATGAACGTTTATTGGACTATAACAAGAATATTAATCGTTAATGCTCTTCGGAAGGTGGAAAGAGCTGGTGTTCTTCAGACACGTCCTTAGGGGCTCCGGTCTGGTTGTCGTCCAGTGCTGTCTCACGCAACGTTCCCACGACCGCCACTAAAACAATTCAAAATTTACAAAATGTGCATTAAAACAAAAGGCGGTTGGTTCCTTACAAAACAATATATATTTTAGTATAATTAAAGAGAAAATTATTTTCTTTCATAATAATTTTTTATAAACTTTTAGATATTAGTAGAGGAATATTGGAATAGATAAATTGCTCTTAGTTTTTTTTATTTTTATTTTTAAGGATTGGAAAAGGAGGCAAGGCACAATTTTGCTTAAGCTTTGATTTTATCAGCGTTGGAAACCGTCGACTGGAAAGCTTCCAGCATTTGCCAGTTTTCTCCAAAATTTTCGGGAACTCTCCTGGACCGTTAGATCCCTTTTGGTCCGAATTGGACGTCAAAGAACTGGTAAGCAAAGTGTCCTATTTTGTTCAGAAATATATGCGTCATGTCATTTGAGAAGAACTGCTTGGTCTTTCTTCTAAATTCGGCTAAACTGTGGCTTTTGCGAATATCGTTGGGTAGGGCATTCCATATGATCGCATATCTTATGGTGTAGAAATTTGATCGCTGGGCCGTCCTAGCTTTAGCGTTATGAATTGTATGTTGGTTGTTTCTAGTGGAACGGGAACCGTTTTGATTTGTTAACATATTATTGCTAAGGATGTTCTGATTATGTGTCACTTTAAATAGGAAAGTTAAACCATTTTGGAGTCGCCTATGCCAGAGGGGTTTAAGACCATATCTATTGTACATTATTGAATAGGAGTCTCGGGTGTCATCACGTTTACACAGAACTCTGGTAAACCTTCGCTGGATTTTTTCTAGTTTCTGTCTGTCATCTGATGACATGGTACCGAAAAATATTGAGCAGTAATCTAGAATAGGTAAAACGTACATTTTGTAAAGTTTAGTCTTAAGTGTAATTAATGTGAAATTTTTACTTATGAAGCCACATAGTCGATTGGCTTTTGGTGCGATTTGTTTAACATGTGGGGATAAGTCAAGAGTATTAGAATAGCTAAGACCTAAATCTTTTAAAGATGTGAGCTCTTTTATTTCTTGACCACTTAACATTATGGGGGGAAGTTTTAGTGGTCCAAAAATCATGAGATGACATTTTTTTGGTGAAAACGGCATTTGCCACTGAACACTCCAGTCGTTTAGTTTTTGAAGGTCTAATTCAATTGTTCTATGCACACTACTTATCGAATTTTTGTTATAGGCATATGCGAGTTTTAAGTCATCTGCATATAAAAATGTTTTAGCAGATGTTGATATCGTGGATAACTCATGAATGTAAATGAGAAATAAGAGGGGACCTAGGATAGTGCCTTGAAAAACACCACTGCTTATATGAGCTGGTTCTGATACTATATTTCGAAGTTGTACTACTTGAAATCGGTTTTGAAGATAGGATTTGAAGAAATCAAGGAGGGGTGGCCGAATCCCGTGACTCACTAGCTTCACGATCAGTCTTTTATGGGGAACTTTGTCAAAGGCTTTTTTTAGATCAAAGTAAATTGTAGCTACCGTGTTCCCATCATCTCGATTTCTGGAGACGAATTCCAAGAAAGTGAGATGGCAGAACTGACATGACTTTTTAGGTAAAAAGGCATGTTGAGAGGGGGGTATGAGATTTACATTCGTCAGATGGTCTAACATTTGGTTATAAATTATTTTTTCTAAGATTTTTGCTAAAACCGATGTTCGGTGAATACCACGATAATTTTGGGCATTGGACCGATTTCCGTTTTTGTAAATTGGGATGATACATTATTTTTTCCAGATTTCCGGATAAGTACCATTTGACTGCAGAAACGAGAAAAGGTTAGACAGAAGTATTGAGTCATATGTCATATGCCTCACTATGCAAGGAGGGATTCTATCCGTTCCATATGATGTGGAATTGGACAGTTGGCGGATAGCTTTCTCTACAGATTCTTCGTTAAACAATATCTCTTTTAATACTAGTGCCGTCATTTCTGTTGGTTGGGGGATTGGTTCTTCCTCGACTGAATAGTTGGTTGAGAAATACTCGTTGAAAAGATTTGCTATTTGGTTGTCATTTGTTATTACTATTCCTTGGTCATCAAGCATGATTTGGGGGCCTTGTTTTTGATGATTATTTATTTGTTTCCTGAAGATTTGGGCTGTCCCTTCTGGGGACTCGATTGCCCGATCTTCTGCTGCTATCGTCTTATTTGCTTCAATGTTCTGGGCTAACACGTGAATCTCTGTAATGCGTCTGAGCGTAGATAGATAACTAATACATGGGTCGTGGAGTTGTTTTTTAAGTTTTTTTAGCCGTTTGGAAAGGAAGTTTGGGATTAGTGATTTCGTACATGGGGATCTCTCGTCAATTAGGGTATCTCGAATTAAATTAAGGGTGGCATATAATCTGTTTACAGCTTCTAGAGGGGATGCTGTTAGGAGGAAATAGCTCCAATCCAATGACCTTATGTAGTTATTCATAGATTCAATGTCAAGATTTTTGGGGTTTATAGAAGTGTAACTAGGATCAGGTCTTATTTTAATGTTAAGAGGGAGCACTGCTATTATTTTCTTATGATCACTATCAAAGGTTAAGCTGTCGTAGTGCGTATATAAGGGCCAGATATCATTGGTGAGAATAACATCGAGTATATTGTTTCCCCTGGTTGGTTTGCTTATTATTTGCGTCCAGTTATGAAACACAATTGATGATAATAATTCATCATGTCTGGATGGGGCTGATAGTTCTGTCCAGTTTATTTCTGGACGGTTTAAGTCTCCTGCAATTGTCTTATATTCGGTTTGGATATTCGATAGAATATCTAGTAGATTTGTAAGACCAGTGTCATCATTACTATATTCCGGAGGGGTGTACAAACATCCAATTTGAATGCTTTTAAGCGTCTTGGATGTTATTATAGCGAAGCATGCTTCGCCATTGAACGTCTCCTGAAGAACCTCAAAGCCACTCTGTTCTATGGTAGATCTAATGTAGATCATACAACCTCCTCCTCGTTTATTCGCACGGTCCTGTCTATAGAAGGTGTAGTTTGCTATAAAAAGTGAAGCATTGGAGGTTGATTCGTTTACCCATGTTTCTGTTAAAAAGACTATATCGGGATTGTGTGTGTCAATAAAAGTCCTAAGTCGTGGAACTTTGTTTACTATCGATCTAGCATTAATAAGAGCAACACTTATGGTGTCGGATACAAAAGCTGGAATCTGTTGTGAAAAAATGGATTCCTATTACTTGGTTGATTGTGTTGAGGGCTCATGTGCGGAAATTGTGTGATTGGTGGATAATATGGTGGTGTTGGACTATTTGTGGCGAATTGTGCATTATTGGGAAAGATTGGTGATGAGAGTGGTGGAATTCGATGGCATTGTGTAACTATCGGAGGGTATGGTGTTGTGCGAGGTGGGATTTGATTGTGTGTGTTATATTGAAAGGGTTGGGTGTGCGGTGGTCGTCTTGTGTATGGGCTAGGATACATGGGTTGAGAGAAGGGGTTAGGTGTCATTTTAGGGTGTGCATTTAAATACGGATATTCCTTTTGATATGAAATTCTGTTTGGGACTGGTGGTCTATTCTGGGTTGTTCGGGGGAGATAATCTAACACTGGTTTACTACTTTGGTTCGTTGAGTTAGGACTGGTATTGCTATTTATGGACATGTTTAGACGTGTGTTGTTATTTATCAGTGTATCTTGATTAGATTCAGGATAAGTGTTGGTAATGTCTAATAGGGTTGTACTATTTCGAGGCCTTTTTGTTTGGACTTTGTTCTTTCCCTTAATTGCTTCGGCAGGTTTATTATTTGCTCTCGGTTTGTCATTATTATAATATGAAGAAGTCGCTCTCAAGTCATCTAAGCTGATGCTACGTTGATAGTTTTCGTTTTCCTTCCCAGATGAGGAAGAACTCGTTAATTGTTCCTCTGAAGTAGCATTTTGTGGAGTGTTTCCGTCCTCTACGACTATATGCGGCTGACTTTGTTTACGCCCTTTGTCTTTGTGAAAAACTTGTCTGCGCTGCATTGGGGTCAAGTCAGGGCCTATATATGCTTTAAAACTCCGGAAACTCCTATTTATTTCAGAGTTTTGTAGTAGCATTTGAGCTTCAGCGTGGGAAGAACATGTAAGCAAAATCGGTTTGTTTTTACTTCGCGAATTTAGTCTTTTGATAGACACTATGCCTATACTTATCCCACATTGTTGAAAAACGCTTTGTATTGCTACCATTGGATTACTCGTTTGAGGAAAGTTGCGGAAGATTATATTACAGCTACGTTTTGATCTATCTGAAACTTCTGTTGATACTAAATGCACTACAGACTCAATCTGAGGTAAATTCGTGAGGTTGCTTTCAAATGAATTGGAGTCCAGAAGTGAATTAAGAATCTTAAATACAGGTTCATACTTCTCAATAAAGTTTGTTAAATTTAAGAGGGCTGACAGATCGATTTGATCCACAACAACTTTCGCGTCGGTCATTGTTTCTAATAAATTTTCCTGTAAAGGATTTTTGAATGCTAAATATATGCCTAAGTAATGTGTTTTTGACAAATAAACTATAAAATACTAGAAGTACAAAACAAATTATTTGTACAGCGTTCTATGAAACAGAGGACAATATCTGCGCGAAGTTTGAAATTGTTTGCGAATTTCAAGTCTGTCGAGCTTACGTGTTTTAAGTCTCTATCTCAGTATAGAAGACACTCTTCTTGGAAATTATTCAAGAATTGACTATATATTTCCAAAGTTTGGAATTTTCTACGTGGAAATCTGAATCCGGTCGCTCTGAAAAATTCCTCCGCTGTGAATTATTTCCAAATTTTGGAAATTGCTTCTTTGACGTGTCGATTTTGTGAAAAACTCCTCTGTGCCACAAAAATCTGCACATCTCCGAATTTAACGTCGAGGCTGAGTCCTTATATCACTGTGTTGTTATATACCCTTATCCTAATATTGTCATAATATTTAGGATAATAGTGACTCTCACGTTAGGATAAAAGTGACTCTCACGTCCTTCCTAAGGAAATTTTTAACCAAACATATTTCATTGTATCTGTCAGGAACTCAATATTTTACTCTGACTTGCTGTAACCTGCTTGTCTCAGTAAACTTGCACTATCTGGCCAATCGATCTTCTCTCCGCCTCACTCCTACGGGCTCTTTGATTTGGCTTCCGACTTAATTGGCAGTATCACACGCAGGTCGCAACACAAAAAAAATCTTACATAGAATGGAGACTTTAGATGCTACAAGTCCGTTAGCACGAAACGTTTCGCCTCCGCCGGATCTCGAACCCGGGTCGCCAAATCTGGTTATTAGAGGTGTTAGCACCTCAGGCAGCCCGGCCACTTCGACACGGGCCCTTGACAACCATGTTAAGATACGACCAAAAAAGTAACTGCCGATATGGCCACTTAGATAATTTTATAAATTCTCCACCTCCCGCCAAACGCCCAAGATGTCTACTACGTTTACCGAAGTTAGACTATGAGGACTTCGTCCTCCGCCAGGAGTTTTTGGAGATGAAGCAGGAACTTTACCACGAGGTAAATAAACTGAAACGAGATAGCCCATCTAAAAACGCATATTTCTTATACAGCGGTTAAAACAGCCCTTATCGGCCAATAACCGGGGATAAATAAAAGTACATATGCTCAGATAGCCTCGGCTGGTAAACCTGAAAATCGCATATCATCTGCCGAACCAAGTAAAACAGCGGGCGTCTCACTCGATCGCAAAGAAACTAAAATAAATCCGCAGTCTACGCCATCGTTACTCTGCTCAGAAAGCCCTAACAATGATTTGCATTTGCGTCCTAGCGTCACATCGTTGCTTGATGCTGCACTAGAAAGCGACGATACAGAGGTCGACAAGATCATGAAGCCAAAAAGGCATAGGGGTAGAAAGGCTCAAAAGTCTAAATGGGCCAGGAATGTGCAGTCAGCTAACCCAAAAACCGGCACATCAGGACCTATCCAACCTTTAGTACCGGATACAGATGCCCGCTTGGTCGGAACTCGTGAGCTCGCAGCAGATGCACCAGTGAGTCACAAGCAGCATATAGTTATAAAAGGGGCTCCAGAGATATCGTCAACAATTGCACAAGAACGAGTTGACGCTGATATTGACTTGGATTTGGACATGTCTCTCGACACGCCTGAAACCTGCATATCGGATCATGTGTCAAGCCCACGGGCTATACCATCGTCACTCGGCTTAACCGACAGTAGCAATTATCGGGATTTGCATCCTAGCACCACATCGTTGCTCGACTCTGCACAAGAAAGTGATGACCAAGAGTTTGACAAGATCATAACTCAAAAGAGGCATAAGCCTAAGAAAGCCAAACGGTTCACGGGTTTGCATTCAGCTTACCCAATAGCCAGTACATCAGAACCGCGTGTACCGGATACAATTGCTCCCTCGGCTGAAACACGTGAGCTTGCAACATATGCCCCATTTAGTCGTAAGCAGAAAATAGTTGTAAAGGGGGCCCCAGAGTCAGAGTCGTCAATTGCACAAGAACGAATTGACCATGACGTGGGTCTTATGCGGGTGTACGCCAAACCATTGCTAAAACCAGGCGAGTCTTTCCGCATTCTTAAGGCATTTTGAATAGGGAAGGCTCCAACAGCTGCCGAATCAATTTCTCGGCCACGACCTCTAAAAGTTATTTTAGAAACTGAAGCACAGGCTAAACTCTTGCTAGAGCGCAAACCATCCTTACGGAGTCTGCATTCGCAAGTTTTTTTTCAGCCGGATTACGAGTTGAAAGAGCGGAGAAAGATGAGACAGCTTATAATAGAGCTGGAAAAACGGAGAACCAATGGCGAGACAAATCTCAAAATAAGAGAAGGAAAAATTGTTCAGGTCAAAAGGACATCGCTCTGGTCGAAGCCGGTAACAGTGACGGCCTAGCTGTCCCGCCACCGAAACCTCAGACATGCCCTCTTAAATTGGTCGTTTTAAATGCCAGATCACTTATTAATAAAATGCCTCTGCTCCAGACTATGGTTTTCGTCAACCGCCCAGACATTGTTATGGTAACTGAGACATGGGCATCGGCCTGTGTAGCCGACTCAGAACTCTCTGTTGTAGGCTATGAATGCGTTCGGAACGATCGAAACAATGGCCGTGGCGGAGGAAGCTGCATCTTTATTAAGCAGCCACTTGCATTTCTCCCGTTGGACTATCCACAATTCACAGCGGTGGAGGAGAGCTGCTGGCTACGAGTTGTTCTAAAAAACAAATACTCCTTACTTGTTGGCTGTGTTTATTGCCCACCTAATGCCAATGGAGACTACGATCTTTGTCTCTCGCAGGCATTTCATGCCGCTGCTGACTTGAATCTTAAGTATTGCTTAATTGCAGGCGATTTTAACCTTCCTGACGTGCAATGGTTTCCACCATCCGGTCCTCCAAAGTTTGAGAACTTACTTGAGGCAATAGATATTGGCATGTGGGATCAGGTAGTCGATTTTCCCACTCGAGGAGCAAACATACTCGACCTAATTTTTTGTAGGGGATGCGAACCACTTTCAGTGTCATCCTTAGACGCACTTGGGAGTTCAGACCATCTTAAAGTTGTTAGTGAACTAGAACTGGAGGCGGATGAAACATTTTCCTAAAAGAATAGTTTTTATCATGACTTCCGATCAGCAAACACGGCTGACCTACTGGCACATCTAAACGCTCTCGACTGGTCTGAATTTTTCCAATGTTTGGATGTCAATGTTTGTACCGATGCACTGTACAAAGTGCTGGATCCACTCATCCTCCACTTTGTCCCCCGTAAGAAAGTAATACATGTCAAGGATGATCTGTACCTTCCTCTGTCTTTCCGTCGTAGGCTGCGTAAACTCTCTCGTCGTTTGCATCGGCAGAACGACACTTCCGTTCTGCCCTTGATCACACTGATCTTTGAGCAGGCCAAGAAGCTCTCCGAAGAAAAGCAGATAGCTGATGAGGCTCACTTCGCTGAAAATCCTTCCCTTAATGTTGCGAAACTCTTTTCGCGTACAGTTAAAGCGCAGATGAAAACGCAACACCCCATTCTTCAAGATGCTTTAGGAAACCCCATAGCTTACGCTAAGTTGACCGCCGATAGCTTCAATGCGTTCCTATCCAAAACGTTTAGTGAAAGCTCGTTCGCTGCACCTCCGGTTATCCGGGCTTGGACGGGTGCCATACTCGAAACCATAAGTTTTACCGTCTGGGATGTGACTGTAGCCATTCGTCGTTATCGTCAATCCTATGGTCCAGGACCAGATGGCGTCCCAGTTAGCCTTCTAAAAGCTGAAGCGAATGATATCTTTCCATCTATTTTTTGTAAGGTATTTAATCTTGCTCTTGAGAGCGAAACCTTTCCTTCGTTGTGGAAGGAATCGCACATAATGCCTATTCACAAGCATGGCCGATCGACCTCATTCGACAACTTTAGGCCAATAAATACACTTCCCGCAGCCTCGAAGATCTTGGAGACCTTAATCAAAGAAAAGATGATGCGTCACTTGACAGAGAACAACCTGCTCAATACAGCTCAACATGGCTTTATCGAGAAACGATCTTGTGACACCTGTCAGCTCTCTTTCTTTGATTATGTGCTGCAATCTAGAGACAGCGGTTTTGCCACTTATAGCGTCTATTTTGATTTTACTAAGGCCTTTGATCGGGTCGATCATAACCTCCTCCTTCTGAAACTGGCCTCCTTCGGCATAGGTAGCAAGCCTCTGAACTTCATATCTTCCTATTTGGATGCTCGCACACAACGAGTAAAAATTTCCAATGTTATCTCCAACCCCACGCATGTGAGGAGTGGAGTTATACAGGGTAGTGTACTGGGTCCGCTCCTATTTTGCCTTTTTGTCAACGACGTTTCAGATTGTTTTCAGTATGGCAGAATCTTCATGTACGCTGATGATTTAAAAGTCGCTTATCGATATAAACCGGCAGATCGCAACATCGTGCTCGAGCTGATAAAAAAGGATCTTCAGGCCTTCGCCCAGTGGTGTTGCACATGGCGCCTCACCCTTTCATGGCACAAATGTTCCGTTATGGTTGTTGGCGACGATCATCAACCGGAATTAAGCATTGACGGCCACGAATTAAATGTCCCAGGAGTTATCAAGGATTTGGGCATATCCTACTCTAATAGTCTCAATTTGTCAGAGCACTGTGCCCTGATAGTCTTGAAAGCACGCCGAACCACCGGATTTATCCTTAGAAATTTTAAGACTATCAAGGTTAGAACTAGCCTTTATAATATGTACGTGAGACCTAGTCTTGAATACTGCTCGCCTCTATTCAGTCTTCTGCGCACTAGTGAACGGAAGAAAATAGAATCGGTGCAGCACTTCTTCACTGGAAGAGTTTTCACTACAGAACACCGTAACTTAACCTACCAACAAAGGTGCGAACTTATAAAGCTGGATCCCCTATGGCTTCGTCGATTGCAGAAGGGTCTTTTTTTACTGTTAAAACTTTTGAATGGTCAAACCTTTAATCCCCTTAGTACAATAAGGGAGCTTGAGCACTCTCGACGCGCCAGTCATCGAGACGTATTTTTATTTCTTCCTATGGCACGTACAGTTAAGTACCGGCAATTCTTTTCAGTAAATGCCATATCAATCTGGAATAGGCTGCCCAAAATTATTAAAACCCAGCAAAACTACCCTATGTTTAAGAGAGCTTTAACTAGTTTTCTACATTCAGGACAACTTTCACGAATTTTGGGTGCTGACTTGGTGGAATCTCTCTTTCACTCTGATGGCGTTCGTGGACTTTGAACCCCGCCAGGCTTCATGCTGAAGATAGTGAAGCAGCAGCCCGTAGTCTGCTAACCCTTCAGCCGATAGCGCGCAACTTTTGCCGACAACCATTGAAGGAAGACTGAGAACACTGTGTTCTTGTGCCAACCCTCTCCGTGTGGAACTAATGTTTTTAAACGATATGAAACAGTTCTCCTGCTGATGAGTCAACTCATCTTACAACTGTACGTTTATTCCGTTTGTATCATACCTTTGAAGGCAGGTTTTTTTCACTTGAAACAAACTCCCTATCTCGCCCAGTATTGACAAAACAAAAAACCTGAAACAAAATCAATACTGGCCGCAACATAGGGAGTTTGTTTTAGGTTTTTTCCGGTCTTCGAGGTGTTGGAAGGTGCCCAAGAGGTGCATTACCAACTCTTTACAATTGCCTGTAAACTGGCATAATAAACATATTATTATTATTATCTGACTAAATCAACGAAGGAGTTTGGTAGCAGATTTTGGCTAAGATAGTCAAATGTTACTTACTGATATTTTATTTCAGAAAACCAAAGACTTTGAGTCGTTTCTTCTCTTATATAAATCAATTTATATAAAGCTTCACTTATCTTCGAATTTGAACAAACCGCGTTCAAGGTCGCAAGGCAAGGTAGAAATCCATGCTGTGAGGCGTTTAATAGTTTATTTTCTACAAAAAAATCGAGAATTTGATTAAAAATGATCTTTTCCAAAAGTTTGGCTAGGGCCGGGGTTTTATGAACACCTCGGTAGTTATTTACGTCCGAACGAGATCCTGACTTGAAGACTGGACGAATAATAGATGTCTTCCATGAGTCAGGAAAGAAACCGTTTAGAAGATTAGCTGAGAATAGATAACTTAGCAATGGGGGGAAGCTGAATACTCTCTTGATAAGTGAATTTGGAAGGCCATCAGTTCCCGAGGAGTGCGAGTTTTTTAGATGGATAATTTGCTTACGAATTACTTCTATGGATAAATCTATGGTACTGATAGTATTGACTGAGCATGGCTGAAACGACGGGACAGGTTCACATTCCGTCGTTAGGTGTTTTGCAAAGAACGCATTGAACAGTTCAGCCTTCTCAGACTCATCTTGCACAAAGTTTTTATTTCCATTCAGTAAAGGGGGGATTTCGTGACCTCGTTTAGCGAAGGACCGACGGCGGAACAGTTGGGCAATCGATTTTGCAGAGTTTAACTCGCTGAGTGCGCAAGATTCCCTATGTTTGTCACGTGTAAGACGAATATTAAACGCTAATTCGAAAATTTCTGCGATCCTAAGGTGCACAGATAATGAACTAGTTGACTGGTCTTTCAACTGTTTTCGCAATTTATTTAGTCTAGACAAAAGAAAATGAGGAACGGTGGGGTTCGAAGTATAATGCTTAACATTTTTGCTCGGCACAAAATCCAAAATGTTATTTGAAATTGCCGTCATTAAGTCACAGAGAATTGTTACACTGTTCATGGAGTAAAGCTCCTGCCAGTCTAGTGAGTCCATGAAGTTGTTAATTAAATTAATATCAACTAGGTCAAACGCACGGTAGGTACGAATGGTGCTAGCCTTTTTCTTAGAAGCAAGCGGAAGACAACAATGGATTAAAGTATGGTCACTTGGGAAGAGGTTCTGATTGAAGTCAATGAAAAAGGAGGAGATGTCATTCGTGAAAATTAAATCTTAAATATGCTGAACTCTTGTTTGGGAACAGACCAACTGAGGCCAGTTTGAAAAATTTATGGTATCTAGGAAGGGCTGAAATCTGGATGGACAACAGTTCAATGACCAATCAATTTCGGGAAAGTTGAAATCCCCAGTGATAACTTTAGCATCAAAGGCGGACTCCGAAATCAGCCTTAATATTTCGCAAAGCTTTTCATCATCTTCCGACGATGAGTTAGGTGGACTATAAATGCATCCAATAATCGCCTTTTGATGAGGAGACAGGATAATGGATGCAAAGCAGTAATTGCCCGAGAATGACTCAGCATCTAGGTAGAACGGGAATTGCTTAAAAATAGCTTTAATATAGAGAAGACAACCGCCGCCACGTTAACTAGGGCGGTCTTGACGGTAGAAATCATACTTGTCTCGTATGAGTAAAGTATCAGAAATTAGTGGATGGGTCCACGACTCTGTAATGCATATAACATCTGGCTTCAGCTCGAACGCAATAGCTCTAAGCTTAGCCATCTTATTGAAAACAGATCTTGCATTAAGCAAGATGATATCTAGTGTAGCTTGAGTAATCGAACTAGGGTTACCTTTATTGAGCAATAAAAATTTGGAGGTGGGTAATTTGGTTGGAAGTTTGGAGAATAGCCATCGACTGGGGCAGGACAATTAACATTAGAAAGCTAAGGGGGATAGCTAAAAGCTGCACGTAGATAGCTCTGTGAGATCGATGGACCATAGGGATTAGTGCCGTGGTGAGCTTGCTGATAGTTACCGTGAAATTGGGAAAACCAAGACGGGAAATAGAGACTGGTGGGTGAGGTGAGGTAATTATGAGCATTTAGCGATGGAAAGCCTGGCCCAGTATGATAATTGTGATAAATAGGATAACCTATATGTTTGTTAGCTTCTTGTTTTAAAGGCTTAATTAGAGTTTGGGAAGGCTGCATGCTCGCGGTTGAGTTCCGGATCGCACCCTTTCGACGACCTGAATTGGGTGATTTAATAGAAGGTTTGGGAGGACGCTGATCGAGTATCGAAGCTGTTGGTCTACCTGACGTAGAGGGTATTTCGAAATTTCTAGGAGGGCTACCAGAATAACTAGCTATGGCAACTGGGGAAGCATCTAAGTTAGAAGTAGACGGGGATGTCTGGTGACTTGAGGGGGATGAGACAGTTGCTGTACTGGGGAGCAGTAATCTAGGTTTGCCAGGAATAAGAGTACATGGCTCGCTAGGCTTCTTAGGGCAACGACCAGGAACTTGAGCCGGTTGTGGTGAATTTACTATTTTATTAGAAGAACTTGACGCTATTCTTCGCTCCATGGGAGTGAAATCGTGACAGAGGAAATACATTGTATTTCTCAGATATTTGGAAACAAGCTCTTGCTGTTTAAAAATGGCGTCTATTTCAATGGGTGAAAATAACTTGACTAAAATGGGTAAGTTGTTACTGCGAGATGACAGTCTAATAGCCTCTGCTATTTTATGGTTAAATCCACAGGAGTAGAGGAAATTAATTGCAACATCCATTGGGCGAATTGATTTCGGAACGTTTTTCAGAATAAAATTGTATGTCCTTTTTTGTCTATCCTGTGGCTCACTTGCGACCAACTTAACGAGAGTATCTAATCGTTTGCAGTCTTGAGAGGAAACTGCAGAGATATTCCCATCAAATAGGGTCCCAAGGATTGAGAGAACTGACCCAAATTTCAACATAAACTCGCTGCAATTTTTTATTGCAGACAAATCTTTTTGCTCGGCAATCAGCTCAGGCTGAATACTGATATCAGGCTGAAGACTGATATCAGTAATGATGTTTGCCTTTCGCAGACACCGAGTGGGTCTGGAATTCTGAGACTTCCTACTGAATGAAAGTGTTGCCTTCATACTTTTCGAAGCAACAACTAGATTAAGCACGAAAACAGTTGGGAATTCAGAATAAACTAACTGTTTAAGCTTATATAAGTTGCTGAAAGCAAGACAAATGGTTAACAGAATGCTAGGTAAGCAAGCAGAGACCAAACCATCAAAAGGAATGGGAGCAGATTTTCAAGCGTAAGTACTTGTACTTACGGAAAATTTATATAAGAAAACGAACGACTAATAGTCGTACCTTCTCTTAGATAAATCGATTTATATAAGACTGATGACTTAGCTGAAATTTCGAAACCAGCGCTCGACGTTGACCTCAAATGTCAGATAAATAGCAGCACAAGTCTAAAAATGTCCATAAATAGCAATACCTGTCTTAACTCAACAAACAAAAGTAGTTAACCAGTGGTATATTAGTTCCCCGCCCCCAAAACCCAAAATAGACTATCATTCCCAAAAAGAACTGCATATCGAGACCAATATCCGTATTTAAATGCACATCCTCAAATGACACCTTTACCGCTTCTATCAACCGATGTATCCTATCCCATACACAAGACGACCACCACACACCCAACCCTTTCAATAAAACACACACACTCAAATCCCACTTTGCACAACACCATACCCTCCAATATTTACATAATGCCACCGAATCCCATCACTCTCATCACCATTTTTTCCGCTAATGCACAATTCGCCACAAATAGTCCAGCACCAGCATATTATCCACCAATTACACAATTTCCGCACATGAGCCCCCAACACAATCAAACAGGTAATAGGAATCTGTTTCTTCACAACAGATTCCAGCTTCTGTATCCGACAATTTAAGTGCTGCTCTCATTAATGCTAGATCGATAGTAAACAAAGTCCCACGACTTAGGAATTTTATTGAATCATACAATCCCGATATAGTCTTTTTAACAGAAACATGGGCAAACGAATTAACATCTAATGCTTCACTTTTTATATCAAACTACACCTTCTATAGACAGGACCGTGCTAATAAACGAGGAGGAGGTTGTATGATCTACATTAGATCTACCATAGAACAGAGTGGCTTGGAGGTTCTACAGGAAACATTCAATGGTGAAGCGTGCTTCGCTGTAATAGCATCCAAGACCTTTAAAAGCATTCCAATTTGATGTTTGTAAACCCCTCCGTAATATAGTTATTATGACACGGGCCTTACAAATCTTCTAGGTACTATATCAAATATCCAAACAGAATATAATATAATTGCAGGAGACTTAAACCGTCCAGAAATAAACTGGGCAGAACTATCAGCGCCATCCAGACATGATGAACTATTATCATCAATGGTCTTTTATAGCTAGACGCAAATAATAAATAAACCAACTAGAGGAAGCAATATACTCGATGTTATTCTCACCAATGACATCTGACCATTATATACACACTATGACATCTTAACCTTTGATAGTGATCATAAGACAATAATAGCAGTGCTCCCTCTTAACATTAATCTAAGACCTGATCCTAGTTACACTTCTATAAACCTGAAAATCTTAACATTGAATCTATGAATAACTACATAAGGTCATTGGGTTGGAGCTCTTTACTGCTAACAACATCCCCACTAGAAGCTGTTAACATATTATATGCTTCCCTTTATTTAATTCGAGATAATCTAATTGATGAGAGATCCCCATGTAAGAAATCACTTATACCAAACTTCTTTTCCAAATGGCTACGAAAAACTGAAAAACAACTCAATGACCCCAGAAATGACAGCCCAGATCTTCCGGAAACAAATAAATAACCATCAAAATCAAGACCCTCAGATTATGCTTGATGACCAAGGAAAAGTAATAACAAATGACGACCAAAAAGCAAACATTTTAACGAGTTTTTCTCAACCAACTATTCAGTTAGGGAAGATCCGATCCCCAGCCAACAGAAATGACGGCGCTCTTATAAAAAGAGATATTGTTTAATGAAGAAACTGTAAAGAAAGCTATTTGCCAGATGTCCAATTCCAAATCATATGGAACGGATAGAATCTCACCTTGCATACTGAGACATATGCCCCAATACTTCTGTCTAACTTTTTCTCGTTACTGCAGTCAAATGGTACTTATCCAGAAATATGGAAAAAATCGTGTATCACCCCAATTTTCAAAAACGGAAATCGGTCCAATGCCCAAAATTATCGTGGTGTTCACCGAACATCGGTTTTAGCAAAAATCTTAGAATAAATAATTTAGAACCAAATGTAAGACCATCTGACGAATGTAAATCTCATACCTCCCTCTCAACATGCCTTTTTACCCAAAAATTCATGTCAGTCCTGCCATCTCACTTTCTTGGAATTCGTCTCTAGAAATAGAGATGACGGGAACACGGAAGCTATAATTTACTTTGATCTAAAAAATGCCTTTGACAAAGTTCCCCATAAAAGACTGATCGTGAAGCTAATTGGTCATGAGGTTCGGCCCTTCTCCTTGATTTTCTCAAATCCTATCTTCAAAACCGATTCTATGTAGTACAACTTCGAAATATAGTATCAAAACCAGCTCATATAAACAGTGGTGTTTTTCAAGGCACGATACTAGGCACCCTCTTATTTCTCATTTACATTCATGAGTTATCCACTATAACAACTTCTGCTAAAACATTTTTATATAAATATGACTTAAAACTTGCATATACCTATAGCGAAAATTCGATAAGCAGTGTCCAGAGAACAATTGAATTAGACCTACAAAAACTAAACGACTGGAGTGTTCAATGACAAATGCCGTTTTCCCCATCAAAATGTCATCTCATGAATTTGGACCACTAAAACTTCCCCTCATAATGTTTAGTGGTCAAGAAATAAAACAGCTTACATCTTTAAAAGATTAAGGTCTTAGCTATTCTAATACTCTTCACTTATCCCCGCATGTTAAAAAAATCGCACCAAGAGCCAATTGACTATGTGGCTTCATAAGTAAAAATTTCACATCCATTAAACTTGAGACTTAACTTTCCAAAATGCATGTTTTACGTTTTCTAGACTACTGCTCAATATTTTTCGGTACCATGTCATTAGATGACAGGCAGAAACTAGAAAAAAATCCAGAGAAGTTTTATCAGAGTTCTGTGTTAACGCGCTGACGCCTGAGACTCCTATACAATAATGTACAATAGATATGGTCTTAAACCCCTCTGGCAAAGGCGACTCCACAATGGTTTACCTTTCCTATTTAAAGTGACACATAATCATAACATCCTTAGCAATAATATCTTAACCAAAACGGTTCCCGTCCCACTAGAAACAACCAGCATACGATGCATAACACTTAATCTAAGACGGCCCAGCGATCAAATTTCTACACCATAAGATATGCGATCATATGGAATGCCCTATCCAACGATCTTCGCAAAAGCCACGGTTAAGCCGAATTTAGCAAGAAGACCAAACAGATCTTCTCAAATGACATGACGCATATATTTCTAAATAAAATAGGACACTTTGCAAACCAGTTCTTCGACATCCATGTTGCACATGGCGCCTCACCCTTTCATGGCACAAATGTTCCGTTATGGTTGTTGGCGACGATCATCAACCGGAATTAAGCATTGAGGGTCACGAACTAAATGTCCCAGGAGTTATCAAGGATTTGGGCATATCCTACTCTAATAGTCTCAATTTGTCAGAGCACTGTGCCCTGATAGTCTCGAAAGCACGCCGAACCACCGGATTTATCCTTAGAAATTTTAAGACTATCAAGGTTAGAACTAGTATTTATAATATGTACGTGAGACCTAGTCTTGAATACTACTCACCCTTATTCAGTCTTCTGCGCACTATTGAACGGAAGAAAATAGAATCGGTGCAGCACTTCTTCACTGGAAGAGTTTTCACTACAAAACACCGTAACTTAACCTACCAACAAAGGTGCAAACTTATAAAGCTGGATCCCCTATGGCTTCGTCGATTGCAGAAGGGTCTTTTTTTGCTGTTTAAACTTTTGAATGTTCAAAACTTTAATCCACTTAGTACAATAAGGCAGCTTAAGCACTCTCGACGTGCCAGTCATCGAGACGTTTTTTATTTCTTCCTTTGGCACGTACAGTTAAGTACCGGCAATTCTTTTCAGTAAATGCCATATCAATCTGGAATAAGCTGCCCAAAAGTATTAAAACCCAGCAAAACTACCCTTTGTTTAAGAGAGCTATAACTAGTTTTCTACATTTAGGACAACTTTCACGAATTTTGGGTGCTGACTCGGTGGAATCTCTCTTTCACTCTGATGGCGTTCGTGGACTTTGAACCCCGCCAGGCTTCATGCTGAAGATAGTGAAGCAGCAGCCCGTAGTCTGCTAACCCATCAGCCGATAGCGCGCAACTTTTGCCGACAACCATTGAAGGAAGACTGAGAACACTGTGTTCTTGTGCCAACCCTCTCCGTGTGGAACTAATGTTTTTAAACGATATGAAATAGTTCTCCTGCTGATGAGTCAACTCAGCTTACAACTATACATTTATTCCGTTTGTATCATACCTTTGAAGGCAGGTTTTTTTCACTTGAAACAAACTCCCTATCTCGCCCAGTATTGACAAAACAAAAAAACCTGAAACAAAACCAATACTGGCTGCAACATAGGGAGTTTGTTTTAGGTTTTTCCGGTCTTCGAGGTGTTGGAAGGCGCCCAAGAGGTGCATTACCAACTTTTTACAATTGCATGTAAACTGGCATAATAAACATATTATTATTATAACAGTCTAGGAAAGTTTCCACACATTTTGAGGCAACCTGGCTTGCCAGACGATGGTCTCCAGAGCTCATCAACTCACAGACTAAGCAAAATTGTGCCTTGCCTTTTTTTCTAGTTCTTAAAAATAAAATAAAAATAAAAACGAAAACTAAGATTCATTTATTGATCCCAATATTATTCGACTAAAATCTCAATGTTTATAAAAAATATTCCCTAGTAGCATTGGGCTAGCTCGATGCGCTTCAGCAGTAGTCGGAAAAGGTGAACATATTAGTGCTTCAGATGATTGGCTGATCGTTAATGCTTCTCTCTCAATGTGCACGCGTGTTACTAGCACGCGCACACCATTTCGTGTCGCTGCCTGTCTTGGAGTTAACGAAACTGTACGCTGATTTGTTTAGTAGGAATGTCCGCGCCTGTAAGTGTACGCATTCGCGTGCCCAGTGGTTACATGGACGCACCATCTACTTGAGCACTGATTGGAGGCTTTTGCTTGTACAGTGGATCCCACCCTACGCGTGTGCAGTGGTTCCCATTGTGCTCGCGTACACCTCCCCCACCAAGTTTTCGGCATACGCGTACACCAACGGTCCTCCCCCTCACCCGCTGGTGCTGCCCTCCCCCAGGTAACTGCGTGTTTAGCGTAGCTGGCCGGCCGGCACGACGAGTACTGCTGCCCCACCCCCTTCCCCTGCACAGCCCCTCCCCGCGTGAACGTCCCCCCCCCCTCCCACAAGCACATGACATAGAAATAAGTGATTCGTAGTACATAAGCAAAGGGGATTTATTCACAAATGTACGGGAGCGGACGACCTCCTCGAATCCCGTCGGCAGTGTTGGGCGGCCCTCCGCCCACACTCTATACACATCTAGGGGTTGACGAAAAATAAGGAAGAATCAAACGCTTACCAGCAAGCAGGGCGTATAGAAGAAGAATGCTATATTGAGGATTTTACAAACCTGAATTTTCAGAGCAGATGGTAAGGTAAAAAAGGATCATTCTTAAAAGGACAAAGGTCATGTAATACTCACAAGTCAAGAATTTTACGACATTCACGTCAACTATGGAGACAAATCGGCTTTCAACTTCTCCATTTCCGCTTCTTCACACGCTTTTTTCTTCGTGTTGTCACCTTAAGGAGAATTGTCGATGTTGGTGGTGTTGGTGAATTGCATATGCGACAGATTGGCCGCATGTAACAAATATTGGGTTGGTGATATGTTGTAGATAAAATAACTTGTTTTCGTTCATTTAAAAAGATAGCAGTGTACTGTAGATATGATCTCATAATCACAAATGCAGACAAACGAAGCAGAGAATTAAAGAGGATGGTAAAGGATAATAAATTCCCCCCTGAATGAAGAGCAAAAAAATGGGTGGCTCAAATTCGAAAGCTCTGGTGAGCCGGAAATTCCGTCGTTGGTAGCCGCCCGTAAGATTAAATTCAGTGAGCAGGCGGCTGTCCAAGAGGGGTCGCATGTGGTCTCTGACGAGGTAGTGCGCCCTCCACGCTTTTCACATACGCAGGAAGGCAACCTTAAGAAGGAATTACTTAAAAAAGCAAAAAGTCCTACCGCCTGCCGCCAATAATTTGCATCTTACAAACGCTCCTCAAACTTCTCGAATTCCTCCATAGAGGTAATCGGAGACGGAACCGGGCACTCCGTCCGGGCTGGCGGCATCGATATTGGTACCGCAGACGGATACTGATGCAGTGCATTCCTCCTGGCGAGGATGATAGCCATTTGTGTCTCCATGTTACGGAGGCGGTTGTCGATCTTGGTCATCAAGGCCAGCAGCCCGTCTGAAGTGCCCATGTGCTGGGACGTGGGCGGGGCTGGAGAGGGCAAAGCCCAGCTCGTACCAAAGGTATATTTTAAATGAAGGGTAATTTTCAGGTTACCTGCAGGGCATTTTTCTTTAACTTAAAAAAGCCATCACAATGCAGTTGCACTACTACTGCATCGGACTGCCCAACTGCTGTTAAATTATCCCTAACTAACTTTATGACCTGGGTCCTCAAACCTACGTGCATGTACTGGCCATCATCCATTCTCACTACCATATAAATATTACTAGTTCGTATGAGAGTTCTCGTATCCAGCGGAATAACCGGGAAGATTTGAGACCAAATTCTCAGCATAACGCTTGAAGTCCTATGCGCAACCTTACGGTCTATACAACACTTGATTAGCGCCACATTATACTTCTTTCCTATGGCAGAAGAAAAAAACCTCCTAATACTACGGCAAAATAAACAAACACCACGATACGAACCGCTCTGCGCAGGTGACTTCTCCCTCTGCTTGCCACCAGTACCGCTTTCCAAACGCCGTCGATAGGGACTTGCAAATGCCTCATAGCAACTGGAACAATATAGTTTCATTCCTGCAAAGAAAGAAAAACAGTTAGTGGCAGATGGTAATAATAAAACAATTGGAAAAAGTTTTTCGCAGAAGAGCTGATGTTCTTCCTGCGACTTTTTCTGACCAAATGACATCTTTCCAAACGACGATGACTTAAAGATTGGAAAAATCAATACAGCTGGTCGCACGATCAAAAGCTGTTTCGTCCGTTCTTGCCGCTGGGACTCCTATAGAAATTACTATCACCAAACCTGACCCAAATTCGGACCATGTGATGGATGGTTGCCCTCGCCGAGCCACCAGCCTTATCGTCCTCTACGCGCGGGCCTGGGTGAGCGTGCCAGCGAGCGCGAAATAAGGGGGAGGGGGCAGGGGTGAGTGAAGGGGGAGGGCGGCGTTCGTGAGGCCTGGTACCAGTTAAGTTGACTGAGAGGCATGACCAGGTGTTCGTCGCGGCCCAAGCAGCGCGTCTCGTGAGAACGGATTGTTACTTTCTGCCGATAACGGGTGCGCGCACTCTGACGCCATACGAGGGCTGCGCAAAGGGAAAGCGGGTAGGAAAAACTCAGAGCAAGCACGCACGCGTTCGGTGTGTACGTTCGCGTGGGGACACAGAACGGCGAGGTAGTGAATAATTGGACATTTTCCTCAACGTCTATAGCGATCGCTAGCGATTTGTTACTGGGGTTATAGAGGAAAATGATTTTCTCTACAGCTATACTAAAATACATATTGCTTCCTCTTATAACGTATCAGTAGAATAAATAATAATCATGTTTTAGCAAAAATGTCATTCACACCTTGATGGGATATTCGACGAAAGAAAGGCCAAGTGTCTTCAACCGTCGCACTAGGATAACGATGGTGCTTCGCAACCAGCTTCCAGCTGCCTCGACCCACCTCAGACATCTGGAACGTCCAATCTATTTATAAAAATCCTGCCGATGGACAAAGATTGTAATCTTCGTATCGAGCAGACCCATACATGCGATGTCCTCAGGCGATTAGTTCACCTTCAAACTGACGGCGGCTAACTCCACCTCAGTTAAAGGACATGACATTTTTTCTAGACTCAAACTATTCTTACTATGAAACAGTAACATGTTCGATTTATGGCTATTTTATTTTATGTTTTGCTAGTATTGTACCTTATAAATCAGGTTTTTTCACTTAAAACAAACTTCTTATTTGCAGACTATTGACCAAGCAAAAAACCAAAACAAAGCCTATAGTGACGGCAAAAGAAGCGGTTTGTGTCAGGTTTTTTCCTGCCTTCTGTGGTTTTTGACGGCGCCGAAGATGTACTTGACAAATAAACCTTGTTATTATTATAAATAGCAAACGTGAATGGATATAAAAACTAATACTGCTGAAAAATTGAAAGTTGTATTATTATTGTTAATTGTCAGTTCCGATCCATCGTGCACTGCTATGTCGATCCAGTTTTCGCTTAAAACCCTCTAGCGATTCCGACATAACGATATCTTGAGGAAGCGCATTCCACGCACCGACCACCCTTTTCGAGAAGAAGTGTTTCCGAGCGTCCAGCCTGGCCCTTGTCGCCTTTAATTTGAGAGGATGACCCCTCAGATTTTGGTCGTCGCTAATTCTAAAAAATCCCCTGCTATAAGACAGGAGTCTTGAAGACGTTATACACGGAATGCTAGTATCATGTACCCACGAAACTGCCTGTAACGCAATGGGAAGAGGTTGAGATTCGACAGCCGTGTTCCATATGGCTGCGAGCCCTGCCCCATAAAAAGTTTGGTTGCGCGCCGTTGTACCTTTTCCAGGATGTTGATGTCTTTCGTGGCCCAGGGTCTCCAAGCTTAGATAGGGGATTCTAGGTGCGGTCGCATTAAGGTTTCGAAGACTTTTGTGAAGCGCTCTTCATTGAAGGTAGAAAAAGCTCGTCTGACTAGGTAAAGGATCGACATCACGGACTTGGCTACCTTTGTGCAATGCAGGGAGGGTTTAAGCGAGGGCGTGATCCAGACTCCCAAGTCTTTCTGGGAATTCACTTCCTTCAATTGTATGTCATTCAATCGGTAAGCATTGCCGTTTGAAGAACCGGATTTGCCGACTCGAATTGTGGTGCACTTGCTCTCATTGAACGGTAAGAGCCAGTCCACCGACCAATTTGAAGTCTATTTAAATTTTCCTGTCAGTGCACTTCATCAGCCGCAGTTCGAATTACGCTCCAAAGTTTCATATCATAGGCGAGCATGGCGATACCGCAATCCAGTTCGCAGACACAGTCGTTAATGTGGATAACAAACAAGATAGGGCAAAGAACGGAGCCTTGGGGAACACCACTCTCAACCTCAACCTTGGTCAACTGTTTGTCGCTGATGTGGACAGATTGCGAGCAACCGATAAGGAAGCTTTTTATCCACGCAAGGAGCCTACCCCTTACTCCTATGCAGCTGAGGTTATAAAGGATGCGGTGGTGCGGCACGCTATCCAAAGCCTTTTTGAAGTCAATATAGACAGCGTGTACTGAGTTTCCACTATCGACTGCGTCAGTCCACCGTTCTAAACACTAGAGCAAGTTTGTTACGCAGGACCTACCTCTGCAAAAACCATGCTTAGCATCCGATAGCAGATGGTTTTGTTCCAGGAAGTGCATAAGTTGTTGCTTGATAATTTTTCCATGATTTTGCAACAGGTTGCAGTAAGGCTGACCGACCGGTAGTTATTCACTGAGAGCCGGCTTCTTCCCTTGTAAAGCGGCATAATCCTCGCGGATTTCCAATTTACTGGTAGACATCCGGTCTCGAAGGAGGTTTGGAAGATCATAGAGAGTGGTTTGGCCAACTCATTGGCGAGCTCCTTTAAAATCTTGGCTGGTATGTCGTCGGGACCTGATGACTTGGATTCTTTTAACTTTAAGAGTTCCTTAAGAACAACAGCCTCGGGGAATTGGACAGTCTCAACTATTGTATCCGCTTCGGTGTTGTCGGTGGGGTGATCGTATGCCGTTTCCTTTGTGAAGACTGATCGGAAAAATTTCGAAAGATGATCAGCCTTTGCTTCATCATCTATCAAGTCTTTTCCATCAGCGGTCCTCAGAAGGGGTATCGGATCATTGCTTTTGGTACTCTGCCTGAGGTAACTGTAAAACAGTTTGGCGTTCACTGTGGCCCGGTTTAGCAAGTCTGCTTTGAAAGCCCGTCTTGTTTTGAAAATAAGACCCTTGACCCGGTTTCTCTGAGTTTTGTAGGCACTGACAGATGCATTAGTCCTGTCTGCTAGCATTTTTTCCACAGCTTCCGCTTTTTGTTCCTTTCTATTTTTAAGGCCTGCGTTAGGCATCGTGGTCTAGTGGTCACCTCCTTTCGCGAAGTTGGACAGTGATTGTCGATGAATCTGTGCAGTGTGTTCCGGAACGCTTCCCAGTCCGCAGTTATGATTGCAGAAAAAAGAGGTTCCCACTCGGCGCGCGTGAGTTCGGTCTTCATTCGATCGAAATCGCCTCGCCAAATATTTCTTCTGGCTGTTGAGGGTCTCGCCCGTATTGAGAATAACGAGTATTCCCATAGCAGTACAACATGGTCACTTTTACCTAGTGGTGGGAGACATGACACTTCGTCGATGCTGTCCTGCGATTTCGTAAGAACGAGGTCCAGACAGTTGGACTGTTGGCCATCGCGCATCCTTGTCGGAAAAGTGACGTGTTGCGTGAGAAATTACTTTAGAGTTATGCTCAGAAGGCAGCTGTCGAAGGTTAGATCGGAGCTATGTGCACACGTCGCACCCCAGTCGATGTGAGGCGCACGGGAAATGCTTTGAAACATTAAACGAACGGTGTTGGTCACAATTAGGCTAAAAACTGTCCATTTTTCATCGGACATCAATCTATCCTGATCAGAGATACGTCGGAAAGGGCAGAACGGGCAGAAATAAAAGTATTTTTTGGAGCAATATGAATCAGCTTCGAGTTCTAGCGTAGAAACAACTATGCCATCTCCTAAAAACACGAGTGGGCGAACGGATGAAATTGAAAAAGGAAGGCAACCTAAACCGAGGATGAGATGGAGCATGTTAAATCCTCGGTAGGGAAAACTAACTACTTGGACCCACATCCAGGTATTTACGATTTCGAAAAAGCGCCTGAAATTTATAGGACCAGAAGGCGAAAACATTAATAATAATAATAATAACGATAATATTTCATTTAATTGTGGTCAAGCAATAAAAATCAGTCCTGGCAACTACAACATGCATCTGGATTGAGCACAAAGGAAAACAGGCTAGTTTCAGGAAACCGCTTAGAAGTCGAAAGAGAGTTAACTCGAACACTATCTCGTTATCCCTTTCTACATCGGCATCCTCCCTGGCACTTCAAGGGGTTGCTAACGACGCTGCAACCAGTACTCTAGAAAGCACAATGGAGACGCTCAGCTACTCCAATTGAATTATTCGCACGCATAGAAAATGTCTCACTACTTAATTTATGTCCTCTTTGATAGCACTTGTAGATATTTTTTTCTGATTAATTTTTTGTTCATACATGTATAACCCTGAACACCAGCTGGTCGGACAACACAAACAAAACGCACTCACAGACGGCGGAGTTGGTCCACCACATGTATATACATTTGGTTCTTAGAAACTTTCTCTAGCATTTTACTAGTCAAAAATCAACTCAGAGTGCCTTACTTTACCTTACGGAGGTCAACATCAGTCTTCGTCCACTATAATACAAATAAATCGCTTAGTTACGATCTGTTTGGTGCCTATGTCAGGAAGAGCCGGATAATCTCCAAATCAGAAACCATGAATTAGCTAGACCAAAACTTTGGTAGGTAAACATAGAAATTTCATTTCTTACATCATCCCCGAAAGTGAAAGAAGAGGAGACGACTTCTGATACCAAAGTAAATTCCGGCTGACGTTTTAAAAGCTCTCTCGCTTCCATCGTCAGGGCAAGGTGTCTGTGTTCCTGTGTGCGTCAGATAGATGTGAATGACCATTCGCCTATGCGTCAGTCGATTGCGCCGATCGATTCTTTTGGCTGTTTGAATTGCTCGCGCCGTCGTAAGATATTTCAAATCGTTTTTGTGACTCGAGAGATTTTCCACCCTCTTTGCTCGCGGCTACCGACTGTCGGCCCTGCTTATCTCTATCCATCCGACCTATTGCTCCGTTTTGAGCCGATGTTAACATTCTGCGGAGCGCTTGGTAGGCGGGATGAAGGTCCATGGCTCTGTTTAGTGTGCCAGTCGATGACCAACTTTCTAGCGGCAGTCTGGCCATCTTGTCGTTGACTCGGCCTATTACCCTTGCTTTTTCAAAGGTGAATTTGTGTTGCTTATGCTTTACGTGGTCATTGAAAAAAGACAGCTTATCCTTGCTGTTAATTGCGAGCTGATGCTCATGCAACCTTGTGCCAAGGCGTCTGCCTGTTTCACCGACATACCTTTCAGTGCAGTCTTGGCATGGTATGCTGTAGACCACAGCTGATTGTTCTGTCCGAGGTAGCGGGTCTTTGGGCCTCATGAGTTGCTGTCTGATGGTTGATTCCGGCCTATGAGCCACACCGATCCCGAATGGTTTTAGGATTCTTGCAGCCGCCTCGGATACATTCTTCACATAAGGGATTGCGAGCCAGAACTTAGAGTCATCTCCTTTCGAGCGCTCATGGTGGGGCTTCTTAAGACACTTGCATACACAGGACTTCACATAACCGTTGGCGTGAAATAGGGCATGAGCATCAGCTCGCAATCAACCGCGAGGAAAAGCTGTCTTTGGTCTATGACCACGTAAAGCATAAGAAACACAAATTCACCTCTGAAAAAGCAAGGGTAATAGGCCGAGCCAACGACAAGATGGCCCGATTGCTGCTAGAAAGTTTGTCCTCGACTGGCGCACTAAACAGAGCCATGGAACATCATCCCGCCTACAAGGCGCTCCGCAAATGGCTAAAATAGGCTCAAAGCGGAGCAATAGGTCGGGTGGAAAAAGATAAGCAGGGCCGACAGCCGGCAGCCGCGATCAAACAGGGTGGAAACGTTCATAAGTCGCAAAAACGACTTGACATTGCTCAAGAAAACGCAAGAAATTCAAACAGCCACGCAAATCGATCGGTGCAATCGATTGACACATGGACATTAAGCAAGGCGAATGGTCCTTCACATTTATCTGACGCACACAGGAATACAGACACCTTGCTCTGACGATGGAAGGGAGAGAGCTTTTTAAACATCAGCCGGAATAAGCTTTGGTCCCCGAAGTCATCTCCTCTTCTTCCCTTTCTGGGGATGACGTAAGGAACATTTTACCTAGACCTCGAATTTTCTTGCATGTAGAAATTTAAAGTGATTTTCTTCTAATTTGCTTTTACTGGGCTTAAATATAGGCGGGTAAAATTACATAGATTCGGAGACTGTGCCTTTTGTGACTGTTAAAGGGAATGTCGTCCGCGCCCATAACTAGCATAGCGTTCTTCACTTCTCTGAGTAAAGTGCCGCCAAACTATACCGTTGTACGTAATATCATTGCGTTGTTCTCTAGAAAAATGGCTGTGTCATCCAAAAGCAATTTTAAGTCCAATAATTGGATTTTTTCCAAATATATTAAATTTCTCCAGCCGTTAACATACTATTCTGTCAACTTTTAAGGCACCATTTCAGGTTTGAATATTCTAAGTGGATGTTAATCGCAATCTCTAAACTGAAAAACAATTGATCAAATTTGCACGTTTTGTTCCTGTTACAAATCTCACTCCTTCTCTTCGCCTAGCGTATTCTGTCGACTAATATTGATATCCGAAATCGGTAACGAGCAGAATACGACCTCTTATCACTCATACTCGTGAGGAACTGTCTTTGTTCGACAAATCTAAAGGCGCCATTAACTCTGACACGAAACCCTTCTTCTGAAGTTTTCTGTTTGTGTCGTCTGAAGTTTGACGGTCCTGCAAACCGATAGAATATAAAGTGTGATTCCGATGAGTCAACTTTGTACGATCTGCTTGGTAAAAATGTTTAACCTGATAGAAAGTATGATAGAAACTATTCATCGTCCGAAGTCCACGGTCCCCTGCTGAGCTTGTTTTTTTTTAAATATACCACAACTAACATATTCTGCGTTGCTCCTCAGTGTTGCAGAAAATCTTTCACCACCATAACACTGACACAGTGCAGTTTTGTTTTTCAGATACCTGCATTATCCATTTTTGGGGAATGTGTACTCCAACGTAGTTTGCAATGCGCTCCTTCAGAGGGGGCTGGTTTATAATGGCATTTTATTATTGTGTATTTTATTTCTTACTTTATAGCTAGCTCGCACGAAAGACACACACGAAGATGCCGACCTTGGAAAAGAAACTATCTTTAAAAAATCTGCACGCTATCTGGGCTACGAGAAAGCCCCGTTTGATCCCCAATCGCCACCGAAAGTTCTTGTGGAGCTGATAATAGCAAACGAGAAGGAACCTGTACGCAGTGGTTTCCAGGCCATTGATAAGACCCACGACACGCGTAAGCCCTTCTGTCTCCTTTTTAACTTTCTTTCGCAAGCCTTGTTTAATCTACTCATACCGTTTCCGTTTTCTTAGATGAGCGTTGCTTAAAGCGAAAAGTCCTATGTGCCAGATTTGAACCTTGGGTCCCCAACGTAACCGCGATCACAGACCTGCTTATCTTCAGTCGGATGGGGGACCATCTGACAGGGCGCACTTACGTCGGGTAAGTCCTTCCAAAAATATTCACTACTGTGGCACACCACAGTCTTCAATTGATCTATTTACGTGATTTCAGCTGTAACTAATTGTCCGTACCCCTGCGACGGACCACACCGGAGAGACGCTAGACTAATGCTTTCTACATTGCACATTAAATAGACTGCGCAGTCCGCGCATCCTATAACCGATTCCACACGGAGGGGGGAGATGTGGTACCACATAGGCTTCACTCCACGTCGCCTACCCGCGCATCAGTATCGGATGTATGACCGGCTCAGACAACAGCCTGGCGTATGAAGGAAAAGAGAACAACTTCACCCCTTTCGGTACCCTGTGGACATGGGATACGCTCTTAACCTATTTAAATGTGTTTTAAGTCATAACTTGGAAGACTTAGTTCTTTGTTTTCTGAAAACGGAGTATCGGGCTGCAATGGCTCCTTCTCAAAGTGACCTCTACTAGACTGCTATGCAGATGGGCATCAAACTGCTCCTTCCTTGTGTTTATGTAAACCTAACCCATATTGCGCGGATTAAGCGTCTGGCACATGTGGACGAACGTTTAAGCTTTACATTCGGCCCCGCCTCTAGTTGTCTTCAGTCTGTTTTGTCACCCAGTCCAAGCGGGTCCAAGCGAGAGTACGGCAGATGCTACAAAAGTCTGCCATCATGGTAAACCAAAACAAATGAAAATGCGAATCCCAGGAAGTAGTTGAGAAGAAGCAGATGCGATCGCTGGAACAGGAACGTTATTCTTCTGACGCTTCTTACTCCGTCACAGATCCATCGTCAGAGAGAATAGCAGGAACGGGTAACTCGTACACAGGGAGTTGCAGTTTTTACGGGCTACAGTCGCTATGCTTCTGCATACTTGTGACAGCTTGCGGGTCGTGATCTGCTGAACTGTCACCCGTGCTGGACTTTGGCGGGATGTTTGCTCGGACATCTGACGTTAGCATTAGAGGACGCGCTCACCTATACGTTCTCCGAGTGGCAAATTGCTTTGGCCGAATTGAGCCTCAGTATCGAATGTGGGTTGTACAGGTGGCTGCACTTCCTTGTAGACTGGGAGCCCGTGAACTATGATTCAAGTAACTCGCGGCTCACGCGATTGTTACCTCTCGCGAGAATTTTGGATCCGTTAAATTTGAATGCGTGGTGGGGTCTCGTGGAATGAACTGCGACTTGATAATTTCCATGGTTTCTGCACACTGCTGTCGCGTGTTCAGCGATTTGCTTTTTGAGAAGTCTTCCAATTTCTTGAATGCTGTTGCTTTGCCCGCAACTACACCCCGATCTTATCGACGACTCCAGATGTTTCTTGATGTGGCGACGGGTCTTTGATTTCATTATTTGACTCTCTATGGTTGCCTCCGGCCTGTGTGCGACTCCTCGTGGTGCGAGAAGACGGCTGATGGCTTCTGAGACGGTTTTCACGTACGGAATCGATCGCCAAAATTTGGGGTCGGTAGGATTTTGCCGCTCATCTCGTTTGCCCATGCATCGGCCGATGTAGTTGCGCAGGTAGCCATTCTCTCTGATCACTCGTCAATTGTGTTTCCTTTCGGTAAATTCGTCTTTCGATTTACTATAGTGTGCGTCGACACGCCGACAGAGCGTCCTAACGCTACTGTGTTTTTGGCTGCTTGGATGGTTACTGTCAAAATTCAGTACCTGCAGCGTATTTTTCGCTTTCCTGAATACATTAATCGTTAGGCCATCACAATATTTGCGGCAGCCGATGACATCGAAGAAGGCCAGCTCATTATTTCCTTCCTCCTCCATCGTAGCTGGTGTGTCCGGGAAAGCGCTCTAGAGACCTTCGTTGAACGTGAGCAAAATTTATTTGTTCTGTGCTGCCGCCCATTTCGCAATTGCCATTTATAATTTTGGACGAGATCCCCTTGCTTCACATGCATCTATCCCTCTTTCTATCCCTCCCCTGCAATGTTTCTCCTCCTCCGCCTCCGCCTCATTGATGACAGTGATCTGGGCAGCCAGGCGATCTTGGCATGCGTCCAAACTGTTCTCGCTTCTCCCACAGACAGCAGTGCCCCGGCCAAGCGCCCGGCTCCGAAGCCCAGTCCCTACCCCTCGCTGCACGGAGATTCCGTCTCCTCACCCATCTTCCAACCCATGTTTAATCGTAAGTCGCCAGTGCGTTGGGCAATATTTGCCCCGCTTTGGGGAACCGCTCGCTCCGTCTGGTTAGCCAGCAGAGCTATTCATGCGCCCCCCTCCCCCTCCCTATCAGTGATTTTTTTTGTTTTGATCATTTTTGACCGTGAGCTAGTAGTGGAGAGATTGAATGCCAGTTATCTGACAGATTCGAACAAGCGAAAATCATTTTTTTCTCTCTCTCTGTTATAAGTTTCTTTGCATCCACTAGAGTGCGTCAAGTGTCTCTCTCGTTTGTCAACTGACGGGGTCACTTGGTCCCTCCTGTGACTGAGAGTGAAGCTTACATTGCTCTTTAGTATGGTCATTATAACCTTTTCACCCATATGAACTCCAAGCTGCCCTTGTAGTACACTTGTAGTAACACCAGGGTGTCTAGCACACCTAGACGCTCTGTTTAGCTTTTCAGTCACTGTACCCTAGATCATATCCGGTCGTCTTCATCTTACCATGCTATTTAAGCAGGGCGACTGGAGAGGAGAGTGTGGTAGACCCTGTGACAATCCTAGTATCCCATGTCTTTGCTGGTAATTTCCTTCTGCATAAATAAGTATGTGTATATATCTATAAACATAGGTGAAGATACGAGGCCCAGATAAATTATCCCGTTCATCACCCCCCCCCCCAAAAGCAGATGAAGAAGAAAACAAGGCGCTGTCATGGACCACACTGTAATGGTGCTGACGTTTCGGAAATGTACTATTTTCCATCGTCAAGGGAGACTAGGTTGCCGATTTCTGACTTGGTATGACTGGCTGATGACGGCTGGTAAGCCAGAAATGGTCATCCTAGTCTCCCCGTCTTTGTCAATAATGCCATTCTGCTCATGTTACTAGCTGCTTTGTGGCGTGGCTCGAGAGAGCGAGTCCCAAAGGCACCAGCGCGGATGAGTGTGTTCTGTAACTGATCGATGTGCACCTAACTGTCCTGCGTATATGTCTATTTATATGGTAGATGGTAGCGGTCAGTGAGCGCCCATCTACCACTGTGTATTTTCCCGATGGAAACCGGCAAGGCTATTCCAGTCTTCATTGCCTTTGCGTGCAATGTTCACCTGCCTAAAAATACTAGGCGCTCTACGGCTGCTGATGGAGCTCGAGAGTAAGGCCCCAAGGCAGAGCGGGAGGAGTGCGTTTCGGTAGCGATCGGTTAGTATTAATGAACAAGTAGGTCGAGTGTTTATTGGTAATTTCTAAGTTGCGTTCGAGACTGTACGTTGTAGCCCCTACTTCCAGCCTTGTATATACGAAAAAAATTAGGGTCTTTTGTTGCTAGGCCTAATGAAACCTGTCGATACACGTCCATGGGAACTCCTACCGGTAATAGAGATGGATTTGTGCAAACTTCCCAGAAGGGCAGATATAACCGTGCCCTAAACTTAATGCTAAAACGAGCGTTAACCTTAATTATAAATTTACCTTAACCCCACCCCCCCCGCAACGTTAGCCCTAAAATCTCTGACAATTAAAACAATGCTCCCGACTTAGAGGTGTTCGTATGGCTGTCCAATGGCAAAAGTCTTCCAGTCTAAGTGTCTTACGGAAATCGTGGTTAAAGGTTTTAGACCTTGATTAATGCGTACGTCATAAGTGCATAGTCGGAAATAAATTAAAGTCGGTTTTAATTGTTTTAATGAAATAAAAAGGTGGTAGAAAAAAGATTGAGAAAGCTGCAAGAGCAACTCCTATTGGTGAAGAAGGGAAGCCTTTAAACCAAGAAGGTTTGTAGGAACAGCTCCTATTGGTTAACAAGGAAAGCCTATAGACCAATAAAACTATTTTAGCAACCCCTATTACGATTGGGCGACCATACGCGAAACTCTTATCGTTAATTCTTCTCATGCCCGCCGTGACCGCCTTGCACCAATTGGCCACGCATTGCGATCAAAATGAATCTTCAATCTAACTGATAGGTTCTGCGTGCTGTACGCAACCACCGCCTCCGTCTTTCCCCCGCACACACACCTAGAAACGGCGTTTGCGCAGAGTACGGCGGCGGCGGCGCCGCCGCCGACGTGACATTCATCAAAACGCTCAAAGTCACCTGATCGTCGACCTCTTCGGTGTTCTTCACGACGTAAATCGACCTTCGCGGAGTGGGTGAGGAGCAATTTTGCTTATGCTGCAGGTGCATGGCGAGGGAGAAGGGGGGTGCGGGTTTGCGCTTCGAGCGCCTCGCCACAAGCGTTTCTCCGAAGGTAATGAGAAAAAAGGCCGGTAGAGATGCCGACTTGTTAGTGCTGGGACCTGAATGCTGCCCCCAATACCATCTACAGTAGTCGCCGGTTAATCGGCCCAACCGCGTATTAAGCCCAAATGAGCATGGTACGGAATTTTACATAGCAAAATCCGCCGGCTAATAAGCCCAGTCGCCGGCTACAAAGCCCAGTTTGCCAAAAGGATAGAGTGAGATTCTCATCTCTCTGCGTGCGCAAATGGCTACCTAATTTTGGACAGTCACGCAAAACAAGACGCCGGTTTTAAAACCCCCTGATGTTGTTGCTGCTCCTGATGTGGGTGCTGCCAAAGTGGTGCCTCCTCCGCCAGGAGTCGATGAGGAAGATTTTCTTACGTGAGTGGACATCGATGCAGATGTTGAAGTCACTGACGAAACAAGCGAGGAGGATTTTGAGCAGAACTCGGTCAATCAAATCATTCAGAAGGAAGAATGGAGGAGAAGCAAATGAGGAAGTTGTTGTTGTTGATGATGAGGATGAGGACAAAGAGCCAGTTCCGATTTCTGCGCAGATGAGAGCTGCACTCTACATTCTGCAACGCGGTCTACAGGCATCAGATTTCACAAAATTTGGCGATCTCTGGTGCCTGGAGAAGGACATCAACGAGCACTTGCGAGTGAATTTTCCTCCAAAACAACTGACACTAGACCGCTTTTTTAAAGTGTTGCAAATCATTTTTTTTATTACGTAAAATGCAGACAAACGGCATTCTTTTCTTGTACATAACCAAGCTCTTCACATAATACAGTACGTATGTAATGTATAGTGCCTATCATGTGTTTGCTAATCAAGAACTAGGACTCTCCGGTTAGTGTGCCCGCCGCTTATTAAGCCCAATTTGGTCTGGACCCGAGGTGGGCTTAATAACCGGCGACTACTGTACTGTTAATAATGCTCCAGTTTAATGTTCAAAAAGCCTGTCTGACTGGAAGTTTGTTCTTGTGTATTTTTACAGCTCTGAAGGGCGTTCCATTCGAGTTGTCTGCTGCATGTCGACGGAATAATGATAACGGGGTGAGTTCAGTACTGATTTATGCCTTACTCCCTCCCTCCCCTTGCGGGTGCCTGGTTCCTAGTGGACTGCATCCAGTCCTCGCAATCGTCTCCCCGCCGGCGGAACTAGGTCTTTCACCGCATCAGGCACTTTTGTCACATCCATAGCACTCTGTGTTTGGCTATGTTTTGGGGTATTCCTTATTCCTCTCAGGAATTATCCATTGCACACGCCCCCTTTAATCTCATTATTCTTATTATTATTGTTATTAGTATGCGTGATACGTAACATCAGTAGCCTTCGGTTCCATCCGTTCCTCCTTTTCGTCGTCTTCATTCCTCACTTATCCTCTCCCTCTTTTCCCCCGTTTCCTCCTCATTCCTCACTCATCCTCGTCCTCCCTTAGTCCTCCCCATTCCTCCCTCAGCTCTTTTCCCTCCTACTCTCGCTCATCGTTCCTCATTCATTCTGTGCCTTCTCTTCTTCCTCATCATCTCCCTCCTCCTCCCCCTCCTTCCGTAGCCTAACTGAAAGCATGCTTAGCCAGAGAGGAAATCGTTACAGCATCCCATTTACCAGTTCTATCGCCGTTTATTGTGGTCAAACCGGAACTCTGCTTCCATTCATATGCACAAACACCAGCCTAGCTATCCATGAGGAACATAGATGGGCCATGCTATCTGCCTAGACTACTAGCCGCTGCTGTCTGGGGCTCGATAACGAGCCCCAAGGCAGAGCGGGACGAGTGAGATCCGTTAGCGATCGGTGAAAGTTAATCGACGAGTGTCAATATCTCCCGATCTAAATAGGTGAGACAAGGAGCTCATGGCTCAATGTTTGGAGCGTTAGACTTCTGATCAAAAGGTCGCGGGTTCGAGCCTCAGGTGGGGCACCATTTGTTGCTTGGTATGGCTGGCTGATGAGGGCCACTGAGCCCGAAATGGCCATTCCAGTCCCCCTTGTCTCTGCCGGCAACGCCGTCTGCCTAGCCAGTGTGCGCCCGCCGGCGGAGCGCGGGAATGAGCCCCATAGCCGATGCGGACGAGTGAGTTCCGTAAGCGATCGGTTAACATCGGTCAGAATAAACCAATTTGACCGTCGCAGGCGACAATGCCAACCTTGGATCACACGGAGTGCGTGGAGGATGGTGACTTGAGTGCGGATTAATTTTATAGGGAGGTGGGCTTGCGCAGCATCTATCACAAACGCACGCTGTCAAGATGAACGCGTAGGCACAGTAACTGGCATCGTTAAACATTCCATCTACACGTGCCATATACGTGACCTGAAAGCCTGTCACGCGGGAATGCATGATGGTAACTCTAGTTTCCCTCTGCTCCGTACAGCCCGACAAAGGTGGGCCATGAGCCAGCCCGCTTCCCGTTTTGATCCGATTCATCTACAGTATTACGGATCGCTCTCGGTCACCAGCACGTCCTGTAGCTGTCGCCTCCGGATGAGAACATAGTCCAGCAACTGTCAGTGCCGCAATGGGGCCTTCTCCTGCAGCTGAAGAATGCTTTGGCCTGCAGGAGATGATTTTCCGCACAAAAGATGGAGGCTGTTACTATTAAAGCCGCCGAGACAGTGGGACCTCGGCTATCCCGGCCAGACAGCGTGGTCTGTCCCGACGCGGACGTTGGAGTCGCCAAGAACGACAGGTACTTTGTCTGCCGTTGACACAGACGCCAAGCTGGTGTGCAGATTCTCGTAGAATTCGTTCTTCGCCTGATCAGAGCTCGTCAGCGTGTGGGGGGGGGGGGGCGTAGACGCTAGTGGTGGTGGGGAATGTTGGTCGCCGAAAAGGCAGGCGTAGGGTCATCAATCAGTCGTTTATGTCCTGCAGCAGACAGGTCAGTTGTCCTACGATGTCGTTCCGCACGGCCTAGGTGATGCCAGCATCACGCCGCTCTGCCTGTGGGCGGCCGCTCCAGGCGAAGGTGTAGCCGGCAGCCAGATCCGCCAGATGACCCTACCTGGGCAAGCAAGGTTCACTGAGAGCAGTGATGTTCACCTTTTAGCGTGCCAGTTCTCGAGCGCCTACCGTGCCGGTTGATTGCTCCTCGAACTGCCTAAAAAATAGCAAAGATTACAGCCTGTTAGTCTGAGTGGACTCAATCGGGCAACACGGAAAGTACGGAAGTTCTGTTTGTTTTTTTTCTGACCGCGAGTTTTGCCATCTGTGGGCCACGGTCTACTGCAGAAGACCGATAGACCGGTCCTTTTCGTAGGGCATTTGAAAGTGGCCGGAGGGGGGGGGGGCGTTCTGGAAGTGGCACTACCGGATGTGGGGTATAGACGACGCCGGGCATCCTCACCTAGTTTAGACCGCTAGGCCGAGTCTAGCTTTGCGTGTGGTCGATAGAGAGTTGGGTGCCAGTTAAAGTTCGACACAGAAGCGCATTAACCGTCTGCACAAGAGAAATGGAGCGACCTACTGCTACCAGCGTGGTGCCTCCCGTAATATGGTCTGGTCCTCTGCATCTAATTGCGCAATATTCGGATTCACGCTGCGATGGCATCTCTCTGCGCATCAACTCCGCCGCAGTCATAGCGCGGCCAGCCAGAGCGCTCGTGAGCTTGGCCAAGGAAACTGGCATTCAATTTTGTCTGCGAAATACTTACAGACTTCCATGTTTAAAGAGTTGCGTGAAGAAGCCAGCAGCGTGTGTGTATGTATGATTGGTCCGCGGCGCATGACTGGTTTCGATTGGTGTGGGCACGTGGTAGGCCACGGGGGCGTCGTGCTCTGCTGGCGAGATCTTGACAGAGCATTAGGGCGACAATGTGCCTGGGTTGTCATGGCGGGTTGCGCGTTTGGTTTGCATGTAGTCTGTAAGAAGTTACAAACTATCAGGTTAGAAAGTAAAAACAAAAGGAAAACAAATCGAAGGAGAGTGAACTAAAATCATATGGTGGATGAGCCAAGATTACTAATTCAAGGGGATTAATGTGAAATCGCTCGATATTGACTGCTGCCATATGCCATTATAATAAGTGAGAAGAAGACGACTCGATCGCTGGGACACTACTTTTATTCGCCTGATGTTACGATATCCGTCGCGGATTTGTCATCAGAGAACTAAAGCAGATAGGGTAACACATGCACAGGAGTTTGTAGTATTTATAGGATACAGTAATTACTGCAAACATACGACGACAGTTAGCCGTAATTGGCTTATTGAGTGTTGCTGGTCTGTTGAACGACATGCGGACTCTGACCTGCTGACATTTCATCACGTTTGGTGGACTCAGGCGTGATGATTGCCCGGTCATCTAGCCCTCCGGTACTGGTATAGGATTAGGCGGTGGTCTGTCCGTTCCCCAAGCGGTGACTTGCTTTGGCCAAATTGAGTCTCAGCACCAAATATGGATTGGGCAAATCGTTGCACATATTTATGCATTGGGGGCCCATGAACAATCACTCAAGTAATTATCGGCTCACCCGATTGTTACCTCTTGCGAGAATTTCTCCCTCATCAACTTTGAATGTGTGGCCGGGTCTCGTCAAATGAGACGCAATTTGAGAATTGGCACCATTTCACCGCACTGCTGCCGCGTGTTCGACAATTCGCGTCTTGAAAAGCCTGTCAATTTCTTCGACATAGTTGCTTTGCCCGCGAGTGCACCAGATCCTATAGACGACTCCAACTGTTTCTTGCTGTGGCAGTGGGTCTTTTGGTTTCATTATCTGACGCCTTATGGTCGCTTCCGGCCTGTGTGCGATTCCAACTCCAAGTTGTGCGAGAAGGCGGCCAATATCCTCTGAGAAATTTTTTGACGTACGGGATCGCTCGCCAAATTTTGGGGTCGGTGCGACTTTTTTGGCCATCTCGTTTGCGTTGGCGAAGTTGCGTGGGTAGCCATTTTGTCTGAATAGCCGTCGAAGGTATTGGACCTTGCACGTTCGCTTCCATTGGCAAATTACAATAAGTACACACTCTGGTCCCCGTGGACTGGTCATTGTCTATCATCTTGCCGATAGCGAAGCGCGCTGACTATGTCCATATGTTGCAATTATTCTGACTATTTTAGGGGGGGGGTTGACAAATAAGGCTCTTGCCGCAGCGGTCACGTCTGCTCCTTCTCAATTATTTCCTGGAACTCGCTTTTTTGTATGCATTGTGGGCATACATGTTTCTGTTATTTATACAAGGTCTGAGGAAATAGGAAGTCAGATTTAAGCATTGTTGGAGAGTACACTTTGCACGTTGGTATAGGTGAACGCAAGAACGGAGTTAACGTGAAATGCGTTTACACTCTGGCACTGTCTGCTGGACTAGGTGTACAGTCATTCGAACCAGCTTGATACATAGGGAGGCAGAATCGCTTTCTACTATCTATTCATTGTAGATTTACAGGTTCTGGTTTTCGCTGGTTCGTCATGCTCTTAGAATTAAGAGTACGGCGAAACAATGGAGGAGAGAGCCTGGCTATCCACAAAGAGCAGATAGGAGAACGCAAGCCATTATACATCCCTCTTGATCAAGCCAGTTCGAATGAGCACGCAAGGCTAAAAAAATCCGTATGCGCGTCACAAATGACCTTGCGCTGTGACATGTCCATATGTTAAAATTATTGTGGTATCGGCCTCATTATATAACCTACCTGCTACCATCCTTCTCGATAGATTTTAGATTGAGTGCAATTTACTCACTCGTCCTGACCAAAGGGGGTTTCGTCCAGGTGAACGGTGTGTTGACCAGATCTTCATTCTGCGCCACAACAGATCACCACTGCCTGTTTTATTGACTTGATTCGACAGAGAAGCCTTCTGGCAAATCTTGCTTGCCGACGGACTATCTGATCAAAGTCTACCATGGCACAACTTCAGCCTTGGTAAAGAGTCAGTTTCTTTCCCACTGACTTCTGGAATTTGACAAGGATGCCCTCTTTCTTCCATTCTCTTCAAATTCTTCATTGACTGGGTGACACATCAATCAATTCTACCTGATAGTGGATGGGACATGAACTCTGAATTCAGAGTAACTGGCCTGGGGTATGCTGAGGACATTGTCCTCCTTGCTATTACCCCCTCAGTCGCTACAGCCAACGGTAGACCGAATGATTCGCTTCGCTGCAGCTTTTGGTCTTAGGATTAATATGCGCAAAACGAAGCTCCTCACTTCATATCTTGGCACAGTACAACCACTGCTTATCGGTTGTCAACTCATCGAAAAGTTTAGCTGCTTCCGCCATTTGGGTTATAATATACTAGCCAATGGCAAGGCCGAAGAAGAAACGAGAACCGAATCGTGCAGGCTTGAAATGCATTCAGGCTGCTAGCCAGAACAGTCTGTTCTCGCTCAGACATCAGTTTACGTAATAAGGTGCTGATGTACAGACCATCCATCAGACCGGTTTTAGTATATGCTTACGAAACACGACTAGTCAGAAGGACAGACATTCTATCGTCTATACCCTTCTTTGACTTATATTACCTAGTATTACTCTCAGTAAGTTTGGCTTTTGCATATACTACTGGCTCAAAGTTATGTTTTTTTACCTTTCTTTAGTTGGAAAATTTGCCCAAACCAAAGGCGGCAGAGGAGGTTGAAGAAGAGGTAGGCTGCTGCCTCTACACATTATTATACCCATTTTTGCATTTGGCAGTGTTTCTTTTAAACCCGTTTCTCTTCCTCCTTGTCGGTTTACCGCTTCACGCCCGCCGTTTTTGGCCATTTTCGAATTGATCCTCCTCAATGTTGAGCTTCTTATGTCTGAATATGTCGCCGTAGGCTGCGCTCATTCAGTGATGCTTTGGGGAATGGGTTGGCGGTAGTAGTTGTTCTGAACTTCTGATTGGCTAATGCACCGTCCAATCAACTTCAAAGAAGAGTTCCCGATTAGCCGAGTGGCAGGCATGGACCAATCAAATCCTAGGGGGAGCATTGTAATCACCGAACGCTGTCGGATGCATGTCTATCGAGGGGTATTAGTCCTATCGCCTGTGATCTCCCGGGCCCGGTTCCTCAGAAGAAAAGAGAGAGAGAGAAGTGATGGGGAGGCCGGAGTTGTAGGAAGAGTTTATTCTGCAGAAGGACTGAAGAATAGATAGTAGAAGATTTAACTCGGATTGACAGGCGTCCGACATTGAGAGTGTGAGGTCGTCAACGGCGTCAACAACGCCGTCTGCGGCCGCTTCCTGGTGGGGCGGATTCCGGAGTGATGCCTAGCGGCAGACAGTGCATTGAAGTCTGTGTGGGTTGGCCTTTGATTGGCTGTCCCGGAAGGAGCAAGCGTTCCCAATGTCCACTTCGACTTGAGCTAGTCACGACAAGTGTTCGCACGTACACTTCGTGTGGAACCAGTCACTACATGTCCATGGTCTGTAGCGTGGGGCTGACAGGCACACCTGCCGAATCCGTTGTTCTCACTTGTTGTGATACACGAGGCAATGGCCTGTTCCACCACCACGTACTTAGTGGATATTGATTCAACCAGAAACAGAAATGCCCAGGCTAAGGGGGAGAGGGGGTGCTTGAAACCTAAACCTTCAATTTATACATATCAGCATGCCCCCTTGTGACGTCCACGTGATGAGAGCAAGTTTGCTGCCAAGAACGCACCCACTCGGGGGAGGAGGTTAGCGGGATCGATGATTCTGAACTTCAGACTGCCTAATGTTTAAGAGAGCTGTAACTAGTTTTCTACATTCAGGACAACTTTCACGAATTTTGGGTGCTGACTCGGTGGAATCTCTCTTTCACTCTGATGGCGTTCGTGGACTTTGAACCCCGCCAGGCTTCACTGCTGAAGATAATGCGGCTGAAGCAGCAACCCGCAGTCTGCTAACCCTTCAGCCGATAGCTCGCAACTTTTGCCGACAACCATTGAAGAAAGACTGAGAACACTGTGTTCTTGTGCCAACCCTCTCCGTCTGGAACTAATGTTTTTAAACGATATGAAACAGTTCTCCTGCTGATGAGTCAACTCAGCTTACAACTGTACATTTATTCCGTTTGTATCATACCTTTGAAGGCAGGTTTTTTTCACTTGAAACAAACTCCTAATCTCGCCCAGTATTGACGAAACAAAAAACCTGAAACAAAACCAATACTGGCTGCAACATAAGGAGTTTGTTTTAGGTTTTTTCCGGTCTTCGAGGTGTTGGAAGGCGCCCAAGAGGTGCATTACCAACTCTTTACAATTGCCTGTAAACTGGCATAATAAACATATTATTATTATTATAATGCACCGTCAAATCACCTTCAAAAGAGAGTTCTCGATGGGCCGAGTTGCTTCTCACGGACGACCAGATGAAGAAAGTGAGTTTGCCGCGGAGGATGCACCCGCCACAGAATTGTGACAGCACAATCGGTCAGACAGCGCGATTCCGGTTCCTGTTGAAGGCAGTGGGGAATATTCCCCACGCTTCTTTAGTGGCCTGTGGGATGACGCAGTCTGGTACTGAGAAATCACGTGAAACGTGTTCCTTTTTGTCTCCACGACAGAAAACAAAAACAGAACAGCATTGGCAGCGAGAAAATATATTTACATCCGCCAGTCATTTTCACTGAAGTGCTGTACGTATTTATAGCACCCCTTTCAGGTTGCGTAATATACTGTCTTATCAGCTTCAAAGTCGAATACATTCTTCGGGAAATAGAATTTATTGCGGGCATTTTCGAGACGGTAGCCCAAGCTCGTCTTTCGACGCAGGTAAAGTGAAAGCGCCAAGAAACAGTTGAAATTGGAAGTGCATGAGAAAAATCGATAATTGCGTGGTGCTTGCGCCAGTAGGTTGTCGCCATGTTTTTCATCCCGTTTGGATCGGCTCGCGCATCGCACATTTCTGCGAGAGACTTTCGTACGAAGCATCCAACTGGGTATGCCTGTTAATGCATGGTGTGCCTGAGTGCATGGCCTCGATAAATTCTGGGCCTTTCTTGAAATTACAAACAGCGACAATGCGAGTTTTTTCCCCACCCAAAAGTGGTCCCGGTGTCCAGGTGGTCTCGTCTTTTTACCGCCAATTAATGTTCGTAAATGGTCACAGCGACACATTTTTAAGTCTAACCACAATTAACCGCGCCACTAGGGATTTGTAGACAATTTCTTTTTTTTCACAATCCCCGAAAGAAGAGGAAGAAGAAGGTACGACGACATGGACCAATTTATTTTGAGACTGACGTTTTGGACACTCTCGGTTCCATCGTCAGAGTAACTGGGTGGTTGTTCCTGTTCGCCGGGACTGTTGCAGCCTTGCCGCGTGCCTGTTATTATATCCGCGCTCGACGCACGAACTTGGACCTGCCTGATCGATATTGATTGACCGTAATATTAATCGCTGGTGTGCTCGTGTGATCTCTGCTCACTTATCGGTTATCACAAGTCGGCGTACTGGCTGACGTGCTCATCGTCGACTGATGAGTGTTCCTGCCTGCCTGAGTTGATCTCAACCTCGTGCGCGCGGCGGTGATGCGATTCCTGGCCGGCTTCTCCCCTTTTTGCCTCCGAAGCTGGTTTTGTTCCACACTCGAGTTTATTTTGCCTTCTTGTTGGCCTTGTTCGAACTGACTCGGTCTTTTACGTAATGCCTAGTAGGCGGGGTGGAGGTCTATGGCTCTGTTAAGTGTGCCAGTCGAAGACCAACTTTCTAGCAGCAATCTAGCCATTTTTTCATTGGATCGAGCAAAATTGCCCTATCCTTAGAGTGTAGTAGTTGGGTGCATGAAGCCGTCGTTGTTTTCATGAGCCATCTAAATTTGGTGTTTCCATAGGTGTCTGTCAACGATTCCAGACACGTTTTTGGTGTTAAGTAGGCTTCGCTAAGTATATGGCTTAGGCGTCTGCTTGCTAATGCTTGAGTCTTTTCTTTGATTCTTGTTGCCTCACACACCGACCTACGAGTCCTCTAGGATATCTAGAGAAAATAATTCGAACAAGTAATTCAGATTGGTCTGCTAGACTTCGCTGTCCAAAAAATGCTTTTTATTCGATTTAACAGACTACTAATAACACTCCTTTTATGAGAGATAGAATGATTGATCTCCTAGCTTATTGTGATTTCCGCATACATTTCCTTTACCAATATGTCCCGACCGGTAAAGGTTGTGAGTTTCGTCCAGATTAGGTACACAAGAAGGCCATCTCCGGGAGCACTTATTGCCTGATTTAACAGTTCGTTGTGTGCTCAACTCATGTCTGCTCCGAAGATTTGTTCGCGCAGCGTCTGATACTCGGCTGGAAAATCGGTGTGACCGATCCTATTAGGGTCCTTAGTCAAACAAGGTGCAGCCTGCGAAAGAGATTCACTTGGTCGCCTGACTGGCTCAATATTGTCATGTGGTCGAAGGCAATGTGGTGTCATCTGGCAAGGATAAATACCAGTTCAGCCATTTTAGCTCAGAAACAGTGGTATATGCAGAAATCACTACGAATACCACTGATGCACTTGAATCTGCTACATTCGTGGCTTGTCTAAATCAGCCCTTTGTGTGGTGTTGAGTCAGGCTGCAATGGATCCTTCTCAAGTTACCTTCATGCTTATCACACATGCTAATGCCGAGCAATCCGGCACGTTTGTCGTGAAAAACTAGTGCGTGGGTGTGACTGTGTGGCACCAAGTTGTCTATGGCGTGCAGATGAGGTAGCGCAACGAGTCAGGCCTCTCAGGGGGTTGCCATCTAACGGAATAGCTGGGTCCTCCTCTCTCTCTCTCAGAACGGCGAGTCAGGCCGCACGGACGCCTTCCGAATGTAGTCTAGATGGCCGTCTTATTCAGATGGAGATCCCGAAAACTCTTGATTCCTCATGCACGCGTGGGTGTGTGGTACGCGTAGATGGAAGTGTAAAGAAGATGCAATGTAAGACCATTATCCCTGAGGCTTTATCTCGATTCCGATCCTACTGACTCCTGCCCATCAACTTGAAGAAGTAGACAGCTTTAACTACCTCGGGGCGAGGCTGCTACGGAATAGGCAGAGCGGGGATGACAGTGTATCCCGTATCGATGCTGCTCGCTAGGTTTTCTCAATCCTTCGAAAGCGTCTATGGACCCGACGCGACATCTCCATCGTCACGAAGATTCCTGTATACCGTGCATCTATCCGGTCAGTCCTCCTCTATGGAGGTGAATGCTTGGCTGTGCGCGCTGAAGATGAGCAAAGCCTCGAGGTCTTTGACCACCGGTGCCTGAGGACGATTCTGCGAGTGAAGTATAGCGACTTCATCTCAAATGAGTCAGTCCGCATACGCTGCGACAGTATCGCGAGAATATCTCAGGCTTTTTTAGAAAGGCGACTGAAGTGGTTTGGATACGTTCTCCGTCGTCTGCCCTACGAGCGTTGCTATGCTGCTCTCGATCCGGCGCCGCAACCCACCTGGAAACTCAACGAGGAGGGCAACTAAAGACTTGGCTCGACACCGTCCGTCAAGAAATGGAAGCAGTTCTTGGACCTTCTATCTTTGGTCTCCTTCGCTGGAGAAGAGACTGGGTGGAGCTTCCCAGATACTCCGCCGCCAATCGTCGCGCCTGGAGGGTTACCGTCCGTGACATCATTGAGGCTGTCTAGATCAGGCATGATCACAGCCGTACCAAGTACAAGTCTTACGCCAGCCATCTGAACCCGATCCCCCCTCGGCGCCGAGCGTAGTCCGGCCAAGGAAGAGTGTGTTAGATGCAGCGCAAGTCTACCGTTACTTAAGACTAATCCACGCCGTCACTTGGCGGACTCCTGTGCTCGAGGATCGCATTACTATCGCGTGATGCGTTTTATATTTTTATGGTGAGCTGTTCCCGTTTTCGAGTCCTCTGGCATACTTCCTTCCTTATTAACTGCCATTCACACCAGTTATTTTTCTTTGCAGTTTTCCTACAATTTCTCTCTGGAACGTTCACTGGTAATGGCCAACTGAGGGGGCCTTCTTCATGTTCTCTCGTTTATCCACACGCATACACACGCGCGCGTCGGTGGGTGTACGACCAATGCTGACATTTTGATCTTTCATTTATCTCATTTCTGGTCCTTCTCGGCTTTTCCCTTATCGATCCCTGCCCCCCGACCTCATACGTTCACTTTCCCGGAGCGGTAACTTCGAACTACCACTGTTATCCATTCAGATCGTCTAGTAAACCCTTTTATACGCCAAAATTGTCATAACTTTATTGCCAATTTTTATCAACCCACAACGTATTAGTCTGTCGCTGCAGATTAAGTACTTGAGCCTAGCTTGGAAGGATGTTTTACTTTTTACAGAACTGTGTAAGAAGATTTCAGGATATCTAAAGGTAATGGGCGTTGCCTATTCAAAATGGCGCATGTTACTATAAGGTTGTGAGTAGTACATTGATTTGTTGGTTGGAGTGGGAACTAAAGCACACCCCCTGAATAGTCAAAGATAACGTGATATAAATCTATATCTGAAGGTAGTATCAAGGCGTTAGTTTAGTGTAGTAATTTTCCTTTACGGTTGAACAGTATTTTTCAAAAATCTAGTTTATGTGGATAAGGAAGAAGATTTGTTGAGCACCGGATCAATTAATCAATTGTCGTACTTTTTGTTTAAGTCCCATCCTCGTTTGTGACCTTATAACGTCCTCTGTAAGTTCGCTGCGGGCGCCGACAACTCGCCCTTCTTGGAACGCTTTCCACCAACGTATAACCTTTTTCAAAACCGAGGGCACCAGGCCTGAATTCTATATTCCAGTTGTGCGGGAATTAAGGCTCCTTGTTCTTTTTCTAAGTAGTTCATTATCTATGAAAGGTTTTCTAATGGTTAACAGGACCCAGGTTGCCTTTTTGGTCGCCCTGAGGCAGTGGGAGGAGGACGCCTGTTGACCGTTAACAGATGAGTCTCCAAACGTCTCTTGAGTAAACTCAAAGAGGGAGAGCACATAATACATCGGTAGAAGGTTCAATT
>JAYGXS010000007.1:29942241-29953202 GCA_036362985.1 Ligula intestinalis | reverse complement strand
TCAATTATGTCCAGGAACACGCATTTTCGCTTCTATCAGCAATATATATATATATATATATATATACATATACATATATACATATATATATAGCAGTAAGGGGGGTATGACAGCGTCTGGGGGTAACCTGATACAGAACTGTTTCGGGCTTTTTATCCTTCATCATTCATATATATAATACCTGTTAGCCTGTAATGATTGGGGTTTTCCTAGGCATTGAGGAATACCCTCACGATATGATATTCAGCGAATGCATTGGTATTGTGAGCATGGCTGTCGCAATATGGATAAACTACGTAGGTCAAGCAATGGGTGCTCTCAATAGATGGTCAAAATGAAATCATCGATAAAGCATTTCTGAAGAAGGAGTGCGATCGCTAGAAAAATTAGTTTATTTGCCTGATATCCAGATCCAACCTTGAAGTCGATAGGTTCAGTATTGAAGCCTGGATATCGAAAGGCTAGCGTCGTCGCTCTAAAGGCGTAGGCCTGTGTGACAGGCAGGGGGTGGGGCCGCGGTGGAGGACAACATTCAGCTTTGGACGCCGAGCGAACGAGCGAGCAACCCCAAGCCCACTACATGCACTACAGTGGCAGCGCGGGGGGGGGAGGAGAGAGAGGAGAATGCTTTATTTTGAATGTAAAATCCAGGCCAGCTGGCGTGCGGAGAGGGATGACGACGGCAGGTGTACACAGGGACACGCAGCTACGCGAAGGTGACGTACGAATCTAGAGGAAGCTAAACTGATTTAGAGTTTTGCTATAGAGGGATTTACCTAATAAATTCGACCCAAATGTGAAAAAGCACCCGCGGCCTTTGTGGGAGTCATTTTTAAAGAAAGACTCGCAATTGGAATCGACAGACTTCCTGGCGTTTCGCCTAATGCTACATGGCCGACTGTCTAACACGATTGTAAAAGTGCAAACCTTACTACCCGCCAGCTCTCCAAATTAACAGTATGCAATTTCAGTGAAAACAATGTATATCTCCAGCAGAGTGTTGAAATACACCAAAAATGCAACACAAAAGCCTGTTCACTTTGACAGTGTACACGTAAAAGAGGGCGATTTGGCAAAGCCATTTCTGATTATATTACTACTTTCCAGCATTGCTCATGTTGTCCACGCAGGCATGGAGCGATATTCCTGCAGGTCAGGTCTTCTGAAAATATCCACATCCAAGTTCGGAAAACGTAGATCTTCCAGTTTATTGCTTGGTCCATCCTCGTCTCCAAGTTTAACTGCTACACTTGCTTCTGCCCTTACCTCAGACAGATTAAAATCTTAACGGGGTGTTGGGTAGGGATTTCCACATGCTAAAACGAACAAAATTTTTTTCAAAAATTACTGAAAAAAGAAAGTGAAAAAAATGAATTATTTGACAGCACAAACCTCTGCGGAATATTGCGTCGACACCGATGGAAATGTAACGGAGCTCTTGCTTTTACGACCATATATGCGCTAGAGGCATTCACAATTGAACAACCATAAACCATTGCTGGTGGACGTATTGTCATTTTAAATGATGTAATAAGGTCATTTTCGTAGACTGCTGACGCATCCAAAGAGCGTATGAAATTTAGGAGAACTGGAATTGACCCAGGAATCGTCCTTTCGGATGTTCGGCACATAAAACTCTGCGGAACTAAAAAAGCAAGCAAATTTTTCATCATACATCATGGTCCAAAGGGGGGTATCAAGAGAACATTACTTCGAAACAAAATTATCAAGGTAAAGTAATTCTTCTTAGAACCCTATTTCAACTGATTTGATTTTTCGAATAAATGTTCGGCCGGCCGGCCTGCTGAGCTCAACAATCGAAATACTTTTTTCCTTATATATCATGAGGAAAAAGAGGATTTTATCAAAATAATACCATTGGAGAAATACTATTTAAGTAAGCGAATTCCTGTGAGAACTTAAACAAATTTAGTTGACCTGTCGCATAACGTCCACAGCGAACCTACTTCTTGGAGGAAAAATAATTATGCAGTGTCGCAAAAATGTATACACATTTTGAAGAATTTTAACCTTGATGGTTATAATAATTTTATCATTTCAAAAATTTAAAAGTTTCTAGAAGTATCATTTTATTGTTTTTACACTGCATTTAGACTATATTTCAAATAATTGAAAAAAAGTGAACCCATTGAACACCAATACGCCCAAATACGAATGAAATTTTTATGGTGTGTGCGATTCGTGCGATTGCTTCGCGTTGTCAGCAGTGTTTGGATCGAAACGGACGTCAATTTGAGAGCATGCAGTGAAAAAAAATAAGATGATACTTCTGAATACTTCTAAATGTTTGAAATAATAAAATGACAATAAACACTTACCGATCTTTTCGATGCATGCATTAGTTAACACAGAAAACAATAACATGGTCAGCATCATGACCCACTTGTGAATTGAGAGTCTCTAGTTTTCACAACACTGAGTCCTCAGTGACATTGACAGTTCAGGTGGGGTTAAGAACAACCAGTCTGCAATAAAAATGACCTATCTGCATGTGTTTGTATGTACACAGTTCTGCGAATGCTGCAAGCAAATATCCTTAAATTGTAAATGTTTGATTTTTTCTCCCATATCAGCGGGAATGCATTTACAAAAACTTATAAATGATAATGAGCAACATTAGGCATATTAAGTACTTTAAAGAACTATAAGAAGTTATAAGTTTTTGTTAAGAAAAATTAAATTTTCTCCATAATTCCCAGCTTGTGGAGACGTCAAAAATACCTATGAATTATAACAATAAATTTAAATATTTTGTTAAGTCTAAAACCTAAAGCAACTACTTTCTTTGTACAAGGAGAACTTGCCTTTAGTCAAAATATTTTGTATCTTTGAGAAAGATTACATTCTTAATTATTGAATATCGTTGAATAAATTCTCTCTTCCTTTCGGCATTTTTTGGTGCATTTATTCATACGTTTACTTTTTGTCCGTTTGTTCAATGTTTATATCAAGCCCTTTAAAATAAGATATAACTAAACGGCGTTTACCGAAAAAACGAGCTTTTGGATATTATTTCCTATGCAGATGGCCATGTTGGTCAAATGTGGAAATTCCTCAAAACAGCAAACCACATTTTCGAGCATACAACATGTCTGCTAGATACCACGCACATGGTTCTCCCTAAGTTTGATAAAAAACGTTTTCATAATACGTTACCTCTTAAAAAAGTGCCTTTATTGGATATCTAGCTGAGGAATTTCTGCGTTTATTAACTTTTTCCGAGATAAGCTCGCAGGAAAATTAGGAAAGTTTAGCAATTTCCTTAAACTGTCTGAAGGAAAATGGTTAAATTTGACTGGAGATGAAAGAGCATTCCTTTTTCTTCATAACGGATTATTTTTCACTCAAGGAGATTGATTAGAAGATCCATAATAAACGTGCGAATACAAAAAAACAGGCCAGGTATATGATAATTTTTTGAAAAACTTATTATTCTTCTGTCTGTTCCGTTTCTAACTAACGCTTAAGCGGAACCTCTTGTTGACAAAAAACTATATTTTTACATGACTATCATTCAATAAGGATTTCTATTGGCTGTCTGTGCGGTTACATATAGAACCTTTTTTACGCGTGCTACTAAGAACATTTTTCACTGCTTTTTGTTGCAAAAAACTTCACAGAATAACTAAATAAATTTTTTAAACTTCTACGGCTGCTTGTTTCTGAAAATCAATGCGATTCCTTAAACTTCGCTTTAGTTCCATTTGATCAACTTCGCACAAAATTTTCCAGTACCGGAAGGGATTATTATTCCACCTTTTTTACTAATTTTAGAATTCTTTCAGAGCGCAATGTATGTATGGAGAAAATATCGTCCTGTCTTTCCTGATATCATAAGGAATTTCTGTTATATAAAAATGGTCATGCTTTAGCAAAAGTGAGAGCATATTTCCCCCAATAACTCAATAAGAGGGCAGTTTTCCAAACCAAAGCCTTTCTTATTATTAAATCCAGTCAGTTGATCAAAATAAACTGTCCATATATACGCTAAAATACAAAGTTTAATTTCGTCCTGAAATTTGTTTGCAGGATTCGCAAAACTGTATATATGCAGGGTGTCCCAAAAATATATGCACATTTTGCTTAATTGTTAAATAGGGGTTTATCATAATTTACTATGAAATAAATTCAAAGATATTCACAAGTATCATTGCATTGCTTTTTCGCGGAATATTCTCAAACTGACGTCCATTTTGATCATGACACTGCTGACAACGTGAAGAAATGTAATCGTTCATACCATGAAGTAATGCCCTTGGTATTCGGGTGCATTCATGTTCAGAGGCTTCCTTTAATTCAGCTACTTGCCAATGCAAGTGAACATCCATGTCCCAGGAAGCAATTGAGAAAAAGAAGACTCGATCGCTGGGACAAGATGTTCATTCGCCTGTTTCTGCTACTCACATCTCTGATGATGAATCTGCGACGGATATCGAAACGTCAGGCGAATAAACATATTGATCCCGGCGGTCGAGTCTTCTTATTTTTCTTCTCACTTCAGCCACTGTTGTAATAGTCAAAATGCTGTAAAAAAAAACATTAAAATGATGCACGTTAATATTATTTTGACGTTTTTGAAATAATAAAATCATGATGAACACCAAGTTTAGAATTATTGAAAATGTGTATACCTTTTTTGGGACACCCTGTATATACACGTATTGTCAGACCTAGGTCATTTTTATCGCAGACAGACCCCGGTAGCAAAAGGCTAGCATCGTCGCTCTTAAGGCGTAGGCCTGTGTGACATGAAGGCTAGGCTTATCTAAAGCTTGGCTGTGGGCGAGGCAGCAGGACGAAAACGACCAGCTAGCCTTCCTCGATTGCTGCAACGGGTTCAGAGGACTGACTCACACGAATAAAGTACCGAACTTCACCAGTAACTGCGCGTTCAGCCACAAGTGCTGTTGCTTATGGAGGCTGCAATGACAGTTAGAGACGCGCTGCAGTGAACCGGAAGTAACTTTTGTCAAATTGCACTATCTTCGACTAGTGCCTAGAGTGAAGGGTCACCAGGGCAACGAGGGACAACCTTGAAGCCTCCTCAAAATTTTGCGAACCTTCTCGCGCGTTAAGAACTTTTTGGCAATCGTCAGCCGCCTCTTTACTTCATTCGGAGCTCGAGTTTAACACGGTCTACAGGCATGCTGCAGAAGCGTATTGTAAACCGCGAACCATTTGGATCCACTAAATTATCTATCTGATGACATTTCGTGATATAGACAAGGAAAAACGTCTTGCGCGAAATGGCTGGCTAGTACTCCTTGTTGGATCAGGAGCCCCGCCAGGTTGGCCTCCATCCCGGCGGCGAGGAGGACCAGTCGGAGCAGGGTGGTCGGGAGGGGCTGCTCCGTCATCAAAAACACAAATGGAGAAGAGGGGAGATTGATGCACCGTCGGGAGGTTTGGTGTAGCAGACCTTGGCCGCCATGAGGGCGGGTGAGAACGCGGTCGAAGACGCGTCTGCTGTGGTTCCCTTGCGCGAAATCAGTGCTGGTAGCGTCCCTCCAAGTTTTACAGCAGTAAATGAAGTACCACAAGTAAAAAAAACGACGTAGGTTGGTTGATAGATTACTATTTACTGAAACAAAAATAATTGAAAGCGGCAACAACAGAAAATTTCGAGACAGCCCATCAGCTGCTCCTTGTTGCTGCATAAGTATTTGCTGCTGCAAGTACCTTGGGCGTACGCAAAGGCAACTGACAGCCAGGGCCTCTGGGCACTTGCCCAACTGGCTTTTCAAGCAAGAAGACAGAATATTAAGGTCCTCTATTATCAAGCATCTATTAGACAGTGGTCATTCTGTCGATGTCAAAACAGCGTTCCGAGTACTTGTTCGGGCCTGAAAAAGCCGAATCTTGTGCTATTTAGAAGCTGCATGCATACGGTGGGAGAAACCTGACCTATGCAAGCAGCTTGACCATGTTATCAACCTCCAATTGCCCTGGAGGTCATTTAAAATAATTCCCAAGTGTTTTTTTCGTTAACTTCCCTCACCCACTATTTTCCATATGTCGACTTAACGCCCTGTACTTTATCGATTATTTTTTAAACTGACCCACTTTCCTTGCTGTTGCCAGTAATTCTGTGAAATTCACAACTGCTCTATGTGTCCTCGTTATCTTACTCATGCAGTGACAAGAAGCAGCTGATGAGCTCGAAATTTGTTGATACAGTAGTCACCGGTTGTTAAGCCCACGGCTAGTAAGCCCAGCCGCGTATTAAGCCCAAGTCAGCTTAGGACGGAATTTAACATCACAAAATCAGCCGGCTAATAAGCCCAGTCGCCGGCTACAAAGCTCAGTTTGCCAACAGGATAGAGTGAAATTCTCACCTCTCTGCGTGCGCGACTGGTAACGTGTCGCAAATATTTGTTGTTGTCGTTATTACGTAAAATACAGACAAACAGCATTCTTTTCTTGAACATAACCTACCTCTACACATAGTACAGTACGTGTGTAATGTATAGTGCCTAGCCTGCGTTTGCTAATAGAGAACTAGGACTCTCCGGTTATTGTGCCCGCCGCTTATTAAGCCCCATTTGGTCTGGGCCCGAGGTGGGCTTAATAGCCGGCGTCTACTCTATCAATAAATTCTGCCTTTGTTGCCCGCATTCAATTCATACCGGGGAAAAAATGCTTCAAAAAATTATTATTTTTTACTAAAAACTCAAACTTCAGATAATGGCTGTATTAAGAGTCATTGGTCCAATGTTAAATATAAACGTGCTTCAGGTAGGGAAGCGCAAAAGCAGACTATGTACAAATAAAAAATGCTCGTACTTTTTTGACTCTCCATGTAAATTTAACAAAAGAATAAGTCTGTCAGACGTGGAAATGGCCAGCGTGTCTACAGTGGCTTCTTTAATGTGGCTTTTCAGCACAAAGTCCAGTTTTTCAGAAGAAGAAGATACAATCACTGGAATAAGAGTCCTTTTTTCGTGGCGTTTCGGATTTTGTCGCATATTCTTCTTCTGAACTGTTTCCTGGAACTCGAATTGTTTCGTATCTTGGCTTCTCCGATTCTATCCAGCGGTCACGCGTACGTCAAAACCAGTCATAACAACTATCAAGACGGTGCGGTACTATTAAGCAAAAATATTAAAGGATAAATAGTTAACAAACCTCAACAATGGACACACCAAGTAAACAGCGACGGGAGTCTATACAAGGGAACGACACAAGTTCAAGAATAACGCCATGCAGGACGAAGCTGGTCTCGAGAAACCTTGTGTGTGTTAGTGGGAGAGGGAATGGCTCCGCTTTTATATGATTTCACGGGACAATTCACGTAGCATCAAGATTGGTGTGAGACCAGTGCGAATGGGGTATGGATTCGTGAACAGAGGCCATATGAAAGCGTTAGCGGTGGAGAGTGACAGGATGAGTGGTTCTCGGGGTAGCCGTGGCAGCTGCGCCAAGAAAGGGAGGATGGAACGGACAGCTGGTTTGCCACCGCAGTCACTTCACGGGATTTGATCTCCATGTGAAAATGGGAACCGAAACCGGCGGGGGGTAGTATTAAGTCATGTGCAGTCAGTTTGTCATGGGCAGTCAGCCTTTCTAGGAGGTTGGGGGTAGGGGGCGTGGTGAATTTAAAAGTTGCTCAGCTGGAAATCACACCTAGCATATTCACTTCTATTGGCAGTCAAGTTTTTAACGTTGCGAAAATCCCCATTCGATAATTCAGAAGGACAGTTGGCCAGCATACGCATACTTTCGATAAATTCTCTTCGGGCCATTACATTTTGATGGAAAAGGGTAGGTACAGGGTAACAAGCTATCAATTAACTATCGTTCTAATCAACTTAGTCTTGAGAATGGGGGCTTGGGGTTTGGGTTGATAAAAAGTAGGAAGTGACAGGGTAATTAGGAGAGGGAAAGGGGGAAAGAACGCGTGGAAAATGCTGGTAGTTCTGCGGCCGTTGGCCATGCTAAGCTTGGGGCCTGAAGAAGGTTCTTCTGCGCGCACAACACCGGCTACATCAGGCGAATGACCGTGGTCTCCGCTGTTGCCAGCAGCCGTTGACCCAAGGACTTCGGGTAATCTGGTGAGACCTTGTAGATCACCTTAAAGGCTTCGTTCGGGTCAACACGGTGTCCAGCGTCCACCATATGAGCGAGAATGGAACTGCTGATGTTCCTGACTTTGCCTTTGTTAAGCCATGCTGGCAGACGCTCCCATTTCCTCTTGGATAAGCACCGGCTCGTGCGACCTTTGTAACCTACTCCACAGGAACAAGTAAATGAGTAAATGCACATGGAAGTGGTCTGGGCTGGCAGCTTATCCTTACCTTCGCCATGTAGGACCGGGTTTGTTGAGAAAACACCCGAACATTCGCCGCTGGGAAGGTTCGTGATACGGCTTGGTTAAGGCATTGGCTTAACAGTTCACTTGCTGCGTCCCCTTGAAAGAGGACTTTGAGGCAAAGGGTCTTTTTTCCACGGTGGGTGTTAAGGCTTTGCATTCTCTCTCCACCATGTTCTTCTGAATAAACTTGTCAGGGTACCCATTCTCTCTCTCTCTCTTTCGATAGTATCGTCCGAGCAGATTTTTCTCGCCCTTTGCGTTAAGCAGCGGACTAGATTGCGCTTCTGCTGGATGGGTAAGAAGCTGTAAAAGTTCGTGTACTGTCCGGACCAGGTTTCCTTTCTATAAACGCTCTTTCGGAGGCTACCGTCAGGTCGTCTGCTTAGGGGAACGTCCAAGAACGGAAGCGAACCTCCCGTTTCCATCTCCAATGTGAACTTTATTTTTTGCTCCAATACTAGCAGTGAAAATTTGATTCTCAAGCGGTAAGTCAGAAGGAGAAAGGGCATTCGCCGGGAGGGGTGTATTTTTAACTGACTTTTCGGATAGTTGTCTCCTCTATCCATCTTCAGAGAGTGAAAACTGTGGCTCCTGGCTCTGGCTATATACCGCTCCTTTCATCCGCGGGCGCAGTCTACCAATCCAATTTGAACCGCGCTGTCTGGCTCGCGTTTCTATGATTGCAAAAGCATAACGGAATGGCAGAATATACATGATGATTTTGCGCAGAATCATAATCTCCTGCCGGTTCCGCTTCAAGTTTTTCTATTAATTTATTCTCAAATATAGATAAGATACATTTGGATATCTTTTGCATACGGCGAGACAGAGAAATGTGACGGCATTTCGCGAGGGTTCATAAATTTGCTTGATTACGCTCCTTATTTTGGTATAGTAAAACAAACTAAAGTTGCACAAGTTTATTCATTAGTTTTACGATGCAAAGTGCACCAGATTTGCTAAATATAGGTTTCTAAAATCAAAGTGTTTTTCTCCTGCTGACAATAATACGTTTTCTCATAATTGCATTAACCTCAATTTCACGAAAGTTCAGCGACATTTTCCGATCTCTGAAAAGACATAGTTAACAATTTTCTAGTTTGTATTAATCTTCGTTTATAGTCCAGCATGCGTAAACAAGACGTTTCGTTCCGCGGCAATTAGTAGCGTCAGAAATTCCTTGGTTATTAAGAAAGATTGGATTTGGTGCGCGTTGGACCTAGGCAATTCCACGAACAAAATGAACAACCTCAAATGGGTATTAACCCACCCGCTCAAATTTCAATCTCCAACTTTCATGAGGTAGGTAATCAATCGTTTATGAGTAGCATATTTGCTTGCGGCTGTGATGGTATCCACTGTGCTGCAGATTTCATTTGTTTCATCCTTCAGATGATCGCATAACCTTGATAATTCCATGTCTCCTAGGCGTAAATAAGTGCAACAAAATTTTAAAGGTCCTTTTCTACAAAAACTGCATCTAGTCATTGCTTTTGTCGATGGTCACATAGTTTCCCGTTCTCATTTTTTTCCTTTTACGTTTTCATTTTAGATATTTCACCGTGCACTCCTTCACCTCCAACCGAATGCTTCACAAATTCGTACCACAATTATCACATCCAGTTCCCTATAGGAAAAGAAGGGGAAATACCAGTAGGAGTATTTGCAGGCAAGTATTATTGTCGGCAAAAGAAGGGATCCTGGAATGGCTATTTGTGGCTTATTAGCCGCCGTCAGCCAGTCATACCCAGATCCAAGTGGTGTCCTACCTGAGCCTAGACCTCGCTCTAACCATTCAGCGACGAGTTCTTTGCCTTGTCAGCTTATGTTGGGGCTGCTACGGCTGTCAGGGCTTCTGTCAAGGCCCCAAGATAGAGCGGAACAGATGAGTTCCGTTAGCAGTCAGGTGAATGTACATCAGTGAGTGTCAACATCTCCCGACCTAAACAACGAGCTCGTGGATCGAGCTTTAGACTCTAAACCAAAAGTTCGTCAGTTCGAGGCTCGCGTGGGGCACCCCGTCGGTCTGGGCATGACTGGTTGACGGCGTCTAATAAGCCAAAAATGGCCATTCGAGTCTGCTTGTCTATTCCGGCAATACCATCTGCCTACACTGCCAGCTGTTACGGCTGTCGGGTCCTCGGTAGAGGCCCGAGGCAGAGCGGGACAGGTGAGCTCCGTTAGCGAACGGTGAACCTTCATCAATGAGAAAGAGTTGCATACAGAAACTCAACGGTGGTCTGAAGTCCCAACGCATGGCATGCTTGGGTCGGCGTGCGCATCTGTCTGCTAGCCTGATGCGAGCATGAACGCGTAAAAGACATGCGAAAGTGAGTCAATCGTCGCTTGATCAGTTGCTTGGCCAATAGCAGTTTGTAGCGTCGCTGATTGGCTGTCCTACTGACGGACCAAGGTGTGTGATCACATTACGGCTTGCGGAGGGTACGCCGGTGATGGACGGCACTACCACTCCCCTCCCTCCCCCAGACAATGACCGACGTGAGGGGTTGAAAGTGGGCTGAAGGATGAAATGCACGAGTGAGTCCAGTGCACATTCATCATCATCATCATCATCATCATCATCATCATCATCATCATCATCATCATCATCATCATCATCATCATCATC
>JAYGXS010000007.1:29919275-29942141 GCA_036362985.1 Ligula intestinalis | reverse complement strand
CATCATCATCATCATCAAAATCATCATAATCATCATCACCATCATCAACAGCACAATCATCGTCATCATCATCATCATCATGATCATTTTTAGCACCAGCATTAGCAGTAATAGCGGATGTTACTCCAACCCTCTGCTAGACAGTTGACTTCAGCGAACTTTTCTGAAATAAAGAAAGCTCACTGAACAGCCCTGGAGGAGAAGATCTGTATCGCTTGTCCTCATGTCTGCTGCCCCTTGCGAATAGTTTGGTTATTTAAAAAAGTTTTTTACGTGCCCATTCCCGCTCTCTCTCGTGTGAGAACATAATGACGAAGTGTTACGGGTTAATTATGTTGATCGACAGCACCTAATTAATATGCCTTCTCCCTGCGAATTACTTTCGGCGCAGTAGTAGCCAATGAAAGGCTTTTTTTACTCGCATGCGTACTTAAATGTCTGCAAGATATATACAAATCTATAAACTTGCGAAAATTCCCATTGACAATTTCAGAAGATGAATTGGCGCACATACGTTTGTTTTCGATCATTCTCATCAGGCCTTTACATTTATAACCCGCATATTCCATTTACTTAACTACCCTGTAAATGTAAAGGCCTGATGAGAATTATCGAAAACAAACGTATGTTCTCCAATTCATCTTCGAAATCTATAAACGCCTGAACGGCAGAGCTCACGCCCAAACAAGGATTGCTCTTCAATCCTCACCGCCAGGCATCTCTTCGTGGTAACAGTTGCTGGTGAGTAGAATACTTACTTTTCTGCCCACATAGCCTGCTGAAATTCACAGACTGTCTGTTCCTCATTCACGAGTATTTAAAGTCCCATGTAGCAGTCTTGCACCACAAAACACAGACAGTCGTCTTTTTGTTGAAACTTCCTAGATGCACTGCTATTCTAGTGAAACTTACAGCTTTATAGCTCGTGCTATTAGCAAAATAGTGCCTTCGAATCCAATTCGTTGGTGAACTACAGATGAGGCTACCAGTATATGTACAATCACTGCTCAAAAGACGACAAATGACGGGAAATGTCTACCGTAAAGTTAAAAAATGTTCTTATTTGGAAACCAAAAAAGTAGGGCTTTGTAAGACTGCATTTCGTCGGTTTGGACCATGCGAGGGTTTTATATCAAGCAAATGTTGCAGCTCGCCTCATAAGCCCCATTCTGTGTGTGTGCCCTGTAGGTTATCAGTGACTAAGTAGTAATTTTTTATTGTTGACCTATCGACATGTGTTAAAAGCCGTGAGCTTTAACCCTTACACTTACGATCTTCGAGACCCGATTCCTTAGGAGATAGGAGAGGTCTTGGGAAGGCCAGAGTAGGAGGAAGTTGCTACTCGGTCCGGCCGTAAGGGCACGTGAGCGGGCGTCCCCGCTCAGAGCGGATTCTTAAGTGTCCGTCAGTGCATGAATTGACTAGAGGAATGGAGAGCCCTTGGCCAGAGCTGACTGACCACAAGTGCTTCGGGACGCTGATGGGTCGACCAGTTTGAGGCGCATCTATGCGCCTCGGTCGTGCGAGAGCAAAGGTCGCGCGTCGGTGTGGACATGCGCTGGGAAAGGCGCGACTGGGCGACTAAGATGTACCCTGGGAGAACACGTCAGTGACGTCTCGAATTTGAAGGTGGGCTGTAGGACCGCTACAGACCTGTTCCGCGCTGAGGCTTACCTAGTTACGGTCGAGGAAAGCGCGTCGGCAGGAAAGTATTCTAGCCAATCTCAACTGTGACAACGGAGAGAAGGCAGGTGATGAGGAGGAGAGCAATCATTGTTTGGGCTTGATTTGTGCCGTGAAAACGCTCATATATATCCGCATTTTAGAACGCACGAGTAAAGAACAGCAGTTTAAACTTATATGTGCTGCAGGAAGTCATTACTACTTATATTTCAAGACCCTCACTCTATGCGCCCCCGCCACACTCAGTGAATAGTAATTTCTGATTATTTGCATGTCGTGCGCAGGGGCTTACGTAGGCCGAGTTGAAGAAAGCACGCTTTAGCTCCGCTTGGCGCAAAAAACAGGCACAAAAGCAGATACACTCCAGTGTGGCGGGCATATACATTTCAAATTATACTATAATACAGAATCCTGCATGGACTTCAGCGGTGCGCGGCCATTCCCTGCTGTTTGAGCGGTTCGCATCCCCCCACGCATTCCCTCGCCATAGACTAACTCCTCAAAGACAACATTGAACGTGGACTTTGTGAGCAGGACACGGCCCTTATTCGATTGACAAAGAGCAGGGATCTAGGAGGCTGAATGCCTGTCCATTCCCGATGATCCCTGCGTGGCACGTACTTTCGGTCATGAAAAGAGCCTATTTCCGTCATCACAGATGCTGAAGGGGGTAAAACACCCAGAACGTCGCTGTGGCATTCTGCGGGGTACCTATCGAACATGGATGTCCCCTCCGGGCGGTTGGCGGTGAACAGTGATCCAAAAAAGGTCCTAAAGAAAGAAAACAAAACGTCGAATGCTTAATCATGAGTTAAGGATTCTTCTGTAGATTGCAATTTATCTAGAAATGCATGTCGGTCCTGGAGTATAGCGGTGCAGGTAAGAATTTTGAACTGAGGACGTCTGTGCGTGTACTGAGCAGGACAGGACAGGAATACTGCTGAGGAGTCTAAATAATTAAAAAACAGAGAGTCTGTGAATTTCAGGCTGGGAAAGATGTGCATCAGAAAAGAAAGTTTATCTGCTTACCCGTAGACTCCAGCGAACACTTTGCTCACTGTGTCCACCCCATCCAATCTCTGAACACATATCGACCAGGCATTATACTCTTCGACATGGCACAATGATTATGTCTCTCCCCCTACGCCGCGGTGGTAATGCAAGGGCACTTTTATTGCTCGCACGCGTACTGAAAGTCTCCATAAATCCATAAACCATTGCACGGCAAATATCACGCCCCAGTTATGATTGTTCCCCGCTTCATGACCGTCTGCGGCCTTCGTGGTAACACAGCAGGGGGTAACTAAGATACTTCCTGCATTGATGATACTGACCTCGCGTAAACATTAAGTACGCCACATATACTCTATTCATTTTACTTTACGATGATTAAAAATAATCCTACATGTTAACTTATAGGAGAGGTTCAAGTAAGTTAAACCATAGCAGTTGTGATCTTCAGACCATGGTTTCTTAGGAGAGAAGAAGTCGATGATGGCCAGAGTAGAAGGAATAGTTTATTCTGTGTACAGACAAAATGGAGGATAAGCAGGAAGAAGTTTGACCTCGGAGCGTACGACCAGCCAGGAGGCTATCCGGGTCCTAAGTGCGGGCTACGCCGTAGGCATCCCAGCAGCCAGCGTGAACGGTCATTTTTTGGGTCGTCCTTGAAAGCTTTTTGGCCAGACAGACGGCGTCGGCCTTCGCGTGCAGGCGTGTTATTCGTTGCCGGACCAGGGGCCAACTTTCCGGCATCTGTGATTGGCTGTTCCCAGAAATCGAAAACAGCGTACGTGAGCTCTGGCAATGTTCACTTCGACGCGAGCTAGTCACGAAAAGCTCGCTGTACAATAAAGACAGTCGTCTCCAGGTTAACACTTTTACCAGCACCGCCGCTCCAGTCCAACTGCCACTCACTGATCAATGAATTGATGTCGAATGCGTAGGCAAATGTACCCCCATACTGTCTTACACCTTCAACGTTTGTTTTTCTTTATATTTGTAGGCTACCTAGATCCCAGTTCTGTGTCGATCGAACGGGGTCCGGGCCGTGCTCACAAGAATGCCTTTTGGAGATTCGCCCATGGCAGGTGCGAGGGGAATCCAAATCAATTCAACAGAAAGGAGTTGTGGCGGGCTGCATCAATCGAATGCAGAAAAAGCCAAAATCCGTGCATGATTTCGTACTGTACTGTTTACTGAAATATACCAACGCCCAATTCTGATTGAAATGCTCGTGAGTTTGAGCCTTGGGTTTTGTGCTATTTTGTCGGTAATTTCATTCTGCCTTTATGAGCTTTTTTACGATTCTGATGTGCTCATTCATAATACAGCATACCCGTCAATTTATTACTGCTGCCTCTACTGCATAAAGCATGATCCACATCTATTGTCACATTTTATGAGAACTATGTGAGATCTTCCTCAAGCTGTAGGCGAAAACTTACTTTTCCTTAAACAGGATGCACACAGTGCGCAGTTTGTAAACCTTGAATTCGAGTGTGGCAGTCAGTAGCTTTGAAAATTACTCGGCAATTTAGAGACTCTTTTAAAACCGAAATATACCCTTTCATTAAGTAAAAAATTTAAAGAAGGCAAACTTTGCTATCAGACGAGTACAATAAATAAATTTTTTCATTTACGTTTTCCATAAAATATATTTGGTTTTATAAAGGCAGTCAAAATCAATGATAAAAACGCATATTATTTAAATAGTAACTTCTTGCAGTACATAAGTTTTTTAGTGGTGAGAACGAAGCTGGTTAAAAAGCCCGCATCCTATCATGACTAGATAACTTAAGAATAGGCTACACGATAATCGGAATCACAACATGAGTCAATACCGAGGAGCGAAAGGCGATCAATCTTTCGCATAAATCAGCATGTTGCATGAATTCTGGCGCGTACTGTAAAAAGTCGCCTTGCGGAACAGCTTGCGAATTAGTCAAAAAGGGACAACGAGTGAGTCCTGTCACCGATTGGTTAGCGAGTCCTGTCACCGATTGGTGAGCACCTATCTGTCAATGTACGACAGAAGATCACAGCTTCGAGGCTCGAGTGGGGCACCAATTTGTGGGGTGCACTTGCTTTTGAATGACTTCGGCAATGGCTTTGCTCACTGTGTCCGTCCCGTCCGCCTCCGAGCAAGGATAAAACTGTTTTCGAACGCTTCCTCCAGCTCACCCTTCCCCTGAGCACATAAAGACAGGTCATTATACTCTTCGACATGCCGTGATTATTATGCCCCCTCTACGCCCCAACTTAACTGCGGTGGTAACGCTATAGCAAAATGCACTTTTATCACTCGCATGCGTACTGAAATGTCTCCATGAATCCATAAACGGTTGAATGGCAGAGATCACGCGTCAAGTATGAATGATCCGTGCTTCGTTATCGTTTGCGGCGTTCTCGCCGTACGTGGTTACACAGTTGGGGGTTAAAAGAATACTTCCTGCTTTTAGATGATGCCGGCCGCAACACATGTCGAGAATTGATTGAAGTCTGGGCCTCGGATGAGAACTCAGTCAAGCGATTTATCGATCTGACACCGGCGTACATTGTCCTGCACAGGCTTCTTCGGTCTAGCGTCAGTGGTCATTCATTGGCCTCTGTCCAATATAAATGTTGCCGGTTTTTCGCTTACGCTTTTCCGTCTGCAATGGACTCCAGTAAAAGATCACGCGCCAATTATGATTGTTCCCCGTTTCGTCATCGTCTGCGGCATTCGTGATAATACAGTTGGGGATGAGTAGAATATTTCCTGCTTTTATGATGCTGACCTCGCCTAAACATGAAGTATGCCACCCATGCTCTACTAATTTTCCGTTACGATGATTAAAAAGTCCTAGGCATTAGTCCACTGCACACAGCAAAGGCAGTCGTCTTCAGTTTCGAATTCTTACCTGCACCGCCGTTCCAACTGCCACTGACTGATACAAGAGCTTACAGTATGACAAATGTTGCATGCAAAATGCCTAAGTTTGTGAAATGTTGATCCTTATTCGCGGACCGATGTGAACACATTTACGAAAACGAAGAAATAATAATGAACAACGCGTTAGACACATTTAGTACTCAAAAAAGTATCAGAAGTACAAAGTGTTTGTTAAGAGAAATAAACTTTTCTCAATAATCCCCATGTTCTGGAGACGTAAAAATAGCTATTAATTAGAATAAGAAATCTAAGTCTTCTCTTAATTTGAATACGTAACGTAACCACTTTCTTTATATAAATAGAACTTTCTAGTCAAATTATTTATATATTATACTATTAAATTTAACTATATATTCAATACCATCGTTTATAATCTGGCATGTGTGAGCGTTTTCATTGTCTTCATGTGTTCGTCCATCGATCAAGATTCCCAGAAATGTCTCAAAGCAGAAAACCACATGGTCGAGCAAAAAGAACCTCCGCAACAAAGCTTTGATATTCTTATTTCTAAGATTAATAAAAGAAACTTTTCATACTAGGTTGCCTCTTTAAAAAGCGCTTGAATGAAATACTCAGCTGACGAATTTCGCTGTACATTTACTTCACCCAATGTAATGTCAACATAAAAATGGAAATTTTTGACAAGTTTTCGAATTTACATGAGGATGCATGATATCATTATCTGAAAATTAAACAACTCACTTTTATCCTTATATCTGCATTACATTTTGCCATATTGGATTACTTGCAGACTATGTTCTATGCTTGCGAATGCAAACATGTGTGGCCACATCTGTATTTATTATTTTTCTGTCTGCTCCATTTCTAAATAACACTTAAACGGAAAGTATATTGTAAAAAATGTGATAAAACTAAATGTCACCAAAACGTCTTTGTAACTACATTTGTTCCAAGTTTCTGCAAATAAGGGCAACTGCTTCAACGTGTCCTTACTTGCATTTGAACAATTTTGGACAACATTTTCAGGTTCTAGACTGGGTATGCTGTACATTTTTTACTGATTTAAGAAGTCTTCCATAGAATAATCCATAAAAATAAAAAAAGTTTGGTTTTGCCATACTTAATAGCATAGGAGATTCTTTCGATATTACGCTACTCACAATTTCGCCAAAATTAGTCAAGTCAAGTCAAGTCAAATTTATTAAAGGAAATATAGGCAAACGCCTTTTAACTCCCTCTTGATACATAGGATTTCAGAAATGCATCGGCATAGCCAAACATTCCAAAGACGTCGTTGACACAAGTTCAGACGACTACTCGCTTGTTTCAAGTAATTCACTCACTATCAGTTTACACGAGCCAGCAGTGTAACTGAGGAAGAAGAGCAGACAGTGAAAAATCTCCTAAGGCTGGCTCATAAGTCAAAATGGAATGTCATTTGTGGTTTTTAGGAGAAAAAATGTCGCTCGTGAAGGAATTATGTGAATGATAGGGGCATGATGCTTCTGTGAATTTTGATGGCAGCCATGGCGTCCATGAAGAGTAATATCTATATCCGAAGGACCATACGAAGAGGAAACCTCGGAGTCACGGGAACGTCCTGAAGAACCGGAGATGCGACCCTGATAAGCCTTTGCTGTGCCAATGCACATTACCTGAATAAACTTAACTAAGCGGGGGATTCTCCTAACTAAAGTACTTTCGAACGACTGAGTCTACTCAGAGGATCAATATAACGTGACAAAGCATATGCCAATCCACCAAGTTGAATTTCATCATGACTTTTGCGTGCCGCGCTTGCCATACTGCATGTCGAATGCGCGAGCGAGTATACCCACAAACAGTAAAAGTTCGCTTTTATTTATATTTTAGGGTACCTAGATCCCTGTTCTGTGCCGATCGAATGGGGGTTGTGCCGTGCTTACAAAGTCCGCTTTCAATGCCGTCAAGGATGCCTTTCGGGAATTCTGATGCGAGGGGAGTGCGCATCGCTTGAGCAGCAAAATGTTGTGGTGGACTGCATTATCGGATGTAGAAACCGCTGAAATCCGTGCAGGATTCTGTACTCTAGTGTTTATTGAAATATATCTACGCCCAAGTTGAGTGTCTCGTTTTGTGTGGCGTCAGAATCAGCCGAAGCACATAAAATGCCAAAAATCAAAAATAATTACATTCGCACTGCTACCACAAAGAGCACCCACAGTGAATACAATGGGGGATACGTAGTATAGGTGGAGAGGAAGAACGTGTGTCGATCGCCGGAATCATAGTTTTATTCGTCTGAGCTTTCGAACTCATACTGGAGCCGATCGTCAGCCAGAAAATTGTCAACGAAAAAAAGTAACAGTAATGAGGGACAGGGGCCAACCAACCACCAGTGACGTCAGTCCTGAGGTGACTGCGCGGAGCTCTAAACACCACTGGCAAATCGATAAACCGATTGACTGAATTCTCATCCGAGGCCCAGGCTTCAATCAATTCTCGATCTGTCTTGCAGCCAGCGTGAGCGATTATGTTGGCAGCTGCAAAGGTAAACTCGTGACCGGTCTTGCAAATTTGAACAGCTACTTGCGTTTACGAGTCACCCTTCCATGTTCGTGTATGAAGGTAGACTAACCGGATCTACTCCATTCTCTGACCACTCCCACATCTGAACCCGATGTCAAGATAAAAGTGGAGAAAACCAAAGATGAGGGAGGGCACAGGCAGTGTGCGCGAAACACACTCCAACACGCGCCACAACAACACCACCTTGCTAGATGGGGTCCCACCTGGGCGGCAACGCCATATAGGCCATATTAAGAAGGATTTATTTAGCCAGAGTCACCGCCGGTAGTAAGCCACTCCACACAACAAGACACACACTGGACTGACTGTGGTGTCCAAGTTATCCCGTCAGTTGGCAGGCAACCCTCCAAGCTACGGGTTTAGTGCACCGTGATAGTTACAAGCGCATCAGAAATACGCTGAGCCGTCGACCCCACTCTCTCCCCAACCGTCTTGCTGAACTGGGATGGGAGCAGTGCTGAAAAGAGAAATCTGAGATTAGCATTGTAGATGCGCAAGGGAAATGGAAAGGAAGAAAGGTGAGAGAGCAGGAGAGAGAATGAAAAAAAGAGCGAGGAAACAAGAAAGAGAGCGAAAACAAGACCAAGAACACATACATACATAAGGGGCTGTCACCGCTAGTTTACCGGTCCGCATCCTTCCGGGACTGCGTGAGCACACAGATAATTGCTGGCTCACCGAAATGTAGCGTTAGGATGCATATCGCCTCATCTCATCGCTAACCCCATAAATCCACGTCCGCTTCGGCCACAGTTTTGCAACCCTAAGGACTATTGCAGGAAGTTAACTAGGTTAAACCTCACCAACTGCGATATTCAGGCCAGGTCACTTACGAGAGTGGTAGGCCAGAGTGGTAGAAACAGTTTATTCTGTACAGAAGGAATAAAAAATAGACAGAAGGACTTTGACTGTCAAGCGAGCCATCGCTGGTCACAGCGCCGGGAGGTGACCGTAGGAATCACCACAGCGTCGAGGGCGGCCTTTTGGTTAGTCGGTCTTGACCAGTGATTGGTCAGACGGATTGGCTAGAGGGGTGGGCGTTGATGGCCAGTATCTCGGTACTCGTTAGCGGTGGTGAGCCTTGAGACCTGCTTATCTGCGCGTAATGAGTCATCACAGAACCTCCAGCATGCCAGCAAATTTTTTTTTTCACTGAAATGGAGCTTTCTGATATGGACAAAGCAGCGGACTGATGAACGCGGCAAGCAAGCTGGAAATTTACATTCCGTGCTCGTATACGATGATTCGTCATCTGTCCAAATCTAGATACGGACGTCTACCCAAGAGAAGGATGTAGTAACCACGCTGGCATATGTTTCGGAGTGGAGGGGAGAGGAGGAGTGGTTTTGTCTCCACTGTACCCTCTTGTATTCGTAACCTGTGCGGGCTGCCAAGACGAGTTCAAAGACGCCATTTACTCGTCCGGATGCCTCCGTACAGTAGATTAACTATCTCATGCAAAAGCAGCCGGAATTCTGAAATTAGTTTTCGATTGGAACATATTGATTGCGGATGATTGTAATAGAGATGGTCAAACAGCCTAATTTCAAAATATTTTGGATACCTCATGATGCTGGCTTTCTAACGAGCTTCTTTCTGACCGCAAAGACAAAGCACGTATTATCGAAAGTGACTACTTAAGTAGTATGCCTTTTTGTCATTAATTTCCACTGCCTTTATAGACTCAACTATATTTTTGGAAAAGATGCGTATGCAAATTATTTCTTTTGCTCTTTTGATAGTAAATTTACGCCTTTCTTAAATTTTATACTTAAAGGAAGGGTATCTGTCGGCTTTAAAAAAAGTCTTATTATGAGCTTTTTTAAAATTTTCAGGTGTTCATTCAGAGAACACGTATCCGTCATTTGTTAGTGCTGCCTTTACCGTATTAAGCATGCTCCACATCTATTGCAACATTTTATGAGAACTATGTGAGATCTTCCTCAAGCTGTAGGCGTAAACTTACTTTTCCTTAAAAAGGATGTACACAGTGCGCAGTTTTTAAACCTTGAAGTCCAGTGAAGCGGTCACTAGGTTTCGAAATTATTCGGCAATTTGAAAACTTTTTCTACAACCGAAAGATACCATTTCTTTGAGTATAAACTTTAAAGAAGGCGTAATTTGCTACCGACCGAGTACAAGGAATAATTTTTTCGTGCATGCTTTCCAAAAATTAATGACAAAAAGGCATAATACTTAAGTAATCACTTTTAATAATACATGGTTTGTCTTGGCGGTCAGAAAGAAGCTCGTTAAATAGCCGGCATTCTAGGGTATCCAAAATATGTTGGTTGTATGATTGTCTCTATTACAACCATCCACAATAAATATGATCCAATTGAAAACTCATTTCAGAATTCCGACCGCTATTGCATGAGATAGTGAATCTACTGTAAGTAATATTAAACACTGATCATTAAGATTTGGCATATGGGCTTATATTGAAACCCTCAGATTAATCGATGGTAACTTATATGAAGAAAGTGTTTTATGAAAATATGTGTCGTTCTCTGCGCACAAATTGGCTTTAGAATATACACGTGAAAAAGTGAAATAGACCAAACCTACCCATGAGACTTTTCGGTCCGATCAGAGGCCAAGAAAACGCGTGATTGCAGCTGTAATGGCGTTTTCACGCATATAAGCGCACGAACTAAAGCTGTGAAATTGCGTCATCTGTTTTGATTAACCCATGTCTATTCTGTGTGGTCAGATCTCTAGAGATATCTGGTGCACCTATATCGCCAACATCACTTAGCCACACACACTAACTCCAAGCACTGACATGCTCGAGGAGCGAACTATGGTCCAGTGTATCACTGGGATTTATGATTTACCAATTATGTTCACTAAAAAAACACTTCAGAAGAGGTACTTCTTTATTCAATGTTACCGAAAATTCTCAATTGGGTTTTTGATTGGTAAAAAACTACTACGAATACTTCGCGAGCCAGAATCCTGTCTTGACTACAATATCTTAGAATATGACGACAAAATGTCAGCAATCCTTTCCAAGCAAAAGCAAATTTTAAAATTTCGATTAACATTTAATGATGAAGTAAACCTTCTGAGCTCCAAGAGGCAAGGGGACGACTGAGTCCCGTTAACGACTGGTGAGTGCCCATCCACCAACACCTCTAATATTGACGCTCGTTGATGAACGTTCAATCACTTGTTCCACTATGTTTTCAGTCTAATTTTTCGGGTACTGGCAGGAGCCGTAGCGACCAACAGTCTAGTATTGCCGGTAAAGACAAGGGAAATTGGAATGGCCATTTCTGACCTATTAGCCATCTTCAGCCTGTCATATCCAACCCCAAATAGTGCAAAACCTGAGGCTCGAACTCATGATCATTTCGATCAGAGTTGGGCATATATATATATATATATATTTCAATAAACACCATAGAAGAAAATCGTGCACGGATTTCAGCGGTTTCTATATTCCATTGATGCAGTCCGCCACAACTCCTTGCTTTCGAATCAGTTTGCATTCCCCTCGCATTTGCCATGAGCAAATTCCCGAAAGGCACCCTAATGAGCACGGCCCGGCCCCCGTTCGATCGGTACAGAACAGGGATCTAGGTAGCCTAAAAATATAAATAAAAGCAAACGTTGATTGTGTGAGATAGTACGGAGGTACACTTGCCTACGCATTCGACATAAATTCATTGATCAGTGAGTGGCAGTTGGACTGGAGCGGCGGTGCTGGTAAAAGTGTTAACCTGGAGACGACTGTCTTTATTGTACAGTGAGCTTTTCGTGACTAGCTCGCGTCGAAGTGAACATTGCCAGAGCTCACGTACGCTGTTTTCTATTTCTGGAAACAGCCAATCGCAGATGCCGCAAAGTTGGCCCCTGATCTGGCAAGGAATAACACGCATGCACGCGTAGGCCGACGCCATCTGTCTGGCCAAAAAGCCTTCAAGGCCGACCCAGAAAATGACCGCTCACGCTGGCTGCTAGGATGCCTACGGCCCAGGCCGCACTTAGGACCCGGCTACCCTCCTAGCTGGTCGTGCGCTCCGGCGTTAAACAATTTCGTGCTTATTCTCCATTTCGTCTGTTTACAGAATAAACTACTCCTTCTACTCTGGCCATCATCGGCTTCTTCTCTCCTAAGAAACCATGGTCTGAAGATCACAGTTGCTAGGATTTCACTTACTTGAACCTATGCGATAAGTGAACATGCAGGATTATTTTTAATCATCGTAAAGGAAAATGAATCGAGTATATGTGGCGTACTTAATGTTTACGCGGGGTCAGTATCATAAAAGCAGGAAGTTTCCTACTTACCTCCTGTTGTGTTACCACGAAGGCCACAGATGATCATGAAGCGGGGAACAATCATAATTGGTGCGTGATCTCTGCCATTCAGCTGTTTAGCTATTTATATATTTATAGGGACGCTTTAGTGCCCAGACAAGCAACAACAGTGCAGTTGACTATTGCGTCACCATCGCAGGTAATTTGCGGCGTAGAGAGGGCATAATCACCACGCCATGTCGAAATCGCCATTTTGGAACTATTAGTTATATTGTAAAGAAGACGAAAACGCGATCTCTGGAACGATAGTTTTATTCTGAGCTTTCGGCTCCACACGAGAAGCCATCGTCAGAGTAATTGAGAGAAGCAAGCGTCAGCTACGTGGTGGTGGCAATTATTGATTGGTCTTTGTCCACGCCAATTCCATTCTCACGTTATCTTATCGCTTCTCCGAAGCGCGTCTCTGGAGTAACGGCATTCGACCTTCAGGTAGTGGCCTGCGTGCTTGTACAGGAACTAGGCCCTGGTTTCTGGTCACGGGCAAGGATGGCAAAATAACAGAGCGGTATATCCACATGCCTGTTTATGGAGTTAGAATCTGACATCCAGGCTTCCAGCAGTTCGCGTCCCATTATCCGTGTGTTCGAGAAGTCAAATGCGTGGCTTTCCTTCAGACTGTGGGTAGCGATCTGGGACTGTGGGTCGCCTTTCCGTACTGCCCGTTTGTGCTCCTTTATTCGCGAGCTAAGTCGTCGCCCGGTCTGCCCTCTATAATGGCAAGAACACTCGCGACATGGCACCTGATAAATGACGCCAGACTGCTCTTCTACATCCAGTGGGTCTTTGATTTGCATGACTCGTGCACGCATGGTAGCTGTCAGGCGATGAGCAATACTCACGCCGAGCTCTGCAGCGATACGCCCGGTTGATTTTGATATGTTTTAAATGTACAGTTGAGGGTGCCAGAGAGTTGGTGGTTCCTTTTTGTTTGGTCCCCGTGGGTGCGTTCGGAGGCATCGTTGAATGAATCTGTTGGGGTATCCTTTCCTGACCAGGTAGTCCCGAAGATGTCGTAATTCTTGCGTTCTTCCTTCCGGTTCACTGCAGTCAGTTTTCACCCTCTGAAATAGTGCTCGAATATAGCCACGTTTATGCGTTAGTGGGTGGTTGCTATGGGAGCTGAGCACCTGGGTTGTGTTAGTTGCCTTTCTATAAACTGTGGTGCTGAGTTCCCCGTTGGGTCTGCGCGTGACGAGGACACCCAGGAACGGTAGTTGTCCGGCACTCTCTTCCTCCATTGTAAATTGGATGTCTGGGAAGATACCGTTAAGCAGGTTTCGGAAGTCTGCTAGCCTGCTCCGTTCGATTATAACGAAAGTGTCGTCCACGTATCGGCATCAGAATGCAGGCTCAAATTGGTCGAATGCGACTTTTTCCAGCTCCTGTAAGACCAGTTCTGTGATGAGAATGGAAATTGGGGGATCCCATCGGCGTCCCTTTGGGCACGCATATTTGCTTCTATTCCTATTAGTTATGTGCTCAGAGAAAGGACGAGCACATGGGAAGCGTTTGAAAACGGTATTTTTCTTGCTCGTGGGTGGACGGGCGCAGTGAGCAAAAGAGTTCTGATGCACATCCTGCATAGCCTGAAATTGACGGACTCACTGATTAAAATTATGCAAACTCCTAGGCAGCAGCAGTCCTGTCCTGTCCTGCTCATTACATACACTAAAGTCTTCGGCTTAAATGTTGTACCTGCACCACTGGAGTCAAGAGACAACGTCTAGTTTTATATAAATTGCAATCTATGGATGAATGTATGGATGAGTTTAGTCCTCAAATAAAGTTCAAGCATTGGACGTTTTGTTTTCTCGCTTTAGGGCCTATGATGGGTCACTGTTCTCCGCCGACCAACCGAAGGGGCATTCGTGTCTATCCATGTTCGAGAGACATGCCTACAAGTCCAGAGCGATATCTTATGGATTTTACTTTCTTCGGCACCTGCGATGACTATGCCAGGCTCTTTTCATGACCGAAAGGGATTGCATCCAGTTACTTTACAAGTTTCCTTGTGCTTTGTCTTGGTTTACCAATTTATTCTGCAATAAAGTCCTTTTCAAACCTTCCAAAAATATTTGGTCTTCCAGAGTTCTTCTGCTTTGCGAGGGTACCTGTCAGTTTGTACTGTGACCACCAATACTTGACTATCCTGAAAGAGAGACCTACAGCTTTAATAACCTCCATTTGCTTCATTCAGGCCCCTATCTTACCTATAACTCGACCTCCATCCTCTGGGCTTCGTCTCATCAGAATCCCAAACACCAATTTTTACAGATTTAGAGTTTTCTATTAAATATGTACTACCGTACTCTTCAGTGAACATTGGATGCAAAGCTTTAAAAAATCATCAATTAATGAGGTTGAGGAATACATAAAAATTATTGCTGAATATTTAACTTTTTGAACAAGTACTCCAGCATTTAAAATGTGCAAATAATGTTGTGACACCCTATAATTGATAGAAGGCTCTTTGCATGAAAACAACTAACACAGGTAGTTATGTTTACTGAACCCATTGGAGCTACAGAACCTATACGTACCTCTTTTCTTATGAAAGGATGATATACTTCGTGAAAAATTTAATGGCTAGATGGTAGAAAACCTCAACCCCCATCTGTTTTAGTTTAACCGCTGTTATGTGTACGGTTTGTGGTCTAACGTTGTCGTGCAATACAACAGGTAATCAATCGCCTGAAAAATATAGACCATTTTTCTGCATCGATTTTGACCAGTTGGTGGTATTTCACTTCTACCTCGATCGATCATCCAGGTTTCATGAAATCATACTGGACCAGGCTAACAAGCACTTTCTTCTTGTCCAACCACTGTGCCGGAAATTTACGGGTGCCGAATTAGATCAACTTCTCATCAGATACTACTATTCGATTAAGTAATAAAAAACTTTTAGTGGTGTGAAATTTACATCACACAAGCTTCCAAACGTCCTTGTTCACCCGCTCCAGTCAGTCCATGTGAGACCTGCATATCACAGTTTTCTCATCCTATCGATTTCAGCTAGGCGATATTGGAACGGTTGCTTGCTAACATCAAATATCAACAATTATTTGTATGTGTGGGGGAAAGACGTCAAATTCTCCAGAATGAAATTCTGTAAAACAATTTTATGCTGTCTGATTTTGTTACCATCACTTATGCTTAAGGATTCCCGACGGTATCCGAAACGTCAGGCGAATAAAACTCTTGTTCCATTGATCGCATCCTCTTCTTTATGCTGTATGTTGTGTGTTAATGTGAGAGCGGGAAAGCCATTAACATTCCCAGCTGTTCGCGATCCCGTATTGCCCCACGCAGGAACTAATATTTCATAACTGTAAGAATTTCTGACTTTTCAGTCATAAAACAGTAATAGTAAATATAGTTTTTTTTAATACGTGATACTTGCTTGAACATTTACGAGGAAATCTCTTCTTTCCGATGAGCCTTCCCTTTTCATCATATACCCTCGGAATGCATACCATTTCTGCTACTCAGCTTTTTAATACTTTAAAAATGCGAAATTAACTGGAAACTTTAAACAGGTATGGCAGCTTCCTTACAGAAATACAGGAATTCTAAAATAAAGTATCAATGTGAAGTAAGAAGCTGTCCAGGTTGACCATACGCTTCAATACAAATTTCATATTTGACGACAGCAGGTGAGAGATTGGAACCTTTCAAAAGAGGAGCAGATGCTGTATGATACAAAGTAATACGGCCAGATAATAGACGATAGAACGTATCCCAATAGTTATGAGCTAGTAAATAAGATAAGGCGTGGAAGGCCAGAGTATAAGGGATAATTTAATAAAGTTTAAAAGGAGTAGAATGTAAGTAATAGGTAAGTGGCTCCCAGACAAGCGCAGTCCAGCCATGAATGGACCGGAGTCCAGAGGCCCATTCCGATAAGTAGATTACCGGGTCCGGACAACTACAACCGAACATTAGATCGCCGGTTCTGCGAGTAACTGAGGGTAAACAACCCCGCGGGTGGTTCTTTTGTGCACTGGCCTTGAGAAGTGGTTTGTCAGTCAGCCAGACAGAGGGTGAACTTGAACGTTTTTTTTAATATCGTCTCTTGCGCATGCGTGGTGCACATGCCAGACACTGCGTGCCTCCACGGCGTCCGAGGAAAGCATGGCTAAGAAATACAAGGTCACTGCAATGCGAGCGCTATCACAAGAAGTTTATTGTTCTGACGTTACGGATTCTTACCCGAAGGCATCATCAAAAGCAGTCACAGATAGGGCCAATGAACGTTTTGTTCCAACATCCCTCGCATCTCTCTCTCTCTCTCTGAATTCCTTCCTCGAAGTCGTCTGTTGTAATGGTTAACATAGGTAGAATCATCGATCGAAAAACTGTCCGCCAGGGACAAATTTCCTCACCTCTCCCTAGCCTCCACTTAAGACACTGAACAGAAATTCCAAACACACCTTACTCTTCGAACTGCCGGGCCCGCCTCTTTCTAGGCCTTCCATCAACTTCGCATATTTCGTGCGCATGGCCTCGACATCGAGTTTTTCACAACTGAGTCCGATGATTTATTCAACCCTGTCATTCCCTCCTAGTAATTAATTGCACTCGGTACTTACTTGGGTGGTCCGGCTGGCTGTAGTTCACATCTGCCGCGATCGATGGCCTAGATTTCATGAAATCATAATGGACCACACCTGCGCCAGGCCACTAAACACTTTCTTCTTGTCCGACCACTGTGCTGGATATTAACGGGTGCCATATTAGATCCAGTTCTCATTAGAGAATACGGCAAAAGAAGCCTATGTAGGCCTACTCATATGCCCCTAGTCCCAGCATATTGTCCTGCAAAAACGGTAGCATTGGATAGGCAGAGAAGAAAATTTTTAGAAGAAAGGGTAAAGTGAAAAAATGTAGTCTAAGTTGCTTCCCGTGGCCGCTGGAAGTTAGTTGTTCCACATGTAAATTGAAGGTGGACACGGATTTTCGTGCCGCAGACTATACTAAAATAATACCAGAACGGTAAGTTGAACCTCAGGTAAGTTGAAGTAGATTACCTCCTAACCAACATTTCAATTTTTTGGGAATTTCAGCAAGCCTATAGCTTGATAAGTGGTTTTTTCCGCAATAAGTCCAATTTTTATACAGATAATAGAAATTGGCAGATATGAATCAACAACACTTCTAATTGCAGTAAAATAAAAGTCCATTTATCGTTTATTAAAGTATATTCTACTGCGTATCCTAATTCCACACCCATAAAACCTTATCACCACCAGTTTTGTAGGAAAACATGCAGGGAGTAGGGGTTAATGAGTGGGCCTACATAAGCTAATGTCAACAATACTGAGCTACAAACGCCCAGCGGTTAGAGCGTTGGCTTCCGGTACTGTACGGATTCAAATCCCGCCGAACGCCTCGACTTTGTCACAATTGGATCAAATCGAACGTTCGTATCCTTTTTTTCCTTTACCGACTCCGGACAGAAGACTTAGTAATGGTTTTTGTGAAAATGAACTATCATTTGTGTTGGCGAACATACGTTAGTGCTCGATCAATTCTCATCAGGTCTTTACATTTATATGGTAAATAAGTAGATAAACTATGCGGGTTGGTAGAAAAGAACAGAATGGTTGTCAGGGCAGGGGGAATGAGGCTAGGGGGACGAGGGTCAAAATCTGATCAGCGTTAAGGGGAACTGGTAGTCAACTGAGGTGCTAAGCCGCTGGCTGTTGGATTAGCAGCTGTTGACCCTACTAATTGCAGCGCCGCGACGAAATTCTTTTAAGCGCACAGGACCGGTCTACGTAGCCTGATGGCGGCCGCTTCTGCCGCACCCAACAGACGTTCCCCAAGAAATTTTGAATAACTTGAGGGTACCTTGTGAATCACTCATCAGGCCTCTTTGGCATCCACGCGATGGTCTAAGTCTACCAGGTGCGCTAGAATCGAACTATTTATGCCCTTTAGTTGGCCCTTTCCTAACCATGCTCTTTTGGATAAATGCCGGCTCGTGCGACCAATATATCCTGCCCCATAGGAACAGGTAAATTAATATATGCACATAGAGGTGGTCTGGGCTGGCAGTTTGTCCTTGATCTCTCCGTATAGAATGGGAGTGGTCGAGAAGAGTACGTGGGCGTTGGCTGCTGGGAAGGTGGTTGCTACAGCTTGACTCAGGCGCCTCCTTAGAAGTTCGCTTGGTTCGTCCCCTTGAAGTGGGACCCTGATAATTATTCGCTTCTTCTCTGCTGTTAGCATTGCAGGTTTTGGTGGCCTTTCAGCCATGTGCTTAGCGATAAATCGACTGGGGTACCCATTTTGTCAAAATACACATTCAACAATCCTTAGCTCCTCTTCTATGCTATCATTCGAGCAGATCTTTTTCACCCTTTGTGTCGAACATCGTACTAAATTACGTTTGAAGTTTAACGGTACGAAACTAGCAAAATTGATGGATTGCCTGGACCACGTCTTCTTACGATATACCTTCCGTTGAATGTCCCCATCAGCCCTTCTACTCAGCAGTACATCAAGGAATGGGAGTGATCCAGATTCTTCTATTTCTACTGTAAATTTGATAGACAGATGCACCTGATTCACTTTATTCATTAGAGCTGAAAAGTCGGTTTGGTCTGATGCAACAGCGAAAATTTCATCTACGTAACGTTTGTAGTACATCAGATTATTTATCTGGTAGCTAAGTTGCGTAGCCTCTAGTTTGCCCATGAATATATTTGCTAGAAGCGGAACCAGCGGTGAGCCCATAGCTACTCCGTCTAATTGCCTGTGCATCTTGTTGTCGAAAAGGAACTGTACATTCAAGGTACATTTTAGTAATAATTCCCTGGTGCATTTACTGGCACTCCTATGTCCTGGTGATTTGAGCTATTGAAGTCACAGATGTAATCTACTGTTTCTGTGACCAGCACGTTTGTGAACAGGGAGGAAAGGAGTAATCGAGAACAGTACATGGGCGTTGGCTGCTGGGAAGGTGGTTGCTACAGCTTGATTCAGGCGCCTCCTTAGAAATTCGCTTGGTCCGTCCCCTTGAAATGGGATCATGTTGGATGTGGCAGAAGCGGCCACCATCAGGCTACGTCGACCGGCCCTGGGCGCTCAAAGGAACTTCGTTGCGGTGCCGCAATTACTGTGGTCAAAAGCCCCTAATCGAACAGCTATCAGCTTATCACCTTGGCCGACTACCAGTAACACCTAACGCTGATTAGCTTTCAACCCCAAACCCCTCCCCCAACATCCCCCTCTCCTGGCAACCGTACTATTTTTTTTTACCAACCCGCATAGTTTATTTACTTAATTACCATATAAATGTAAAGGCCTGATGAACATTTATCGAAAAAAAACGTATGTTCGCCGATTCATCTTATGAACAGATATACTTAAAATGGCAGGAAAAGAAGGCTTTTTCGCAGCTTTTTATTGCGTTGGAAATCCCTTGGATATCAACAAATGTTGAATTTGGCCCAATTCCGCTCCTACTAGAACTGAACTCTTTTCTAATAAGTCGTGTTTGCAAACAGCTGTTTTCGGTCATTCACTTCAGGCCGTTACAGTGACATGGAAAAATAGGCGACTAAAGCAGGCAGTTCGGCACAGTGCTAATAGAGTTCTCGAGGTGGGGGGGGGAGGGGGGTAATTAGTCATCTAGTGGTTCCCTCGTCTCCTGCGCGCCGGACTCAGCATGCCGAGGACGTTAGGTTGTCACGCGTGTGGAACGGGGGAGGGACGTTCCCCCGATCTACGTCATACGCGCAGCAGGCTCTCTGTGACTGTGAGCAGCATGGTCGCACTGCATGTTCTCTGCGGCTGTGGGTAGTATGGTTTCGGGCTGCGTAGTTTCTGATGTCGTGAGTTCTGACGTAGTGGCTTCTGGCGGTGCGGGATCTTTGTATGCGGTCGGCCACGGGAGGGAGATGGCATGTACCAGCGTCTTTTGACAGCAGAGAGCGGGTTTTGCTAAACGACTTGCCACTGCCTCAGCTGTGGCTAGCACCCGTTTACGTAGGCCTTTAGAGTAGAGCGTGGGTGCCTGGTATATGACCTGAAAGGCCTCTCTCGCGTCAACTTGGTGATTTGTATCAATCAGGTGTGCGAGATTTGAGCTTGAGATCGATCGATTATCACCTTTACCTAACCAGTCTGGTATGTGTTCGCGTATCCTCTTCTCCAGACGTCTCGTTGTTCGGCCGATATATCCCGCCCCACAGGAGCAGGTGAAGGAATAAATGCACATGGAAGTGGCCTGTAGCGGTAGTCTGTCTTTACCCCCCATCCGCAGAAGGGGAGTGTTTTTGAAGAATACGCGTAAGTTAGCCGCCAGGAAAGCACTCGTGACTGCTGTCCTTAGACGTCGTCTTACTAGTTCACTTCCTGCGTCTCCTAGAAAGGGCAGTCTCATGAAAAGGTCTTTCGTTTCTGGCGTTGCTACGGCAGGCTTTGCGACACGCTTCTTAATGTTACGAAGGATGAACCTTTCTGGATTACCATTTTCACGTAGTGTGTTCTGCAGCTGCTGCAGTTCTCTTTCAACTACTTCAGGAGAGCAGATGCGTCGTGCTCTGGCTGCCAATGCCTGGACTAGGTTACTTTTAAGATGAAGGGGAACAGAACTGTTGAAATTAATGTATTGCCCCGTCCAGGTTTCCCTTCTGTATACCCGGCGTTGTATTGAACCATCTTCGTTTCTGTGCAGAAGGACATATAGGAACGCGATTTCGTTGTTCACCTCCGTTTCCACAGTGAACTTTAGTGCTGCGTGGGCCGTATTGAAAGTATGAACTACGCCATCTATATCGGTAGTCTGCTTCGTCAGGCAAAAAATATCATCCACGTAACGACCATAGAACTCAAAGTATTTGATAGTGTCTTTGAGGTTCGATTCCTCGACGTTGCCCATGAAGACATATGCGAGGAATGGTCCAAGTGGTGAGACCATGGCCACACCATCTATTTGCCTGTACAACTGGCCATTGCAGAGGAACTGTACGTTTTGCGTGCAGCACGTCAATATTTCCTTTAGCGTCTCTACTGGCATCTTTATCTGGTGGTTTGTCTGACGTATAAAGTCGCATAAGTACTCAATGGTCTCCACTACCGGCACGTTAGTAAACACTGAAGAAACATCTAATGGCAGCATTTTCAGTTTTCCAATGTTAACATCCTTGATTGCTTCGATGAAGTCAAAGGTATCTTTCAGGCTTCTAGGGTATAGACGACTCTGAAGCGGCTTTAGCTTTTCAATAAGCCATTTTGCAATAGAGTGGTAGGGTGAGTTCCTCATGTCCAAGATAGGAGGAAGCGGCACGCCTTGTTTATGAATTTTTGGTAGGCCATACATTCGAGGTATTGTGGAACCCACGGGTCTTAGTCCCCCCAACTCTTCGTTCGATAAATATCCTTCCTTGTAAAGTACTTTAAGTAGTTTTGTAAGCTGGCCTTCAAAGGCCTCTGTCCGGGCTATGTCTTTATCGGATTTTGAAAACTTTGTGCGATCTGATAAAATTTGTTCGAGTTTAGCAACATAGTCTTTCGTATCTAGCAGCACAATCCCTGATCCTTTGTCTGGTCTACTAAACAAAATATATTTAGTTCGGCGAAGCTCATTGCGACTATCCAGATGGGCCTTGGTCAGAGGACCTATGGGTCTTGGAGTCTTTTTTAAGTACTGTTGACAGCAGTTGACTAGGGTCGACTTAAGATAGTCAACTTCTCTGGGTTTCAGATCGGAAGTCTGACTGAAGAGGCTTTCGAATTGAATTTCTAGTTCTAGTTGTTTTTGCTTGCGTTGTGCCATGCAAAATTTGGGGCCCATAGAAAGTGCTTCTAGGAGCGTTTTATCAAGACGTACTGAAGAATACTTATGCACGTACCGCTCCGGATTGTTGGGAAGTACGGTCTGCGCTTTCACTGTTTGGATGCTTCGTAGTAGCTGTGTCCACCTGACTTCAGTTCTCCTATTTCTGACTGTCTGGACGTAGTCTTCAAACGTTAGTTTCTCTCCACTTCCGAGACGGTCGAGGGCCGCGGTCTTCTGGCAAAGATTCCGTTGAAGCTCCTGAATTTTGGCGTTAATGGTCTCCATATGACTTTCTGCATATCGTCGTAGAGCGGCTGCAGTAGGCATGATATGTTCCTGCGCACGTTCCTCCAATAGTGTTTTGGGCATTCTCCGCGATCCATACAATCTGATATGAATTCGAAATTCACCTTTGCCTCCACAAGTCTGGTGTCAAACTTTAGGAAGTCATTGATCTCCTTTAACACCAAGAGGTTTTGGATTGCCTTAGTTCGGCAAAAATTCCCATTTCGTTTACGATTGAAAAGTCGTGTTTGCAAACAGCTGTTTTCGGTCACTCACTTCAGGCCGTTACAGTGACATGGAAAAATAGGCGACTAAAGCA
>JAYGXS010000007.1:29898161-29914088 GCA_036362985.1 Ligula intestinalis | reverse complement strand
CTGTAACCAAATGATTGCAGTCCACCTCTACCACGATGATCGATGAGCAAGGTTTCGTGAAATCAAAATGGAGCACACCTGTGCCAGACTACCAAATCCCTTGCATTCTCGACTGTGTGGCCTGTACTTGCTCAACGGGCGTCGCATTGCACCCATTTCCCACCAGCAACTACTATTCGACTCGAAAATGTTTGCTTATTGTGATGTGAATGAAACGTCACACCGGATTCCAAACCTTGTTTATGTTATTCACCCTTTGCAGTCAGTCCATGTAGGACCCACACATCATATTGCTTTTTTTCATCTTACCAACTTCAGTAACGGTGGCTTGTTAACATCAACAAACATTTGTGTGCACCTTGCAATGGTTCTGACTTAAGGTTTGTTTTTTTACTCTATCGTTACCCATCTTTGATGCTCGGCGCTTCCGCGGGTTGTTTATGAGCGGAAGGGTGCTCAAAAAGTAGTTAATGTGTCTGCGCCATCGTCGTTATGTGGCGTATGCTGATTTGGTTTTCCGTCATGAACATCTTAAGGCCTGGTCGATGATGCGGCCTATTCGTGAGGTCAGAGTTACCTGAACGAAACTGAGCAAACCCTTTTACGCATCCAATAAAAGTTGGAATGGGGGAAGAGGGTTGAAAGCGGTCAGAGATCACGGGGATAAAGCCTTGTCCAATCGGGGGCTGAGGAAGGGGACGGGGAATGGGGGAGGGCGTCCGAAAACTAGTTCGCGTATCTGCATCGTGGACGTTAGTTGGTAGCCCTTGTTGCATCAGCGGTCTCCGCCGGAGTCCAAACTGGGTGCAGTTGGGAGACGGAGAAAAGCCGCGACCTCAGCCGGCCTGAGCCAAAGGTCCACGGCGGTGAGTTGGGTGCCTGGCCGGGAACTGCAGGCGAGCAGATGACGGCAGTCATTCGGCGAGACGCCGCAGTCGGGACAGCAGTCGGGTATGGACGGGTCGAGCCGGTGTTGGTACTGGCGAAGAAGCATGCAAAAACCACTGCTTAGCTGCGCCAGGGTACAACGAGTCACCCTCGGAAGACATCGTTCCGAGGCCGCAATCAGAGGAGGATAGTTACCCAGAGGGACTGGGTGTGGTAGCTGGATTTTGCGGCCACAACGGCTCTCTGGTGAAGGCGCTAACAGGTAACACGGCATGCTGGGTTAGTCTTCGGTCGGGGGAAGGGAAGCCTGGACGCCTTCTTAGGGCAGAAAATCGGGTTAGTTAGCCGTATGACGACTGCCTCTGTCGCGACACAAGTATCCACTGACGCAGGAACTTAATGTTTCGTCGGCACTTCGTAAATAACTCCAAACCTTTAGTTGACGTCCATCCGCTGACCGCTGTGAAGCCATCCACCCAAAATTACGCCAAATATGTATTGTACTAGGCCTCCGTTTAGTCAGGCAGGAGCCGTGGCGATACGACTCACAAAACCGGTCTTGTGTGCGCAGAAAGCCTTTGTAGTGGCCCTAAGGCTCCCACGGCCGAGAACAAACTCAACTTCCGTCCGCACCCCTTCCAGCATGCCGGGAGATCATGAACAGACAGTGACAATTGATGGCACGATGCCGCAAAGTGACGAGACTATTGTTGATATGCTCTACTTGGAGGACACCCCCCTGCCCCCCCCTTGATCTCTCTTAACAGTTCCCCTCCTCCCCCCCCTTGAATACCGTTGATTGGTTGCTTAAACGTTTACCAACTCTACCCTTTTATAGTATTGTACACGCCTGATGATGAATTAGTCGAAAACGTTCGTTCGCATATCTTGACTTCTTGAATGCTAAAATGGGTATCATCGCTGAACTTATCAGTAATAGTAGTGAAAATTCGATGCCCAGGTGATAAGTCAGATGAAGAAAGGGCGTTGACTGGGAGAGGTTAATTTTTTATCTGACGTTTCGGGTAGTTGTCTCGTCAGAGCTTAAATACTCATTATTCTCACAATATACCGCCCTTTTGCCGTGTGTGTGTGTGTGTGTGTGTGTGTGTTCTGTCAATATTCGTTGAGCCGCTAGGTGTACCTCGCGTCTCGCTCTCAGCCCCCTCCTTGACTCTCTTGTCACCATGGTGATGGTGTTTGTTTCGACCCCAGATGCATTGGTAATCTTTTGTGCCGCGCCAGCCCCTCCCCCTCTTACCCTGGCGTGTTTCACGCACATACACTTTGGCCGTAGAGCTAGTTGGCGACCCCAATTGTTCCACACCGTGACTGTCCTCTGATGAGGAGGTTCTTACTAAAACATAGAGAATAGCCAAGTATATGTGGTGGTTTACCAAACAGTCAGTCGACATTCGGCCCTCTTTAATCTGCACTGATGTGTGATCGTCACCTCGGTGCACAATGTAAATGGCCTCAGAGTTGAAGACGCGCCCTATCACCGAGGATAAGTAGACCAGACAACTATCCAAAACGTCAGATATAAAATATACCTTTCCTGGTGAACGCTCTTTCTTATTCTGACCAATACCCGCGATAGCAGCATTGAAGCAAAGATGTCGACATTCGCTCGTTGAATCCTCTCGAAAAAGCAATATGAGAAATAAAATTTCCATCTCAGCAGCCGGCCTTTCCAATTACTAAAACTAGTTAATGCCCCTACGTCGTTGCTGTAACGAAACGTGGCAAGAGGATTGAAGACGCGTGCTAAGCTAGCTTTCAGCCAGGTTAGCCGGATGTCGATAGCCTCTATCGTCACAAGTGTTTCTTAGGCACTTTGTAGATGACTCTAAACGCTTGATTGACGTCTACCCTGTGACCAAGTGAGCCTATGTTACCATATCTCGATTTACCCAGGCAGGATGATATTCTCGCCTCCGCTTGGATGGCACCTACTTGTTCGTCCAAAATGATCTGCTCCACAGGAGCAAGTGCGGGCGTATATGCGCTTTGAAGAGGGCCGGAACGGGAGTCTATGCTTTTCTTCAAGGCAAAGAATTGGAGAGCTTGAGAACTCTAGTGTTATCTGGGCAGCGGGCGATAGCAGCGTTCAAGCGATGATTTAGAAGTTCGCTCGCTAAATTCTCTCGCAAAGGTAGTATGCGGAATAAGTCTTTTCTCTCAGCCATCGGCATTTCCAATTTTGGGGAACTTTTCTCCATATGTTTATTGATAAACTCCTCGGTAAAGGCGTTTTCTCAAATATTGCATTGCATAAGGACAAGTTGGCACTCTTGTATATCTGGAGGATATATCATTCCAGCGCTCTCTCCTATTTCTTTCTTCCCTCTGCCTCATCCCTTGATAAGACAAAAGTTTGATCTCTTGATCTGTGAGCAGCTTAACACTCCTTCTTATTGGTTATTGGATGTTTAAGCTCTTGTTACTCTATCCCCTTCACATTATTGTAAATGCCTAGTGATGAGTAATCAAAAACGTAAGTTCGCAAACTCAAACCATCAATTCCTTCCTCCAAGCAACGGCACAGCCTTGTCTGGATTATATTAAGCAGTGGACCAGCCCGGGTATTTATTAAATCGGATAGCTGACTACTGCTTTATATGCGAACGCATTGCGAAACACTTGGCGATGACCGCTTATTTTGCTGGTGGCGTCTCTCATCTTCGAGATACCAAAGCGTACATGAGACACACGCAAACAACTGGGATCGTCTCAAAAGGCTAAAATTTAATTCTCACAGGTGAGACTAGGATGGGGTTCCTACGGTATGAAATATCAACCAGAACTCTGATATGTGGTTTCTATTCAATCAAATTACTTATAGCATTATATATAATATTATTGGAATACGGGTATCCCAATATATGTAATTATGAAGATAAAGGTTTCTTTGGGAAAATTGAAACTTTTTTGTGTAAAATTTCGAGATAGGATCCCCTTGCTCGTCTTCAGGCGTGGGAAAATGTGCAAGAAACAACTGAAATTTTAAACGTTCAGAAAAATCAATATTCATCTGACGTGTACACCGATTGGCAGGATTGTCAGTCTGCACTAGAAGGCGTTACGTGCCTTTCGTCATTCTGTTGTGGTTGGTGGCACGAATTGAATTTGGCTTTGAGGTAACTATAGCTGGCGTACAAAATCGATATACCTGTTGATGTATGCCTCTTCTGAGTGCATTGCTTCCAGGAATTCACGTTTTTTTCTAGTTGGATAAGTGCCAACAATCCGTGTGTCCTCCCATGCAAATTTGTGGCCGGTTTCCAGTGTGCGCATGGTCACCTGGGATAAATGGTATCGTCTTCTGCCTGCTTATTGATGATTGGCGCATTTTCCCCTTTGGCCACAATAAACTGCATCTCAACTGGAACACGGGATCTTGTAGACAACTTCTTTTCTCTCAAGATGGCTAAACCTGCCCTTAGGGTGTACAAGCTGTGATCGTAAGGTGGTTGCGGGTTGGTGTGCCACAACTTTGCGTGGGAGAACACACGGATTGTTGGCACTTATCCAAGTAGAAAACGCCGTGAATTCCTGGAAGCAATACACTCAGACAAGGCATGTATAAACAGGCATGTCGAATTGGACGCCAGCTATAGTCTCATCAAAGCCAAATTCCATGCGCGTCAATCTGTGTACATGTCAGATGATTGTTGACTTTTCTGAACGCGTAAAAATGTTAGTTGATCGTTGCACATGTTCTCACGTCTGAGGAGCGGGTGATCCTAACTCGAAAATTTACGCAGTTAAGTTTCAGTTTCCCAAAGAAGCCTTTATATTCATAAAATAATATTATAAACCTGCAAAGCAACGAGCCCGTGGCGCACTGATTAGTGTGTTGGACTTTTAACTAACAAAGTCGCAGGTTCGAACCTAGGCAGAGAAACCACTCGGGGTTGGGTACGACTGCCTGATGACAGCTAGTAAGCCGGAAATGACCATCCTAGGCCTTCTTGTCTTGTGATTTAATGTCTTTCTGCCTGTATCATTAGCCACCTGGCGGCGTGGCTTGAAATATTACTTTTCTCGAACGTTTATCCCAGGTTGCTGCCTTTTGAAGGAGCCACTATCCGATCGCCTGCAAAACGGATATGCTTTTGAAAGAAAACATGTTCTTTGGGATGAAAAAAAGTAAATTTAATCAGTGATTTTTCGAGACTGGTTCTCCAGCTCTTCTTCGGACTAACGAGAATGTACTACCTGTATCTAGGATACATTTCTTTCAGTGACTTCCAATGGCCTTTTAAATTCCAACACATCTTATAGAACACATGCACAAAATAGAACAGTTCCCCTCTTTCAACTTTTATACTTGAAAAATAAGGAATTACTGGATTTCAGAAGGTTATCAATTGGCTACTGGTTTCTAAGCAAGAGACTGTATACATTCTTATAAATTGGGCATCAGACACCCCAAGAAGTCTAATTGGAAGAAAAGACGTTCTTTGAGAAAACAGAGTAAATTTATTCCGTAAATTTCCGAGATTGGTTGCCCAGCTCGTCGGCAGACAAAAGAGAGTGCACAACGAACGATTCAACATTTTCAAATGTGCTGAAAAAAATCAAAAGTCATCTGGAGTGAGCACTGATTGGTCAGCCCGTCTTGCTCGGATCTCTTCCTTTTCATCTTTCTTTGAGATGTTTGTACGTCACATCCAAATCAATATGTCAGTTGTTGCATGAATCATCGGAAAATCACACACTTCTCTTCGGCATGAGGATACGGTTACATAGTACTCATATAATTTCTAAATGGATAGAGTCATTATGCTTTAAAGACAACCTTAGTAATTTTAAGATACGATTTGCTAGGAATGAGCATCCCTTTGTCTTAAAAATCTATGAAGGAGAAAACTATTTTTCATCAGCATATTGAAAATCCATGAGTAAACTGCGCACCGTTTAAGTGGACATGTTATAGAGAGTACAGTAAGGACTTTACCTTTTCCATGTTAAGGCAAGGTAATTAACAATAAAGTAAACTAAGTAAACTGAAAAGAAATCCAAAACTACAATCAAACTAATAAAACACCATAATAAACTAAAAACAAAACTAACTGTAAACATCAAAACGAAATGACCTATAAGTAAGCAATTTAAGTAAGTAAATCTCTCTCTTTATTTAGGGCGCATTTTTTGTTGCGAAAACATTGGATGATTTAAACAATATCTGCGGAGAAAATTAGATCTCTGCCAAGTATGTTCTACAGATTACAATAAGTACTTTACATTTTCCATGGTAAGTAAGGGAAAAAATTGAAAATGTTGACCTATTTTTTGATTTTCCTGAAAATTGGGGATAGAAAATATGAAATTTACTGAAGAAATTGCTTTTCCTCCGTATATCGGAGCGTTGTTCTTTGGCGTTTTGTATGTTTAAACAAATTATTCATTATGTGTTGCAGCAAAAATAGTATTTATTTCGGCAAACCGAAACACGCATCCGCTATTTCTCAAAATTCAAAAACGTCAATACCACCATGATTACAACCAAAAAACAAATTATTCAAGAGGTTTGGCAGATTTTCTTTATTCAGTTGACCCAATTGTAAAAAACATTCATGGCATTCGGCGGGATATGAATCCGCATAGTACGGAAGGCTTTTACGCGAAGCCAATGCTCTACCTGGTGAGTTTAAAATGCCACGCCCAGCACCGTGAGTTTAATTATACTTGGATCGATTTTACCCGCCCAATTCCACCGCTCGTATGGAATCCACCAACACGGAACAGTAAACTGACTACCCAAGCAGGAGTTCCGAGGTCATCATCTAGAATAACTCAATTATGTAGGAGGTTTGACAGGTTTGCTTAAGTTAGCTGATCCAATTGTGCTGCGAGTTTTTTTCAAAAGTGGGTCAACTAAATAAAATAGATTAGTAATAAAATTGGTAAAGATAATTCGTAATTTATATAGTTTATACTTTTTCTCTGCAATATAGGTAGCTGAAAATGAAGCTGATGTGATCTCGTACTTTTCGCGGTAGAAAAATCTGCGCGTGTGATGGGCATTTTCTCAAGACCAAAGGAAAAAAGGAACAGCTATTTTAGACCAGTTTAGTGCGCCGTCTGCAATAAAGGTGCGTACGGTGGTGATCAAACGACGACTGACATTATGGTGACCTTGACCAGTATCGTACAGGGCATATTTCCTGTTTCAGGAAGTGTCAATCTGAAGTCTGAATGTGTTTTCTATTAAGATAAAGCGCTTTCCCTGCAATTAACTTACGCATGTCCTTAACGAACTCTCCCCTCCTACGATTGGGAGTTAAAGATAAACTCCGGTTGAAGGTCACATCCATGTACATCAACTCTTTCACTTACTCCTGTTGAGCAGGATACAGGGCCGAAGAACAAGGTGCCTGGAACAGAGGGTACGAAAACACATTATGACCGGGTTAAGTGAAGGTGAAACCAGATCAATCTCGAGTTATATTCTCGCAAATCTTGTCGATACGAATCATCCAGTCGATACCAATTAAGCTTTCTAGGTTGTCTGTCGGACATCAGCTGACTTTTTCAAGAGTCTACGCCAACGGGTGCTTGCAACAGCCGAGGCAATGGCCATACGGCTAATGAATTCAGTGCTGTATTATCAGAAGACGCTGACAGAATCCCTCGCACTTCTGTGGCCGACCCTGAAGCCAGGTAGCGATCGCATTTCGCCCACGGCCCCTAGTGACTGTCGTTTGCTTCGTGCAAATTACAGCCATTATTCCTTCATGTATCTGACCTCTGATCAACGCCCACAACCAAACCCAATTCCCTTCTTCCCCCTCCTTTAAAACAAGAACCTCCACGCGCTGACATCTCCAAGAGGGCGACGTGTAAACGATGAACTGTAATCAGACTACACACATTAACCCTGCCCAACTGTCCAGTTTTCATTACCCCTGCAAATGTGTGGCCTGATGATTTGCTGAAAACACTGTGCTTGCCAACTTGACTTCTCATAAAAGAAGTTGGATTTAAAATGCCGCGAGCCAGCTGTGATGCGGTTTATTATGTCCAAATGAACTCGAGGTGAGGAGGCGAAACCACCCATTTCAGTTTGCCATGCGCATACTGGACACCTTTGCGAGGAAGGAAACCAAAACTGCTGACGCTGGCCTAACCAGAAACAACTGTCAATTTTTGGATGCAATGCATTCGGATGAGACATACATTAACAGCCTTATCGATAAATATGCCTATTCATATGAATTGGAAAACGAGCATCCCAAGAAATTTTAATTTGAAGAAGATGTTCTTTGGGATATAACCTAACTTTAAGGAGTAAATTTAAATATTGTGTGCTAGGTCGTCTTCGAAATAGCAGGAAATGTGCAATGAACAACTAACGTTTCAAACTTGTGGAAAGAATCAATAATTATACGGGATGAGAACTGATTGGTAGGTGAAGGCTCAGTCAGTCTGTGTTGTGCCGCCTTCCTACCTTTCACCGTTATTTGAAGTGTTCATCAATAGCATCTACCTGTATGTGCCGGCTAATGCATGAGTAGTCGGAGTGCATTGCGTCAAGAAATTATCAGCCATTTGTGGAGGAGCAAACAGGAAGATCCGTTTCAACAGGCATCCACGATCACCAGTTGGTCGTGAAGGGACGTGACCACTTATCCGAAGTGACTATGCATTGTTTCGACATAGGACACACCTTTGCATGAGATAAAACACGCATAATCAGAGTTTGCCCTCTCTAAAAATGGCCGATAATTTCTTGAGGTCAGGCACTCCGACGACTCATGCATCAACCGGCACATACAACTATACATGTACAGCCGGCTAGCGAAGCTGGTGCTGTACTGTCAGAAGATGCTGACAGACGCCCTCGCACCTCCATGGCCGACGCTGACGTCAGGTGGCGATTACACGTCGCCGCCACGCCCTAGTGACAGTCATTCACTCCGTGACACTAACTATCACTCTTCTTACAATTCATCCTAATTTCCTCCCCTCCCCTCCCCCCTCCTCTCCCCCCCCCCCCCTCCCCCCTCCCCCCAACCCCTTCCCTTCCCTCCCTCCCCCAGCCAAGGGCCTCTACGCACCGATCTCACCATGCGGGGTGGCGTGAAAACGATGAGCTGTAGTCAAGGGCCCCCATAAACTCTGGCCAACTGTACGATTTTCGTAATCCCTACAACTGCACTGGCCTGATCAGGAATTGCTGAAAACAGATGTTTACCGAACAATCTTCCTAAATTACTCTGGTGGGGCCGTAATAATGATTATCCTTCAGCAGAAACTCAAGGTATTTCAGGCACATCAGGCCAATTTTGATCGGTGTACGCCTATCTACTAATGTATGATCCCGATCAACAACCGTCAAGACGCCGAGCCCGATAACTCGACGGATAGAGCGTTTGTCGCTGACTGTAGAGACGCGGGTTCGAAACTCCAGGGTGGCGGCAATTTCCGCTGCTACACTTGGGTTGAGTCCATGAACTTGGGTAGAGTATATGTAGCCGACGACGCTCCCTGACAGCCTGCTAGTAACACACCCAGTAAAAGAATGGTCGCTGCCATCACATATTCAACAGAAGAAAGGTGCACAAGTTATCCTGCTTGTTTCAAGATGTATGCTTGAGGAAAGCAGAAATGCCATTTTTCCTGTGCGATCCAATATATGTGAGCTAATTTTGATGATCTGGTTTTGCACAAACCAGAAGGGCTAACTCTCACCTCAGATGTGTTACTAGGTTAACATCATACACCACGTATCTTCTAGACATGCTGAAGTCATATTACTAGATCTTTTCAGTTTAGATATTGACACTCGTTTATGAACGTTCACCAGCCGCTAATTCTCAATAATTAGAGCTTTTAGGTCTAGTTATAAAGGTCATCAGTTCGGGCCTCGAACGGGACTCTACCTGAGCAAGAAACCGAGCTTGTGTCTCAACGGTTAGGGCGTCAGACTCTTATCAAAGGTCGCCAGTTCGAGGCTCCGGTAGCATACGACTTGGGGCTGAGTATGACTAGCTTACAGAAATGACCATTCCAGTATCCCTGGTCTTTGTCGGCGATGTTATCTACCCAGACTACTAGCTGTTACAGCTGCCGTCATGGCCCGAGAAATAAGAGCCAAGGCAGAGAGAGACAAGTGAGTCCTGTTAGCGGTCGGTAAACGCTCATTTATTAGAACTTTGTGTACCTGGAAACTTGTCTCGCAAAGAAGGCAGAACCAGAGCGAGAGAGGGCGAGAGGAGCTAAGTGTCTTTAATCAAAAAGATGCCCATTGATTTATTCAGCTTTGCAGCACTTAGCGAGATTTAAGTCAGTCAGTCTTTACCTCCCAATCGTAGGAAGGGAGAGTTCGTGAAGGATGTGCGTTGGTTCGCCGCGGGAAAAGCACTGTGACTTAATAGAAAACACATTCAAAGTTTAGATTTGCACTTCCTGAGACGCGGAATCTGTAGTCGTCCTTGCTTGTCGGACGCCTGGCCTTCCTATTGTGGCCTCAATCCGTATAGACCGCAAGGTCGTGGCGGCCGCCAGACTTACTGGCGTACGAGACACAGACTGCCCACGTTGAATTCTACCCACACGGTGTCCAACCAATCGCAGGCCGACCTAGCCAATAACCACTCTCTCTCTGTCTACTGGCCTGACTGCTGAAACCCCACTTGGACTCGATTGGCTATCCTGACTGGTTGTATGCTATCCAAGGCAAATCTCTGTCCGTCTATTCTCCTCTTCTGTTGTGTACACAATATACTCTTCCTCCTACTCTGGCTTTCCCAAGACTTCTTCTCAACTAAGTAACCATGGTCTGAAAAGCGCAGTTGCTAGGGTTTAACCCATTTTATCCCTGCGATAAATCTACCGCGTAATATATTTTTTCGACAAATCTCAAATCTTATATTGTTTGTCTTCAATAAGCATTCCATACCAGTGTATCTGACAAGGAAAATGGGCATTAGGCCGAATAAGTCATTGGTCTAAATGCAACTATAGCAACAGTTGACCATCAGGGGTTCCATATCACTTTACTTTTTTCAGTTGTCATTTAAGTGCGGACACCCGGGCCATGGAATAAAGAAGAGAGGTATGTCATGACAAACCTAATTTCCACCTTTATTAAAAAAATATTTTTCATCACACAATCAGGCTCGGACGTAACGTCGAATAGAAACCAGTTCGTCCACCCGTGTGGTCTAAAATTCAAAGAACAAAGTTGTGCATCAAATACGCTCAGTGATTGACTCAAAATGGCAGTTAACAGAGGCATCAAAAAATCTTATTCGCCGTGGCCGCCTGATGATGTATTTCATTATGACCACGAACAGTCAGCCAAATCAATGCATGTCCCAGGAAAAGCGGCATCTTCCTTCAGAAACAACAGCATTTATCCACAGGCACGTCAGACGTTAGATATACAATATGGCGAGGGCTGCATGCAAACGTCATGACGAAGTTGGACTTGGTAGTTTAGCATATATTCAGTAACGTTTTTTTTAACTTTTTGTGGGAATAAGCATATCAGACTTCTGTAGCGCAGGTTCTTTATGCTCGATAATGTGTTTTGCTGCTTTGAGAAATTTCTAAATATGACCCACATGACCATCTTCATAAGAACTCATATCAAAAACATTACTTTCATGGTAAATGCTTTCAATAGATATCTTATTCTAAGGATTTTACTATGAACATCAAACAAAATCTACGTTTATAAAATAAAAATTGAAAATTTGACGGAATTTAAAGAAAAGAATGTAAATTATTGGAATTAAATAATGGCTACATGTTTAAAATATTTTGACTGAGGAACAACTATTTTGATAAAAAGAAAGTGATACGGTTATTCATTCAACCTATAAAGATATCGAAATTGATTGTTTTAATTTTCAGCTATTGTTACGTCTCGGAAACTTGAGGATTTTTGAGGAAGTTTTATATTTCTTAACAAACAATGAGTGCGTTTTACATTTCTTTTAATTACTAAATTAACCTAAGATTGTTCCTCATTTTTTCCAAGTTGTCGTACATGCATTCATACTTCGGTATTTTACATACCGCGTCGTTTTTTATCAATGGTAGCAAAAATTAATGACCAGCCATGCTGACTAACTGAATTTGTGTCCGGTTGAAACTATTTACTTTTAATTTCTGTCAATTCAATTAAAGAAGTGGCACGGAAGAAATTTTTGCGTCCAAACCCCTATCTCTCCGGGGATTTACCTTCGAACTTCTGTGAACCTAACCGGCAACAACATTACACGCTGCTCATTCTCTACTGCTCTCCGGTTATTCTTCCAGCCTTGCTTAAAAAATATGTCGATTTTTAAAACGAATCCTCCAAATGCTCCCCTCAGATGTCGGCGTTTCTTATGCTTTTTAGTTGATATGCTAGTCTAGCAGCAATTTAAAACAGTTGAGCAATTTGTTATTGATGAGGTAGCTCATCCACTTCACTCTGAACTAATGGCCACAAAGTCTTCCCGTACTATGCGCCGAAGCTTTCGACATATGTCCTGCCGTACACCAGCACATCTGTACTTCCATTCCTAGCACGCCTTCTCCCTGCTTGGTCATCTCGAATTTGTCTTGTCACCGTTTCAAGCGGGGTGAGCGTTTAGAGTAGGGTAGATGGCGGCTCGTCTACCTTCACTATACCTGGTCGCAGTCACCATCCCTGCTCTCGGGCAAATGGTGGACATTACCGATTGCGGTGGTCGAACTTACACCTCACATGTATAGAAACGGAAATGCGGAAGCTGAGATGAGCCTGTCTCAGCAAACTTCTAGATTTATGTGTATTTTATTGACGTATCCCTCGATCTCGGCGAATGAAGCAACTTTTTGCTAAAAATGTTCGATTTTACCTTCAAAATAAAACTTACTTCTCTCTCTTATGCCAGCCGTGACAATCGTGAGCTTCATGCAAATTTCTGCCACCGCTTATATCCACAGATAAAAAATGATGATAAAGGTTCCCTTTGCCGAAGAATAGTTTGAAAATTAATTGATCTGTGCCCCTGAATATATTCTATAAGCCAAACATAAGTAGTATTCAAATATGACTAAGAGGTATAATTACAATCGATAACCCAACTCATATAGAATGCCAAAATTTGAGAAAGATTGGTAGGAAGTATACTTGCGAGTCCAATAATCTTACTGGCCTCTTATGTCTAACAAGACAAGTACTAGGCTTGTTACTTCACTACGATGTGAGGGCGCAGGTTCTTAGTGCCTTCAACATATCCTTCTTCTTCAAGTTTATCTTATTTTACTAGCTCCGAAGCAGCAGATCTTAGAGAAAAACTAGTAATGACATTGGTGGCAAAAACTAGAATGGCTATTTCTGGCTCATTGACCGTCATCAGGCGGTCATATCAAACCCCAGTTGAGGTACCACCCGCGGCTCGAACGCGTGACCTGTTGGGTAGAAGTCAAACGCCCTAAACAGCGAGCCACGGATTCGATGTCTTGCTAGTTTCGATCAGGAGCTATTGAACTTTACTGATGAAAGCTCACTGAGCACATATGCAGCACTACTGAGGAAAGGGCGTACTCACCAATGTAAGCGTATTCCCTTCCACCACTCGCTCGATGTAGGTGACCTTGTCGCCGGTGTCGACCTGTGTCAGCTTGTTTCCGTCCAGCGTCATTAGGGTCTGTAAACAAAATGGAAGAACTTGTCACCTTACTTAGAAATTTTCTGCATTTACTCGGTAAACGTAGGCTTCAAACTATGGCGTTAGTCGGCTGTCAGACTGCTAAAATACCCATTTTTTCATTTTGTAAACATCCACCTGGCGTGTGCGTCTTGTCGAATCCACATCAGCAGATTTGCCGTCAGAGGCCAAAAGGGGTACCACCCGAGATTCTAACCCAAGACCGTGCTAATTAGAAGTCCAATGCTCCAACTATTGAGCCACATGCTCGGTTTAGATCGAGATATATTGACACTCGTTGCTGGACGTTCACCAATCGCTAACCGAATTCACTCGTCGCGCTCTGCATCAGGACTCATTCTCGAGCACCGCCAGCAGCCGCAGAGCGTTATGGCGTTGGACCGCCGATTAACAGCTCGCGGATTCGTACACAGACCCCTGTCACTAGAGCAAACCTGGTCGGTAACGACGGCTGGGGGTAGCAGACGCTAACGACCCAGACGTATGGTTGTATTCCACGCGTGTTGGCCTGCACTCCTAAGTTAAAGTAATATTGCATTAAACTGTGTCATACAATTTTTCGTCTGGAAATAGGGTTAGAACATCGCAGGCCGAAATAACAAGAAGAAATGTCAGTCAACCGAATTGTGAAAATTCGTGGCCTCGATGGGCTTCAAACGCACACGAGCAGGCAAGGCTTTAGTACAGCCAACGCTCTACCACCAGAGTTACGAAGGCACGCTGGAGATCTTGGAGTGAATCAGATCTGGGTGAATTTAATCGTCCAGCCTACTGCACGAAGAGAACTCACCAATACGGATACAGAAGGCTGACTGCCCAGGCAGGATTTCCTAAGCAACCCTCTAGAATCCACCAGAATGACTACTAGGCTAACTTTATTGTTAAGGGGGAGGGGTTGGCAGATTTGCTTAATTTAGGTGATCCAATTCTTGTAATTAATCGATTTAACAATTTAAAGTAGGTGAAATTATACTCACCACATACACACTTAGATACACTTGAAATATATTAGTAATATGGTTAATTTTAGTCCATTAAAAGTTTTTCTTTCTGTGAAAATATGCACTTCAATGAATATGCTATTTCGGTCCCATAAAACCGAAGTCTGGAACATCGGTTTATTTTAGTGATATCGACCAACTGTCGATACTGAAATATAGAATCGAAGTACGTCTGTTTTTGGGGCTTGAATTGACATTAAATGTAGACAAGGTCTACGCAAGAATAGTTTGCTAAATGTCTCAACAAAATGCACAAGTTTTACCGGAACATTTATGTTATGATGCTGACACGATGCGCTTTCGGGTGGAGCATTATTGGCATCAGCTACCGGACTGTATTATTCCAGTGTTTTAAACAAAGGCCAATGAGTAATTTAAAACTGCCGCATTTCTCAAAAGTCAAGAAAGCTCACATAGTATTAACCAATAAACACATAGTTTTGGCCAAGGGCATAAACACAAAAACATACAGTTTTGGTTTCAACTTACCTTGACCTTTCGGCCATCCATTGTGGTCAGGTCAAACTCTTCACCCAGTTTGAACGTAAACTCATGATTCTTAAAGGTGCTGTGCATTTTGAGACTGTAACCGTCGCCGGCTGGTGCGATGATCATGGTCGGTTTCAGGGTTCGCGCCGCAGTCCGTTGCGCCAGATTGAAACCCAGCCGCACAGCGACCTCGTCGAAACCCTGACTTTCCGTTAGCCTCCAGCTTCCACAAAAAGCTTCCATGGCTTTCACGGCGAACGGCGTGGTTTTTGGACTGAAGCGACCTGCCGCTTTGGGGCGTCTTAAATACCACCGGGAGGGGTAACCTTGACTGAGAAGGTGTCACGCGGAGAAATAGTGCTTCCTGTCCGACCAAGATTGGCGACCTACTTCTGCCCGACCACCGAAACGCCGCCAGATTGACGGCCGGACGCGCGCGCCGAAGCCCGACCCCTTGGCCGTCCAAAGTGCAGAGGGGTGTTAATCGTTATCAGCACGATGGCCAGTACAGTGCTGTACACTCTCAGCTTCGCAGCACCAGAGTGGCGCTGGATGGCCGTAACTGAGGCCACCGATGAGCGTATTGGCAGGGCGTATGCATCGAGGGGCGCATGTTAACCGCTACAAATACTAGGGCATGAATGACTGCCTGACAGCAATTCATTAAATTCCGTTTCTTCGCTCCTAAATAACGCTCGATGACCATAAGGCTTTCCCCAGTAATGTGCTCAGTGCCAAATATGAGAGGCAGACCTGTTAGGATGTCCAAGCACGTGAGCCGCCACCCTTGCCATCCAGACAGGCAGACATCCGGAGATCCCACCGGCCCAAGGCGTGCGAACAGCAGTAAGCGCACAGCCATAAAGAGCTGTGACCACGGGTAACAACGC
>JAYGXS010000007.1:29839080-29889905 GCA_036362985.1 Ligula intestinalis | reverse complement strand
ATCATATTGGTGTCTTTAGTTTATTAGTCTATTTTTACCTTTGACAACTTTCACATATGGCCTGATGAGAACTAACCGAAATCTTATGTATGCCCACCAACTGCTCTCTTTTGTTAGTTTAATTTTACTTTTAGCATAGTTTAGTTTTGTTTGTTTTGCTTACTTTAGCTTAGTTAGTTTAGCATAGTATAAAGTAGTTATTTAAGTATGTTTATCCTATGTTAGCGGTATCTAACTAAACTGAAAACTAAACCAAACTTAAACTAAATTACAACTAATAAAACTAAAAGTAACCTTTACCAGCGCTCTTTTTGGTGACTCGGACCCCACAAAGGAGCCCCATAATCGTAAAACAGACCTTCCAGCAGTTTATCGTCTCCAGATTATCAGACCTTTACTTCACTGGACTGAACAAGCTACCGCTAAGGTGGCCAGGGTATACTTAATTTTCTTCACACCTCAGTGTTGGCTTGGAGGTCTCTTTCAGGGTACAAAGGTGACCTTCGTAGTAAACCCCTTTCTCGGTGCAAAAGGTGTCCATTCATAGCCAGGCCAACGCTTGTAAACAAGTACCGTAGCAAGTTCGGGTGTCAAACTAGGCTAAGAGATATGTAGGTTGTGTGCATATGTGTTGACACAGTTGGCGCCATAACGATTCGTGCATGTATATACTCGAGCTACCCCTCCGGGGGGGGGAAGCATGCGGGTTCCGTCACGCTAGCAACCTGCGCCCTGGTAGCGGTCCAAGCTGTGGTTGTACCTAGAACACTACAATCATCAGGCCAAATCACAGGTTATTGGTAAGTGAAACGGCACCTGAATGAGATAGATACATCGTGCATAGAACCCTACATTGCCGTCTCACGTAGCAGTGACCACTGGCGAAGTCAGGGCTCATGTTGACTGCGCCCAGTCGTGCCCGAGAGTGTCTGACTGTGTGTGTGTGTTGTGTCAGAGCATGAGAGGTGATGATGGCAGCTCCGTTTACATGAGCATGCAACGAGGTCCAGTTGCTTGCTTTTGGTGTGTTGCATTGCTCCCTGCTGCATGGCCGCGGAAATGGCGTGTTCAAGTGGCTCTTGAGAAACCGCAACTAATCGAGAAGGCGTGTGTGAGCACGCGTGTGTGCAAGTTAACGTCATTCAAGTGTTTTCAGGTCAGCTAGTCCGCCACTACCTCTCCTGCCTCCCGTCTTTTATTGACCTGCAAATACAATGAAGCCACGGTACACCACTGTGAAAATATAGTAGATGACCTAACGCATACATTGTCCTGAGTTAAATATACGAGTGAGTAGATTCATGTTCATTTGATCCTGGTCTTTGATTAATTGACTAGACCAGGGGTCGGCAACCCATGGCTCGCGAGCCATATAGGGCTATTTTGATGATCGGGTATGGCTCTTTCAGAAACTTCAGATTTTATGATTTTGGTTACTCTTTAGGGGTCTAAGTTGTGGGTTGTATTCGGATCAGTACAATCATTATGCCTAATCCCAGGTTGGAAGTTAAAAGACACAAGTCATCAGAAGTAGTGATTTATTATGTACAGAACTCCCAATTGCAGTTCCAGGTGGCAGTGGCCACTGGCAAAGCCAGGGCTAGTGTTGATTGCGCCTTGCCAGACTTGAGAGAGAGAGCCTGAGACAGTGCTGGCAATCGATTAAGTATGATTTTGGAGCAGGTTCAAGTGGTTTGCTATTTGTGCGTTGCAAATTGCCCGGGGCGTTGTCACCTGCAAAGGCACCCTGCTGCGTTAGCCAAAGAGGTAGTGTGTTAAGTGACCCTTAGAAAAATGTGTTTACTTAGACGCGCTAGTGTGCGCGTGTGTGCTTGACTGAATAAGCTGACGTCAACAGTGAGGGCTGCCAGAAAGCCAAAGGACAGGGGACGCTGGCGCAGCTGTTATTGGTAAGCCAGACGCAGCTGCGAGATCAAGCTTCGGGGGACGGGGGATACATGTGCCAGTAAAAGAAAGCATTGAAACAGTTGCTTGTGATGACACATGACTTTGGTCAGTGGGTTATGGAGAGCAAAGGTGGACAGGCATTGTGGCCATCCGCTACAATGTTCTGCATCGTGTTTTCGCCCAGCTGCATTTTTGTGTGGAAATGATCTGCAATTACCAACTCGACAGGCCAAATTTAGTTTTGTGGATTGAGTTCTCTACAGCACATGTACTCATATTCACGAATAGATAGATGTTAGAAGGGTTGAGGGTTATGAGTCTAAATGAAACCACTCAGAGAGTTCATCTTTGTCAGAAGCTGTTGGGAGCGCGTCACCCAGACAGAGACGCAGACAGTCCGAGGTCACGCCGGACCAGGTACTCAGAGATCCAGGAGGTATAGTCTAGTTCTATCAGGAACTGAGGATGGAGGAAGAGTGCACGAGCTTGGCCACCGTGAGGGCAGGTGGGAACGCAGTCGAAGACGCGTTTGCTGTGGTTCCCGCTGTCTCAGATGGCAGTGGCCACTGGCAAAGCCAGGGCTAGTGTTGATTTCGCCCGGCCAGACTTGAGAGAGAGCCTGAGACAGTGGTGATAGCTGTTTAAGTAGGATTACTGAGACGGTTTAATTGTTCTGTTATTGGTGTCTTGCAATTGCCTGAGGGGATGTCGCCTACAGAGGCCGAGGTGTGGACTACTTCAATGGATCTTAGGTATTTGGACGCCCGTGTATACTCGGGTGGGTGTGAGTGACTGAATGAAGTGCGGTCGCCAGGGCGGCAGTCTCGGGGTCGCGAGAAAACCGCAGAAAAGTGGACACTCGCGTACCTGTTACCGGCTTCCCAGTCGCAGTTACGAGGTCAAGCCTCGGGGACGGGGTTTTCAGTACAAGAGAGCATTGGAACGGTTGGCTGTGGCAACACATGACTTTGGGACAGCGGGTCTTGGAGAATGAAAGGGGGAGGGGGAAGGCAGAAATTGTAGCCGTCTACCTCCAATGACGTGCCGCCACAAGCTCGCTAAATAACAGACGCTCTACTAAAGTCCGACAGCCCGTAGACTTGACTGCAGCTTGGTCAAGGTCACGCTGGCAGACAAGGCTATCTTACGGGCATAGGTCAGCCGGCTTTGTTACATATAGTGCCTCGTGTTTATGCCCCTCAGACGGAGCAAACAGTTCATTCGCGAACACTTGCCTTGTGGACTAATACATCGGTCCTAACATCTGACTGCTTTCTTTCATCAGACGGATCGCAGATCTTTGAACACCACATTCTCGCTCATTTGCCCATAGTTAACCTTTGCAACAAAGAGTATGGCGAAACGAAAAAGATATGAGGAGCATTGTACATTTCAGGACGAATGGGCCGAAGAATTCGCCTTTGTGCAGAGAGCAGATTATGCGGTGTGTGTTATTTGCAATGACAAGATTACATCGATGAAACGGTCGAATGTAAAGCGTCACTTTAACACACACCATGATACGTTTGCATCAAAGTACTCTGCGGGAGATAGCCGAAAGAAAACATGTACAGTGCTAATGAGCAGGATGCAAACCAGCTAGAAGCAATTCCGCGTATGGACCCAGCAAGGTGACTATAACTCCGCGAGCTTTGCTGCATCTTTAGTAATATTTAGGAACGAAAACAAAACCGTTCACAGATGGCGAGTTTGCTAAAACGTTCATGCTGGATGTAGCCGATAAACTTTTTGATGATCTTCCAAACATAGACAAGATGATTAAACGGATACAAGACATGCCTTCGTCCGCAAAAACTGTTCATGAGCGTGCCATCAGGATGGCAACCCACATGGAGGAAACGCAAGTGAAAAACATAATTGAAGCGCCGTTTTTTTCCCTGGCTTTGGGTGAGTCAACAGACGTAAGCCATTTGGCGCAGTTCGGTGTGATTGCAAAATATGCTACTGGTAATACACTGCACGACGAAAGTCTTGCGGTTCTGCCAATAAAAGGGTCCACACGAGGTGAGGATTTATTGAAGTCTTTCATGGATTTTGGTCAAGAAAAAAAGCTACCTGTGGGTGAACTTATCTCAGCGTGTACTGATGGTGCTCCGTGTATGGTGGGGGAAAACAAACGATTTGTGGCGCTTCTCTGGGAATATGCAAAAACACCCATCCTACGTTTCCAGTGCATTCTACACCAAGAAGCTCTTTGTGCTCAGATATGTGATGGGCAGCTTGGCGAAGTGATGTCGCTCGTCATTCGTGGGATAAACTTTATTGTGGCTAGAGCCTCAAATGATCGACAGTTTAAAACACTGCTGGATGGAGTTGGAAATAACTACCATGGTCTGACTTTGCACAGCAAGGTTCGTTGGTTTTCGAAATGCAAGGTGCTTAGCCGTTTTGCAGCTTGCCTGAACAAAATCCGGATGTTCCTTGTAATGAAGGGCATTGAGTATCGTGAGCTAGCCAAACTGAGTGGCTCCTCGTGTCTTACTATCTCGTGGATATGACCGAACATCTGATACAACTTAACGTTAAATTGCAACACAATGGAAATGCAGTGTTATGCTTCAACAATCTCTGTTTGCCTTTGAAAACAAGCTTGAACTCTTTATCATGGATCTAGAAACAGGTCGACTACTACATTTTGTAAGCAGGCAGCTAGGGCCTGTGGGTCAGTGTAATTGTGCCAACCTGGATTATGCACTGAAACGCCTACAAGGTGGGCCGAGCAAATGCATTACTGTTAACTCACTTCTTGGCAAAAGGCAGCTGTTTTACCGCGTGCTGCCCTTGGGAGGGGGGAATGGTTGGGCAGGGAGACCTTAAGGCGAAGCCGGGCTTTTTCGCTAATGAGCATCATAATAACATTATTTTAAAGAATAAATCCAGAGGCGTATTATACTAGCATCTAAGATATTTTCATTTTAAAACATACTTTATGGCTCATTCTGAAATATATTTCCAAATATTTGCTGTTTTGGCTCTCTGAGATAAAAAGTTTGCCGACCCCTGGACTAGACTATGAAAATATTTATTTAAAAAAACCTTAATGTTTCATCGCGCTTATTGAATTTGGACGAGGTTAGAGGTTGCTGGAGATCCACTTGATTTCCTATGCTTGGTAGGCAGGGTTTAACTCTATGGTTCTGTCTAGTGTTCCAGCCGACAACCAACTTTGGAGTACAAGTCTGGCCCTCTTGGTACCCTTTCGTGTGTGCGTGTGTGTATTTACTCGAGCCGCTCCGGGGGAGCGGGGAGGGTGGTGACACGCCCGGCTGTGGGTTCCGTCACGGTAACAACCTACGCCCTTTTAGCGGTCTAAGTACTGAGTGTACTAGGATCTCTACAATCATTGGACCGAACCTCACGTGGAGGGCAAAAGTCACCTGTGAGAGGGGTGTATTGTATGCAGAACTCTCACTTGCAGTCTCAGGCGACAGTGGTCACTGGCGAAGCTAGGCCTGGTGTTAACTGCGTCCATCCAGACCTTAGAGAGCATGGGACAGTGGTGGCAGCTGCTTTAGTAATATTGCGGAGCAGGTTCAAGTGTTCTCCGATTGATGTGTGTGTGTGTGTGTGACATTACCCGAGGGATGTCGTGTTTGGTGGCGTAGGCTCTGTCGGCCAAGGGTGGGGGAAGGGAGATGTTCAAGTGGCGCTTGGGCAGCCGCGACTACCTGAACGCACGTGTGTGGAAGTCGGTCAAGTTTCTGCAGGTCAGCGCGTCTGAAAGCACTGACTGTGGTATTGGATGACCTTGAGGCAATTGGCCTTGAACAAGGACGCCGGACAAAGCAATATTGGGCTTCGGCTACACACTACAGTCATAAGCAGGCTGAATCCCAGGTTCTTGGTAAGTGAAAAGTTGAAGGGACATGAATGCGGACTTCACTGTGCCTAGAACCCTATGTTGCTTTCTCATGTAGCAGTGGCTAGAAGCGAAGCCAGGGCTGAGGTAGACTGCGCCCAGTTGTGCGCGAGATTGTCTGACTGTGCGTCTGTGTTGTGTAAGAGGGTGAAAGGTGATGATGGCAGCTGCTTTCACATGACCATACAGCGCGGTCAAGTGGTGTGCTATTGGCGTGTTGCATTGCCCATGTACACACCCCCTGCTACGTGGCCGCGAGGTGACCTTTTCAACTGGCTCTTGAGAAAGTGCAACTATTCGGGCATGCGATAGACAAAGGTGTGTGATAAATTCAAACTCGGAGTGTTTACTTCCTCTTTGACCTGATTCTGGCCTGTCAAGGGTGTATCTCCATTGACCCTGGCGAATTTCGGATGTATATCCAGGGCCAGTTATTCACTCCCCCGTCCCTACAGGTGAACTGCAAAGTTGCATTATACTTTTACTTTGTGCAGAATACAGACTCCTGGGCTTGATGCTTTAAAGGGGAGTCATAGTTATCTCCTAAAGAGGAAGAAAGTAACACTTGAATGGAAAATCACTTATCCGTTTGTCAGTTTACCGGGTCACCAAGCGGCAGTACGTAAAGGGAGCGGCCAACACCCCACGGCTGATTAAATTTCAGGGAGCAATTATCACACCAGAGAGCAATCAGCCTCGATGGCGGGGGAGCCGTAAATTGCCCTAGGTTAGCGATGGCCCAGCGACTGCAGCTTATAACTGCAGCAACTTCCGGTGACCGAATGAGGCTTTGTCTGATGAGGCGTTCGAGAGTGAATTGAAAACGCTGGGCAAGTAAAGTTCTTGTTCCAGTGATCACGCCTACGACTTCTCGACGGCTTCCCGGGACTCGTAGTTTCGCCTGTGTCGACAGGCATAATGTTGACGAATGGAGAAGGGGTGGCTTGTGGCAGCTCGTACTCTCTGTTTGAGCATCTGGCCAGAACCCTGCAAAACAGAGCATCCAAAAAGGAGAAATAGAGAGAGAGATCAGTGAGAACAGGTCTCTTCGCATGGGAATGTGGTTGGGAAGATAAATAAAAACGCACTAGTATCTAATGATTGGACCATCAGACACGAGGGATTCAAATAAATGACCTAGTTGAAGGACAACATTTACGCGAAAGGCAGTGGATCTAGTTCAAGTGTCGACAGTTGAACCGGTCGGATTTACCTTAAGTGAGCGCCAGTAGGCATGTCACGTTTGCGACTGTGGCGCCGAACATAGGGGTGGGGGGTGTGAGTGATGTGACCTGGTTGAGGTACACAACTTGCAAAAAAACACTGCTCAAGTATGTAAAAAATGAACTGGACCGAAATATGACCTTTATTCATGCACTCTAGCGTAAAATGCCGGACTTATGAGCGAAGCGGCTGCTAAAACTTGGCCAAAATGCTTTAGTGTCCCCTTCTTCGGCGTTCCTTTTTCAGTCAAGACATCACCCCTCCTTCCAGATGCTCTGCTAACGGTTGCACGTCCTTCCCCCTGCCTTAGGCTTGGCATGTCAGTGAGCGCGATTGTCGGCCGCGATGTAGTGGATGACATTCCGGCTTCTTTAATCTACCTTGACGTGAGATCGTCACCTCGGCCCACAACTTCACAGGCATCAAAGTTGAGGGCACGCCCTATCTCTGCAGCATGGGTTGTTGCGTCCGACTTAAGGTCCAACCTTCGTACAGACAACCGATGCTCATACATTTTCATTTGTAGCTATCGGTCGATTTCTCCAACATTGTTTTACATCGCCGCGACGCACACTCCAGGTGCTACATGAGCCCACCGCCCCCCCCTTCCCCCCTGTCTCAGACTTGACATGAGCCGGGAGATCTCTGCGTTCACAAACGTCAGTCAGCGTAGTGTGTCAGGTATGTGCCCCTGTCATTATCTGCCCCCTCTCTCTCAGCCCCTCCCCCCCTCTTAGGGAATCACAATTGGTGGATTCCATAGGTGGCAGTAGACCTGTAAACCAAACAGACTTTGCAGACTACAGACCAAATCGCATATATTTTCATTTTACACCCAACTGCATTCAGATATTTCTGTTTTAAAACTTGACTGTGGCAGTCTGCAGATTAGCCTGCCTCCACTAAACACTCAAGCGCAAGAATTCCAACCTCAACTTTTCATTTAGTCGCACGATAGCCTGGTGTAAATCCTGCTTAAAAATGCATGAGTGCAACTCGAAAACCATGCTCTTCAATAAGTAAGAAGTGAAAAACGACATTGCAAACATTTTTAACGCAATGCACAAAATGTCAGCCTCCAAGTACAAACACGGACCTCTTGAAACGCCTTTACACGCTTCGACCGGCGGGGTTTGCCTCTCATGTGATTATGTTCCATGTACTCTCCCCGACTTAGCGCTGAGTGAGTCAGAAGAAGAAGAAGAAGAATAAGAGGAAGAATAAGAGGAAGTCAGAGCGTCCTCCGTTAGTGGTTTAGTAGGTGTCTGACGTTTCGGGTGGTTGTGTCCTTCACTCATATTCATTGGCTGAACATGCAGGCTTGCGGCTCTCTTCCGTGTGCGAAGTCTGCGAACACCAGCTGGGCCGCCGCATATGGCTCGCATCACTTGTGCGCTTGCAGCTCTGCACCCCGTTTACTGTTCCTGTCCCATGCTAATAATTCGCGGAGATATTCAACGGCCCCGACTGTTCCACGCCACCGCCACTGCAGTCAGTCTCGTTGTCGGCCCGCGTGTTACAGCTCTTTGACCCGCGTCTCACTCTGGCTGGTTTCATCACCGTAACCATTGGTCGCAGGGGTAGTTAGCGGCCCCGAATGTATCATGCCGTGAATGTCACTGTCACCGAAAAAAGAGACACCCCTCCTCACAAAAGGCCACAGAACCAACACATAGGGGGCCGACACCAAAGTAGGCGGCACGGCGACAGATCGGAGATGGACAGGCGAGGTGACTGAAGAAGCGGCGGGAGACATACACAGTGGCTCAGACATGATTGGTAGAAAGGACGGCATAAAGACGAGAACCGTGAGCCAGAGTATCCATTCTCTGAGGATGGCTAGACCAGACAACTACCCGAAACGTCAGGCTTGTAGTAAACCTCTCCCGGTGAACGCTCCTCTTTCTACTGATATACCACCCGGGAATCGAATTTTCAGCACTATTTCTAGACACTCCCCTATTATGACACGGACAGATCACGTTCGTGGTAAAAAAACAAGGCTGCCGCACACGCGCTCCCAAACCGACACTTTTGGAGTAAACAAGCAACTGATGGCAACTTGCCCTGTGTATCGAATAAGTCAGCTCTCGCAGCTCATTCGCTCCTCCGTGCGTGCGGTTAAATCTGATCTCAACACGTTCGTCAGCAAATGGCCTGCTACTTAACGAGCGAAAGTCAGTCCAGCATATCTTTCGAATGCGAACCTCTCACAGTCCGGAAACTCTTGACATTCTCCCAAACGAAGTATCCTCTTTCCGATACCTTGGTGTTACTCTAGCATTCAACCTTACATTTTTCTTCATATATAAGGCCTTTTTTTATCAAACTACATAAACTTTCATACTGTATTCGCCGCTTGCGTTCATATCACACACCACAAGCCTTAATCTGGCGTTTGTAGATGCCTGTATTCTCCCCTCATTCTCTACTGCCGTCCAGTCATTTTTCCAGCCTTTCTTAAAAAAAGACCTAGTCATTTTTATACGCAGCCTCCGAATACTCTCTTCAGCTGCTGGTGTTTACTATATTTTTTTTAGCTGACATTATAATACAGCGCCACTTTAAAACGGTCAAGCAATTTGCTGATCGCATCCTTAATGAGGTCGCTCACCCTCCCCCACTTTAAACTAATGGCTGCGAAGTTTTCCCGTCACATGTGTCGAGGCTTCCTTCATATGTCTTGCCGCACATCAGCACTCTGTACTCCTATTCCCAGCACGCTACCTCACATGTGAAGAAGCGGAAATTGAGAAGCTGAGAGCTGTCTCCATAGTAGATGTAGATATCGTTTAAAACTAGAATTTTTGGGTAAAACATGACCTTTTACTAAGACCCATTACTTAACCTTTCCCTTGCTCTCCGTTATTGAAGCCATTTTTTGCATAAAATTTATGATTTTTCATCATAAATAAGGCAAGCATTCTCTCTCTAATCTCCGCGCCTTGACCATAATAAGGCACAAGAATTCAATAGGTTGATTATTCACCCTCCCCCGACTCGGAAATCACTTTTCGTGGTGACATGCGCGCGAAAAAGGACGTTTTGTTCTGAGACACAAGCAAACCGCCAACTGACGACACCCTAAACTGGATACATGTCAATAGGCAGAACAAAATGCTCATTTATAGCGTCAGGCCTCATCGCGCAAATACTTTGCATGGCCCGTCACCAGTAACTTTATACAAACAAAACATACTGCTAGTTAAAAGCCACTACTATATTGTAGCCATATGCTACTGACTCGTGTTCAATCTTGTGTAATGACGGACAAATGTGGCCATCGTCGGATTCCTTTCGTATATTATGGAGTCAAATTCGAGGACACAGAACGACTCGGTAGGGGATTTAAAAGAAGATCAAGAAGCGCAGTGATACTGTGGTGACTCACTCCACGAGCATGTCTGAATGCCCACTTCTGCTAACGCGTGCGTCCGCACTGAGGGCAGCCTCTGCAACGGCCAATCACAGATCCGCACACAAAACCTCCCTACGGTGGATACAACTCCTCTCCTCTCCTCTACATCTCTGTTTTGACGACGGTGCAGCCCCTCCCGACCACGCTGTTCCGACTTTCTCGCCTCGCCAACCCGGCGGGGCTCCTGATCCAACAAGGGCTGCTATCCAGCCAACCCCTCCCCCCCAGGCGCTCCGCTAAGGCACACTTCCCCCTTGTCCGCCTGCCCCCACAGGCTTGACCTGAAAAGTGAGAGGCCTGCGCTCACTCGCGTCAATCCGCGTGGTGAGCCCCTCATGCGCCCCCTGTGAGTGTCTGCTTAACCCCCGCTCCCCCGATTCAGCGCTCACGTGCCGAATAGTCAATCACTCACTACTCCCTCACGGACAGGTCACGTTCGCATAAACAACACGGCCGCTATTGCTCACGCGCGTGCAAACGGACGCTTTGTTCTGCTGAACAAGCAAACAGCCAAATCACTACAACCTCTTCCGTGTATCGAATAAATCGATCCTCACAGGTCATTGACTTTTCACTGAAAAACTAGGTTTGTGCGTTTTAAGCTGCTCTTCCGGCCTTAACTACCACAAGAGGCAAAAACTCAACAGTCGTGGTGTGACTTGCTGGCCAAACAAAGGTTAAAATATTGACTTGCCACGTTCAGATATTCGAACAATGGATAATGAAACAGAATACGAAATGAGAAGCAGTAAAGGTAGCTCTGTGCATAATGGCGACTCTTCCTATGTCATTACCCTGAAATTAATCCTAATGCAAATTATTGAATTAAATTTGACGCCAACTAAGGCGTACACCATAAGTCTAGGGTTAACAATACACTGAATCCTAACCCTTACCAAACTCCTGACCCTTACCCCAGTCCCAAACTCAGAGCCTACTCCACGGTAAAGCCAAATTCTAAGGCAACAGTAGCTTATGTAGGCCCACTCATATACTCCCAGCCCCAGCATTTTGACCTGCAAAAACGGTGGTTATATAGTTTTATGGGGTGAGGAAATAGGATAGGCAGCGAAGGAAATTTTCAGAAGTAAGTGCAAAGTGAAAAAATTTAGTCGAAGTTGCTCCCTGCGACCGCTGGATGTAAGTAATTCTGCAGGCAAATTGAAGGTGTGCGCAGAACGGTAAGTTGGACCCCAGGTAAGTTGAAGTAAACGACCTCCTAAACATCATTTCCATTTTTCGGGAAATTCAAGAAACCTGCAATTTTACAATCGGGATTTCCCGCAATAAGTTAAACGATAACAGAGTAGGAAAATCTACAGATATAAATAAACAACACTTTTAAATACAGTAAAATAAAAATGCGTTTAGCATTAATTAAAGTATATTCCACTGCGTGTCCTAATTTCCCACCCACAAAACCCTATAACCACCGTTTTTGTAGGAATATGGAATGGGGGTTAATGAACGGGCCTACGTAAGCTTCTTTTGCCAATCCTAACCTTACCTGTAAATTTGCTCTCCTGGAATTGCCCTCAAAGCCTTCTGCATTGTGGATGGCTTCATGGGCTCTATAGGCCACCATAAAATACCTTTTTGAGTGCCCGAAATGAAAAAATGACGGGCCTTCGAAATAACCCATGGATGTCTTGGTTAGACGATGTTCGAGTAGTCTGCTGGTAGTCTGCAAAGGAAGACACACTAGATTACGTCTGAGTATGACGAATGTATGGCCTTCGCCGATCTGGTAGAAAGACAATTAAGGTCTGCTTCGCTTAGGAGCTCACAATAAGAGCCCGTGCAGGCAGGATAGGATGGAATGGAACGTCAGAGTATGGATTAGCGAATTAGTTTACATTCCAAGATGGTATGATGAAAAAAAAGATCTTCGGAAGATTGAGTTGTACTAATGGATTTTCCAGCAGATGACACTTACTCGTCGCCAGACAAAATGAAAAGTGAATGCTGGGAATGCCCCACTAGCGAGTTCAACACAGTGTGTCACTGCATATTTCAGAGACATCAATTTAGAAAAATTGCATGTAAATGTTCCAGGAATGCAGATCCTACGTATGCCCAGGCACCCAATTCCCAATTTCTTTCGCCTCACTTCTCTGAAGACTAACTCCACATCTGCCAGCAACAGGGATAATCGATCGAGGACTAAATACGTTGTGGCAGAAAGGACAAAATGGTTGTTAACAGTGTCAGACCTGATCACACATACATCGCGCGTCCTGTTATCATTCACTTTATGCACACAACACATACTACTTTGTAACAGCCACTAATATGTTTATAGTCATATTCTAAACACACGTGTTCATCGTTGTGCAATGGCAGGCTGGCGGAGTCACCGTCGGATTCCCTCCCAACATTATAAAGCCAAGTTCATGGACACAGAACGATTCGGTATGGGATTTCAACCAAGATCACAAAGCTCAGTTGATACCGAGAAACGTGTGGCTCATTACAATTCGGAGGGTGGTTACTGCCTTCGTGACTGGTTTCGGATCTGGCAACGGTTCATCTGCTTTGTCGCCGACAGATTTTGGATGTATAATCAGGCTCAGCTATTCTCCTCCTAGCCCCCTAGAGGTGACCTTAAAGGCCATAGTATGCTCTTACCTCGTTGAGAATATGGGTTCCTGGCATTTTGAATGTAAATGAGACTAATATGTAGATTTTAAGCGGGAGTGAGCAAAAGCCTAGTGGACAATCACCTGCCGTTTGTGAGTTAAGCGAGTCAATGTGCAACAGTTTGTAAGGCAGGCGGCTTATACGTCTTTTCTGATGGCGCAAAAGCGACATTCCTACACGAATTCGATGCTTAACTTTGAAGAAAAGCTATCTCAGAAGTCAAGGGCCTACTTGTGCACAGCAAAAAGTTTAACAAGCGCACAACGTTCAACATTTTGGAGGAGTAGGGGGGAGGGGGGAAGGAGCGACTCGTCGCAATTAGTTCACCAACGTTAGACGTAAATTATCAAAAAATGCATTCTGTCGCCTGCAACCAATCACTGAAATGACTGTCAATGTTTGGCTTCAAGCTTACGCGTGCTCGCTTTAAGTAGCGAATCGACCCGGAGCCTGAGGTAAACGGGACTACGTGGTCCTCAAGCACCGATTGGCCAAGGGCGCGTGGGCAAGGTTGTCACGCTCGAGTACCCGAGGCTTGGCAAGCGAAAGCAGGATTACTCAGCACATTGCTGCTTGGCGCGGACTGTCACAGTACCCCCAGTGTGAAGACAAAGAAGTCGTGTGAAGATACTATTGCCGGCATGGACAAGGGAGACTGGAATGGCAACTTCTGACCTATTTGCCGTTTTCAGCCAGACATACCCAGACCCAGGTGGTGCCTCACACGAGCCTCTGCCGAGGCCTAAGGCACAGCGGGGCAGATGATTTCCGTTAGCGGTCGATAAACGTTCATCAACGAGTGACAACAAAGGCATAGTTGACGCCTTACGCTTAAGTTACTATAAAAAAGGGCCTGCATACTTAAATAACCACTTGCACCAATTAATAGATAGAGCAGGAGTTAGAAGTCAGGCGAAGTGTCGTTTGCCTGAATAAAACACGCAATTTAAACGCGGCGGTATTTAAACGACAAGGTGTGTGAAAGTGAACCGGTTTTAATCAGGTATGTGCACAAGTATCTCGTAAATTAATGGACAGCTTGTCCAATCAACCACGCACTCAAATGAGCAAACATTTAATCCGGAGGAAAGTACACAAAGAGCAACCCGTAGTAGAATGAGGGGTGGTGTGCCTTACATATCCACAGGAAAAAAACTAGTGGCGTCTAAGATACCCGTACAAAGCAGTCCAGTCGCACCCCCTAAAGAGCCGAAGACTAAGAGCAAGAGGCCACCGGCTACGACACTAGAAGGTCGCCTTGTTACGAGCGAGAATCCGTCGGGCTCTTCCAATAAGCAAATATCAGATGAAAAGGTAGTCACAGCCCAAGTTAAGGAGACCTGCACTCCCGTAGCGTCAGATCCCTCTCAGCGGTCCCCGGATAAAGGCCCCGTTGACCGTGCGCCGAGCGTTTCTAATCCGGATGTCCCAGCAGACATTCCCATTTTGCGAGGCCCATCTGAGGATTCTGAGTTATCGGAGGATAACCGAAAGCCCGCAAATAATCAACCATTTAAGGATTCTGAGTGGTCGGAGGGTAAACGAAACCCCCAATCAAGAGCAGCGGCCCTGACAAGGGCAACTGCATCATCATACAGGGACTACCCGAGTCCTCTGCCGAAACACCCAGCGAAAAAAGCGAGGCTGACAACGCATTATTCCAAGAACTCCTAAACGAGCTGTTACAACCATCTGAGGAGATCTTTTATCACAAGATATTTCATCTTGGAATTCACCCAAGCTCAACTCAGCAGACTAGACCACGACCACTAAAGATCGTCCTAACCAGAGGCACAGAAACAAAACTTCTACTGTCAAGACGTTTTCGATTGAATTACTCTAGAAAGGATGTGTTTTTTTCAGCCGGATTACTCTTCTGCCGACAGGCTGAAACGCCGCATGCTAGTTCTAGAATTGAGGGAACGCTGAATCAAAGGAGAACCGAATCTCGTGATCTTCAAGGACCAGATAGTCGAAAGAAATTCTGCCCCCTCATGGACCAAACTAATTCGCATGACCGCGCAGCTACTTCAGTAGCCTGCGTTGGGGCTACAAATGGACCACGCATGAATTCAAATTTGACATTTATGTAAACCAATGCGCAAAGCTTACTTTCAAAAATGGATGAACTAATGATCAACGTATCCGATCTGCTTCCCGATGTTATTTCGATAACAGAAACACGGTTGTCGGACCAGATTGACAATCGCGAGACTGAAATCCCTGGCATTCAACTGTTCCGGCAAGACAGAGACAATTGAAGAGGCGGAGGCGTAGCAACCTTTGTGAAGAATAGTTTGTGTGTTTCTAAAAAAAGCCGAATCTGTCTTGCCAAGAAGCGGTATGGTTAACTGTAAGAGCAACGGGTTCCCAAAGCATTGATATCTGAACTGTCGACGGACCATCGAGAGACAATCCTCAGGCCGATGCCCTATTGCTGGATGAACTAAAAACCCTCGCTACAAGACCAAATACCCTTATTGTTGGGGACTTCAACGCTCCTACCATCAACTGCAGCTTCTCCTCAGCCGATTGCCCTGAATCGGTATTCGACAACCAGCTCCTGAATATAACCCAATCCCTACTTTTCACCCAGCACGTCACATTTCCCACAAGAATTATTAAAGGCCAGCGGATGAACTGCCTCAACCTTGTGCTCACTAAGTCGCTCGACAAGACTGACATTGTGAATTGCTTACCCTCACTAGGCCAGAGTTACCATGTAGTTCTCATGTGGGAATACAGTTTATTTTCTTTGCCTGCCGAACCACAAGACCTCTGTCCTAATATTTGACGTGGTGAATTCGAGCAAATGAACCATGATCTCTGTTTCATAGTCTGGGCATCCACGTTCTCCGACAACGTTGAAGACGCTTGGGAACAGTTCAAAGGGATAGTCCATGACCTCATCTCCAGCCACTGCCCTATCACTCAACGAAAGCTTACGAACAGGACTCGCTGGCTGAATCCATCCTTAAAAACCGAAGTTAACAAGAAGGGAAAACTGTTTAAAAAGTACCGAATTGATAGGTCACCTGAATCTCTTAATAGGTACAAAATGCAGAGGAACCGGGTCAAAGGTCTCATTTTCAGAGCTCGACTGCAGTTCGAAGAGGATCTAATAAACCGAGTCATGGTTAACCCCAAAGTCCTGTACAGTTATATAAGACAGATCACGCGGAATAAGGATCCTATTACCCTACTGCGAACTGCCGAAGGTGCCGAAATCTCAGAGGACAAGGATAAAGCTGACCATCTCTCAGTTCTTCATGTGCATCGAGATGACTGAACTCAGTTTTCTATCCCAAACTTATGAAGACAATTCGATCTCATCTATTTGCACAATTCGCTTCACTGAATATGTATTTCAGAATGAGCTTCTTAATTTGAAAGAATCAACCACCCCAGGCCCCAATGCAATTCCGGCCAAGCTGTTGAAGGAGCTAGCTTCTGAAATGGCCAAGCTGCTAGCCCTTATCTTCCAGGCGTCATTTGTTACGGGCTCCCTACCATCTGATTGGAAGACAGCGATGATCATCCCACTTTTCAAGAGTGAAAGCCGAGCGTCCGCAAATAACTACAGGCTGGTGAGCCTTTCCTCCATTTGTTGGTAAACCATGAAAAAAATCATTCAGAAGGCGTTGATGCAGTTCCTCGAGCAAAATCACCTCCTTTCCGATGCCCGACACAGTTTTCGCAGTGGTAGGCCCTGTCTTACCAATCTGCTATTCTCACTTGATAGCTAGACCAAAGCACGTGACGAGGGCAATACGGTGCATGCGATCTACATTGACTTCAAAAAGGCGTTCGATACCGTCCCTCATCAACGCCTGCTGCTTAAGCTGCACAGCGAAGGCGTTCGCAGGAACCTCCTCCTATGGATCCACCAATTTTTGACAGGACGGTCACAATGAGTCCAAGTCGATCGCCAGCAGTCCTCGGGTTTACCTGTTGTGAGTGGCGTCCCACAGGGCTCAGTTTTAGGTCCCGTCTTGTTCCTCGTTTTCATCAACGACTGTGTTAGGGATCTAGACTGTGAAGTCACCTTGTTCGCCGATGACACCAAATTATGGAAAGTTGTCCAAAGTACGGCAGACGAAAACCATCTGCAAGCCAACTTGAAAAGATTGGAGGACTGGTCAAAGCATTGTCTAATGCCTTTCAATGATAGTAAATGTAACTTTCTTCAAATCGGCAGTTGTAGAACATCCTGCACGAAAGTCGATTTGTTAAATGGTACTCCGCTGCACCAAGTTGAGAGTCAGAAGGATTTGAGTGTGTGGATAACTTCTTCACTCAAACCAACGGTGAACCGTACGAAGGCGGTGAAGTCGGCCCGATCTATGTTACAGCTGACTAGACAAGCCTTTATGGGGTTTGAAAAAGACAGCTTTTCAAAATCTTTTGAAGCTTCATTCGGTCGCACCTGCAGTTCGCTATACAGGCATGGAGACCATGAACTGTCAAAGATTGTACTGTCTTAGAGAAGGTCCAGGGGCGAGCGAAAAAGATGGTCAAAGGTATAGGAACATTGCCCTATGAAAGCAGACTGTCCATTCTCGACATACTGCCACTTTCCTAGAGACAACTCCGAGGGGACCTCATATTAACCTTCCGTATTATGAATACCTTGCGTTGCTGCTTCGTTCCTGGTGATTTCTTTGGCCAGGCTAACAAGCCAACTTTGCGCGGGCATTCCCTTAAGCTACACCCGTGGACCGCTCTTCCAGAAGAGGTAGTCCTCTCCATTTGTGTCAATGCATTTAAGAGTAGACAAGATATGTATCAAGCGCAAACGCAATGAAGGTAAAATGTCCTTCATCAGAATACAATGAATCACTGTATAATGAATCACACTACCTATCACACGTAATGCATTAAATTATACTACTGGCTATTTGCAAGTAGACATATTTTTCTGTCACATTTTTGTGCAAATTGTTTTTCGGAATATGTAACTGTCGTACATTTTAAATTTTTCCTTGTATCAACTTATTTCCTATGATTCTATGACCAACAAGGAGTTCAAAGGCACTCGAATATCCTTCCCTCAATAAACACATACTGATACTGATACCCCATTCGATTGGGTCAGTACAGCCTTCGGCGAAAGTTACAGGACCTTTTGACTACCTTGACACTAAAGGCCAAGTCTAGGATCGTATATTGTCTGAGTAGTTGACATGGACCTCCACATTTTGGCAGAGAGTGTACATTTGTGTAGTATCTCCTCTGAAATGTCCTAAAGTACACGAGGGCTTCCATGGAAGTTCTGCGCTGATCTGCTGTGGAAGCCCTCGTGTACTTTAGGGAGGCTGCGGGGAAGCTGCTGACTCCGGGAGCTCCGTCCCCTGTCTGCGCATGTTGATCGGGCGTCCCTGCTAAGCGCGGCGTCGATATGGAGAGGTGCAGTGGGCCAGGGGGGAAACCCAGCAGCGTGGCGCAGTAGCAGGATAGCGCCAGTGAATGGCGGGCTTGGGACATCCCGGGGGGCACGTGACGACTTCCCCCTTTTGCCTCCTCGATGCTCATGTCTCTATGTGGAGCCGGATATATCGGGAAGATACCTGAAAAGGAAATAAGTTAACCTACCATACACCTTGACATTTTCAGAAAATTTTTTGCATTCATTGCCCAAAGGGTCCACTAACCTATTCAGACACCTGGTTCAAATTGGCTCACTTCCCCAATATTACTCCACGTCGCGAAGATGTTCCTAGCATGAGATTGCGTAGTCAATAAGCCCTACACCTTTACCAGACCTATCGTTGTCATCTCGAGCGTTCTATTTCTATAGGGACTGGGTAAAATACCACGTGTACAACACGAAGGGCGTCTTGGTAGGGCCTTATAGCACGGGAATCACAGCATATTAACTTAAAGGGCCAGAAGATAAAGGAGAGCCTATCAGACTGAAATCTTAATGACCTAATCAGCTGTATGTTCCATTATGGCTGTCACTGCTCTGTATTACAGAGGCGTTTCTAGCCTGGGATAGAGATGGCAAGGATGATGTGTCAACCTGCCCCGCACAACTGGAGCGACAATCTGCCGTTCCTCCTCCTCGGCATTCGCTCGGCTGTTAAGGAAGACATTCAATACACTGCCACCGATCTCCTTTACAGCGCATCCCTCCGTTTACCTGGTGACGTCGTGCAGTATTCCGCCGTCGCATCTGACGCCACGAACAACTTCGTGAAACAGCTGCAACAACGTATGGCCGCACTTCGCCCATCCCCCACACGCGAGACACCTCGACGCGTTTTCGTGCACGACGACTTGCACACACTCCCATTCGTGTTTGTCCGGCAGGATGCAGTCCGCAGGCCACTCTGCCCACCGTACAATGGACCCTTCAAAGTGCTTGAACGGAAGGAAAAAAATATTTCGTCGTTCAAATGGCTGACGATACTGATAAGGTCTCCATCGACAGACTGAAGCCGGCCTAAGTTGAATGCACTTCACCATCACCTGACCCGTCCACTCCCACGGCACCTTCACCCTGCACTCCACCTGCTGCGCCCAGCCCACCACCACCCTCCCTACCTGACCCTACCCCCATCCCTCTCACCCCCATCCCACCCCTTCCCCCCTTTTCACTCGTTCCGGTAGACATGTTCTTTTGCGTATCAAATTGTTTGCGGTCAGACTCTCCCGGAGCGGCCCGCTCATGGCTGGACTTGCACTCGTCTGGGATTCGCTTACCTGTTACTCATGTTCATCTCATTTCCCCCTTAATGAATTTATTCTTAACATTCTGGCCTTCCACTCTTTTTTCATATTTACTAGTTTATAACTATTGGGATACGTTCAGCATCTACTATTTAGGCAGAACACTTCGTATCCCACAGACTTCTCACCGTAGAACTAAGTGCGTGCGTCTAAAACTGATCTCCCAGCCTTCATCACCACAAGATGCAAAACCTCAACGGTTGTGCTGTGACTTTTTGGCCAAACAAAGGTTAAAATCTTGACATGCCACGTTCCGATATCTGAACAATGAATAAGGAAACAGGATACGAAAGTAGAAGCAATAGAGTTGACTATGTGCATGATGACGACTCTTCACACGTCATAGCCCTAAAACTAGTCCCAATGCATATCATTGAACTCAACTTGACGCCAACTAAAGCGTACACCACAAATGTAGAGTTAACACTACATTGAACCCTAACCCTCACTAAACTTCTGACTCCCAGTCCGGTGCCAACCTGAGAGCCTGCTCCAAACCTTACATCTTAAGCTGCTTTTCCGGGAGAGGGCCCCAAAACCACCTGCAATGTGGACGGCTGCATTTCCTGTCTTTTTTTAGGGGGGCTCTATACATAGACGATCGAAAAATTTCTAGCTTAATGCAATTGTGTACACTGCCTAAGACGCGAAGACGACAGGCATTTAAAGAAACCCATGAATGTCTTGCTTGGGACAACGTCGAGTAGGCTGCTTGGGCATTAGCAAATGAAGGCATTTTGTGTACGCACTGAAGTATTTAAATATGCCGTATACATAGCTCAAAAATAAAATTTTAGAACATTTTCATTGAAAGGGACTAGGAATACAACATGTACATACACCCAGGCGCCTTCTGTCACATTTCTCCGAAGACCAGCTCCACATCGGCTAGAAACAGGAATTGCTGATCGAGCATTCGATACTTGCCGGCAGAGAGGACGAAATGCTTGGTCTAAGGGGTAACAATCTATTTATTTTCTTTTATTTTCTCTCCTGCACGCTTGTAATGCCCTAATACTTCTGGTACAGTATTACAGAATTTCAGGGGTTTGGATTTTCATGGGAATCCCTACACTGGATCATTACCACTTAAAGGTTACCCGGTTACATTGTTATCAGAAACTCTTTGATAAAAGGGTAAGTGTACATATTGGGGCCCAGAAGAGGCCTTATGTATTATAACCACCTATTTACAAATACATCTAGGGCGCATTAACCAAAATCTTCCAGTTTTCTGCACGCCAGGCGTCGACCCAGTAGGGATTTGATGATGGCACTGAACTATATAGGAGTCATCGGAAGGCCATTGTAGATAAGAACCGCTTACGCCGGTATATTAACCAAAAGTTCAAGTTTACCACGGGAATAATAGCTGACTTAAAAATTTTAAGTGGGGTGAATTCCACAGTCTCCAAGCTTCTAAACCCGATAACCTTAATTCTAGTTGGGGATAGTGGTAGTACTAGACAATGCAGCTCCGTGACCACGCCCGATGTCAGGGCAGGCTCGTCCTACATACACGCGCTCGCTGTTTGTCCGGTGGGGGGGGGGGGGTTAGCGATGATATTAAAGCGTACTTCAGTGTCCTCGGCCGAAGTTTGAGTACGTGCACCAACATGCCCTCGTGAATTTTTTAATTAACAGGATAATTTTGCGTTTATTTGTTACCTGACATACCCCACCGGTCGTCTCCCCTAAAATCAGGAGCTCGTAAGACCGAGAGGCGCGCTTCGCGCGCTCCCCAGGTGGCCCAGCGAGGTAATCCTACCGATATCCTACCTGTTTTTTTTCAGCCAATGTAAAATAAACGGGCTTAAAAGTGCTGTACTTTCTATAAAATAGAAAATACTTGGAGTAGAAGGCAGTTAGTTACCAGAAATCAACACATAGTCTTCCGTGGAATTCAATTACATTCGAACAATAGGAGATGCTGCTCGTTGTTCGGACGCAATCGTTGAAGCAATTAGGTCAGGTCAAGTTTTATTGAGAGAAATGTAGGTAAATACCATTGAACCTCCTATTGGTATGGAACAGTTATTCAATGCATTTGTTCAGCAGAACATTTCAGAACAGTGGCGTTTCCAGTTGGGTAAAGGAGGGCCGACAGTGTAAAAACTCCTTAGGCATGGTTCAGAAAGTCTAGGGGTTTGAATGCCATTTGAGAGATTGAAGGAGAAAAACTGTCACGCGCGGAGGTGGGAGTGGGGACGGGGAATATATTTGAATCGGATGGCCTGTGCCAAGATTGTTTGAAGCATGTCAGGAGGAGCCCATCGTGGTTTTTTCATAATCCCAAGGGTTCCACGAGAAGATTGCGGAGGTCACGCGAACGTCACCGCGTGTCGGCACCTAGTGTCGTAGATGCACCCATCGAGCACCCTTGCTGGTTACCGAGTCTGCCGACTAACTGAAGAAACAGAGGTAGCCGTTAGTTTTCTAAACAAACATATGACTGAAAATTAGTTAGTAGTATGCTTTACAAAATAAAACGATTATTCTTTAATATCCTTTCGGTAACCGGCAGTTTATTTTCGGTGACGGAGTAGCTATTTTTTCAAAGCCTAAACGTTAAAAGTGTCTGGCCAGTGCTAATTTCAGAGGGAATTTCGGCTATGCAGGTCTAGCTTTCTCTTGAATGCGTCCGCAGATGGGGACATGAAAATATCTTCGGGGAGAGCATTACACGCTTCAACTACTCTATTACCAAAGAAAAACTTGCGTGTGTCTAGTCGGGCCCTTGTTACGTGCAGTTTGAAGAGATGCTCTCTTAAGTTCGTGGTTGTTGCTAACTCGAAGAAGTCGCCAGGTAGAAGACAACAGTTCTGACCACGCACTATACAAAATGTTTGTGTCAGATCACCACATTGTTATTCGTTACTCAATGGAAATAGATCGAGATAAGCTTAACGTGATCTAAAATTTAAATAGACACTATTTTGTTGTGCACCCTGATATAAACTTATACAAAAATGTCGTGAAGTGAGGTTCATGAGATATCAAAAAATATAACGTACGTAAAAATTAAAATTTTAAATAATTGCGCATGGTTGTCTATTGACTTCTTCGGATTTATCGCAGCATGAGGAAAATATATATTTTTAGGGTGTTTATGAGCATATCGCAGCATGCAGTCAATAGCGACTTTTAAGCTGTTGATAATCACATCAACCACAAGGAGCAGAAAAAGTACCGAAGAGTTTTTAATGCTTTGAACAACTGATTTTTATTTACTTAACTGAATTTACACAACCCGTGGCAAATTTAAACCATGTAATTTTAAATATCGTACAGGAGATTTTTGTTACTTGGTTTCTAAAAAAGGGCCATTTTATGCATAATTTTAAGTAAAACATGTTTACTTTTATTTGGACATGGTTTATTTGCTTAAGAGTTCCACAAAACGAATCTGTCGCCTGCGGGTATGAGGAGCTATTTTAAAGGACTTTGGCAAATCTGTTTTTCATGCAAAATGACGATGAGGATGACAAGGATGAGGGCAAATCTGGTCCCAAGAACTACAACCATTGTAAAGATGACCACGATGATGATAACGATGGTAAGAAAGATGGCAAACACGGACGAAAACACTACAAGCGTGATAAAGATGATGGCAACAATGATGATGATGATGATGACAAGGAAGATGACAAACATAATCGCAAGAACCACAAGCGTGACCAAGATGATGACGATAAAGATGATGGCTATGGGAAGGAGAATTGGCTCTGGGATTTTCTGGGTATGCTAGACTAATAAGTGACACTGTCCATGAAAATGCAATGAAAATCTGCTTCCAAAACACCCTAATTGCGCACATATTTTACGTTCCATTTTTGCAATAACGGCTTTAATCTTTTACTTATTTTTTATTTTTCAAGTGTATATCCCTCTCATTCTAAAGGCCGGTGAATTGTGGTGATTCCGCAGGTTCGCAATCAACCCTCAACTAAGCCAAAACCTCGTCTTATTCTGCCTCAGTCAACAACATACGTTCAGAAGACTGCACCTAACTGGTGGAGTAAATACTTGCAGTTGGCTGGGCGGGTAAATTGACCCAATTTTGATTAAAGTTACGGCTCTCGGTGTGCCTTCATAGCACAGTTGATAGAGCGTTGGCTATGCTCCAGCCCTCCTGGCAGTTGTGGGTTCTAATCCCACAAAGGCCACAACTGTTTTTCAATTGGTTCAAGTAAATTACTAAAACCTGACAAACCCCTCCTGTCAGCTAATTGATGATGCCAGTTGGCACAGAAACAATGATACGGAACAGGAAAGAATAAAGAGCGGTCAGTGAATAAAAACTTCTTAAGCAGTTTTTGAAAGGTATAGAACTTAAAACGGGATCATCGCGTTTTGAGCAGAAAAAAATAACTCTCGCTCAGGGCGAGAAAAGCATACGTGTGACCTTCATGCTGATGAGGGCATGTGATTGTTCGAGCGTTGGAGACATCATTCAAGGGCAGGAACAAACGTCAAAGAGGGCCTATTGGAGAACAAATTGCCGGCATGCCAGTATGTTAAGGATCGAAACGAAGAGGGACCGCAGGAATCAAAAAAGCATAACCGAAGTGCCATAGATGTGACCGTGATACGGCCTTGCTGATTGCAGAGTCCTCAGACAAGGCAACCAGAACAGCACAAACCGCCACGATCGTCAACAGCCTGTTGCTGGTCGACAAAAGGAAAAGGGCGCAGACCATGACCTCGAGGTGTGGAGGGTGCAATGATCCACGAGCTAGTCGAAAATAGAATGAGATCAAATAGAAGAGACCACAAAGAGCATAGTCTGAGTATGGTGATCTGTGATTGACAGAGGAAACAATCATCAAAGGTGTAAAAAGAAGAAGCCCTCGTGGTCATCAAGATTTAGCAATGTTGATTGTACGTTTGGAGGAGATGAGAAAGACAACGAAGTTTGCCTTTTGAGGGGCCAATATCATTGGTTTCGAAACCGAATCAATGTCAAGCGAACTGCCTAAAATCCCAATGGGATATTCACACAACCACAGATTTTGCCCAATTTCTGTCATTTTTCCTGCCAAAAAACGACATCGAAGAAACAGTTTTTTTCCTAGGAGCCTACCCGGCTCTTAACCCCACTCAAAATATAAAAAAAAACATGGCCGAATGTACGCTACATTACTCACCCGTATTACGACCAGGCCATTTCGCGAAGTAGTTAATCTACTGTATAGAAGAGATTGGCCATCTAATGCAATGTTAAGATTGAAATTTCAATTTAAGCACACAGCTGAGGTTCTTTGTTTTATTCAGCGATCCTATCAACCTCCGCCTTGTTTTTATAAAAGCAGATTTTTTCTCCTGCATTAAATGGATAACCTTGCCAATTTTTGTATATCAAAATAACTTTTGTTATTGTTTATTGTTTTGATGTAGTTACAGTTACCTACAGATTCACCTTTAAAATCTGATGTTCATATGCAAATGAGTTTCTGGATATTAATTTTTAGGAAAATGGCCATGCGGGCCATAGTTGTAAAGTGCCCAACTTACCAAAATCCATTGACGAGTAAATAGTACGTCTACAACAGAAGTGTGATGCCAATATTCTTAAACTTAATATATAAAACTTTCTTTGGCAGGCTATCTCTTTAAAAAACTTTAATTAGATATTTGTATGACGAATGTCTATGCCTGTTACCTTTTTCGAGGTTAATGGGAAAATAATTATGGACAATAATCACAAGTTTTTAAAATTTCCTGAAGTGATGCACTTTGGCTGAAAATGATAGAATAGCAACTTTTTTACCAGCTAGACCAACTAAAGACATTCTGCCTATGCACGCTACAACACCCTGCGTTTACGAGTTTGCACGTAATCGCGGAAACGAATACATGGGGTGTACGCAAATTCCATTGGTAACACTCTCAGCTAAACATATGTCGGAGTGGTTACTCAGGGTAGAAAATAAAATACCTAAGAGGTCAATCCCGAAGTGCTTAGTGGGCACGGGCCATACGGTCGATCAGAAGACTGCACCTAAGTTCGTGTTTCGGGCGACGATCGGGCGTCTCATGATTTTTGGAGGCCACTGCACTACGGAGAACAAAACCAGAACTCTGCAAGCAGTTAAAGCATGTGACCAACCTCGTATTGTCGTGGTAACGATCGATGAACGCATTCCCGCTCACACATCCTGGCACCCCCTTAGGACTGAATGCTACGCTGTTCCCTGCCCAACCTCTTCCCCCTCCTTAACCATGTCCTACAGACTTTCATTTACGTGGGCTAACACGAAGTAGGCTGCTGTGGCAACCACCTCCCTCTCCTCTACACCCTTAGCATGCAGCCATATCGAAGTCTCATAGCTTCTACTCTATTTACATATCAAGTCTCACCACTCTAGGCAGACACTAAATTGGACAATTAATTTAACTTATTAATAGGCAACGACCGCTTGCCGTTGAATAAGAGGTCGTGAAAGTGTATGGTGTCAATAAATTCTGCTAATCTCGTGATCTTTTCCTATTAACTTGATCAACTGCCACAGTTCTTCGAATAATTGAATCGTGACATAAACTTCTGTTTAAATTTTATCTACTCGGCTCCTTATTGAATCGGGACTTAACGAACAGGCCAATTCCTTGTTTTAAGCAAACATTGAGGGCTGAAGATTGATGCACTGATTTCGTTATTACAAAACTGGGCCACGCATGGAAACCAGGAGGATAGAAAAAAATATAGGAACTTCCTACGCAAGCCACTTGACCGGTATAATATACAATTCGAATTCATTCATCTTAACTGCGGGACCGGTGACGTAAGCCTTAAGTCAACATAAATAATAGATTAACCATTTTTAAAAAGTTTGCATAAATCATTAATGTGCATTCACCTAAATCACGAGGTCCTAATGATGCATAATTTGTCTGATTTTCTTAAACACACAAACGCACCTGTGCCGTCCGCAAACCTACCCAACTGGCTCTTAATTTGACGCTAAGTTCAGGACACCTGTACTATGCCTGCTATATTTTCGGTTTAGGGGTAATTTGCTTGATACAAGCAGCTTTTGATAATAGTTTATTCGAACCATATGGTTCCCTGAAATAGCTGAATTACTTTAATTTCGCTTCCTTACCTTTTTCCGTCTCATCGTCTAAGCCGCTCGGTTTCTATTTCATACTAGTGCGGCGTGTTCCAAAGCCCATCGCACTGAACTTTCCGACGCCTATAAAACGTCGTGAAGCCAAAACTACTCACTACAAGGAAATAAGTAGGCAGTTATGCAAAGAAATGTGGGCTGTGGTGGTACCTATGAGCTTATGTTACCCAGCAAATTTATATCTCTAAGCAATGCGGACATTTTCACAGCCCATCGTGGTGATCCTTTCTGACTCAACTGATTATAAATTGCATGGCCTCGAGTCGTGATCATTCAATTTCCGGTCCACGTAAAGTGAATATTTTAAGTATACTATTATATCAATGTTTATTCATTACAGGTGGATTTGTCTTTTGATTTGCCTACAAAATGAGCGTATTGGAATTAAATCGATTCCTGTCAGGCGCCTGCTAACATCCGGTCGGACTTCTCCTTTCTTGGTTCCAAAAGGTATGCCTAAGTGTACCCCATATCGTAATCAACAGAACCTGTTCCATAAAGGTGTACTTTGCTACATTTGATATAAAATGGATTAAGAAGAATATCTGGGGACCATACGTAGCTTTCCATAAACTCTTCTTGGGCTATTAAATTTATATAGGTAGGAGGTAAAAAGGAACACGCTGGCAATTGTGTTCATCGTTACGGGCAAATTATTTATGGGAAAAGGGAGGGGGTGGGGTTGATAGCACTTGACTAGTTGCGAGGCGATGAAGGGGAGGGGGGGGGGTGAGAAGGGGGGAGAAAGCGTTGAAGGATGCAGGCTGTTATGTAACCATTGGCCAAACCAAGCTGGGGGGCTTGTAGGAGGTTCTTTTGCGCGCAAAAACCTGGCTTCCTCTACCGGATCGCGGCTGCTTCTGCTGTTGCTAGCAAACGCTGATCAAGGAACTTTGAGTAGCTTAGCGGGACCTCAATAATTACCTTACAGGCTTCGCCGGGGTCCAAACAATGTACATACTTCTGTTTGCCAGATATTATTCTGAATTGTCCGATGGGAATTTTCGCAACTTGAAAATAAAATTTTAAAAAATGCCAACACCGGCACGCATTGCATACTCAGACAGTCGACCGGTATATATGAGAGGAGAGTTTGGGCTTCATTAACTATATTAAAACAAAGGCTGTTGAAGTTTCCTCTTTCCGATACCTTGCTGGTACACAAGCGTTCAACCTTACATTTTCGTTTCATATAGAAGGACTTTTTATCAAAATCCGTAAACTTTTATATTATATGCGCCGTTTTCGTTCATATAACACACTGCAAGCCCTAATTTGGCGTTTTGTAGATGCCTGTATTCTCCTCTTTATTCTTTACTGCTCTCCGGTTATTTCTCCAGCCTTACTTAAAAAAAGACCTAGCCATTTTGAAACTTAGCCTCCGAATGCCTTCTTCAGCTGCCGGTATTTCCTAGGTATTTGGCTGAAATTACAATACACCGACACTTTAAAATGGTCAAGCAATTTCCTGATCGCATCCTTTATTAGGTCGCTCACCCTCTTCACTCTGAACTAATGACTGCGAAGTCTTCCCGTCCCATGCGTCGAGGTTTCCATCATATGACTTGCCGCACATCAGCATATCAGCACTCGGTACTCCCATTCCAAGCACGCTACGTCACGCGTGAATAAGCGTAAATGGAGAAGGTGAAAGCCGATCTGTCAACATAGTTGATGCGAATGTCGTGAAATATTTGATTTGTGAGTATTACATGACCTTTTACCTATGTCCTTTAAAAATGACCCTTTATTTACCTTACCATCTGCTCTCCGTGAATGGAACCATTTTTGATGAAAATTCAGGTTTGTAAAATCCTCAATATAGCATTCTTCTTCTCTCTCTCAAACAACACACCAAGAGTCGTCCCTGTATGGCACTGCGCGATGCACTGCAGATAACTGTTTATTGTAGTATTGCAGACTGAAACTTGCGCAGTTAATTGGTATATTTGAAGGTAACCAACTTTTCTGGAAAGAATGTCTTCTCCTGAGGGATCTGTAGACGTTTATCAACGTGTGTCAAAATTGCTATTAGAAACGAACATGTGAGAAAAAGGCAACATGGTCGCTGGGACAATGCTTTTATTCGCCTGACGTTTCGAGATCCGTCGCAGGTTCGTCATCAGAGGCATAGTCAGATAGCAGTAGCAGATACGGGTTGCGTGTGCACAGGAGTTTGGAGTATTTATAGGATCCACTCATTACTGCAAACACATATAGACAATTAAAGTTAATTTCCGTCTTGTGTGTAGATGGTTTGTTGAACAGAATGAGGGCTCTGACCTGCTGAAATTTAATCACATGTGATAAACTCGGCTGCGATGACTGCTCGGCCATCCGACCCTTTGGTGTTAGCTTGTCCCTTCCACAAGTGGCGACTTTCTTTGGCCAAATTTAGTCTCAGCACCGAATGCAGATTGTGGAAATCTTTGCACTTGTTTATGAGTTGGGAGCCCAGGAAACATGACTCAAGTAATTCTCGGCTCACCCGATTGCCAGTTCTTGTGAGAATTTCAGCCTCATCAAATTTGAATATGCGATCGATTCTCGTCGAAAGAGCCGCAACTTGAGAATCGGCATAAGTTCGCCGCACTGCTGCCGCGTATTCAGCAATTTGCTTCTTGGGAAATCTGCCAGTTTCTCTGACATACTTGCTTTGCCCGCAACTGCATCAAATGCTTTAGACAACTCGAGGTGTGCGACTCCAAATCCAAGTAGTGCGAGAAGGCGGCCGACAGCCTCCGAGACAGAGCTACATCCGCCAGCAAGTTAATGAGCCGGTGTATCAATGTTTAGAGCATTTGCATGCTGATAAAAGGTCTCTGGCTAGAGCCTCGGTTGGTAAACCGCTTTGGCTTCGGTATGACCGTTTGATGAGAGCTAATGAGCCAGAATTAGCCACATTTCAGCCTCCCTGGTGTTTTTCGATAATGTAAATCTGCCTAGATGACTAGCCCATGTGCGACTGCAGGTACGGCTCGAGAGTGAGTCCCAAGGCAGAGGAAAACATAAACGTTATGCTAGCAAGGCATGCACCTTCAACAAAGAGCTTTAGCCATATAACAAAAACAAAACGTCGTGCAATAATAAATTGCTACATGCTTCCTATTCAGCATAGTCTTTGTTGTCGACGGAATTGTATGTGGCAGCGCAGGACGAACTGAAAAGTCTGGTATTGTAACTGGTGAAAAAAGACAATAAAGAAAAAGAAAGCATACTAGATTTGGCGCTAGTTTGTTCAATTATAAAGCAACGTTTGCGCAGGTACCTCGTTTTGCGCCCCGCTTTCTGTCAACAAAACTGTCAGAACTTACGTGCTCCTGTGCAGCTACCGAAGAGTAAGCGCCAAGACGTTGAGATGAGTGAGTTCGGTTAAGCATCAATGAACATTCACTCACGATTGTGAAGAGTTGTTATGCTAACTTTTCGATGGTTTTCAAAGCACCTCGCTCATCAAGCTGAAAATTTGCAAAATTTTCATTGAACATTTAAGAAGTTAAATTGGCGAACATACGCTTGTTCTCGATAAATTCTCGTCAGGCCTTTACCTTTTAATGGTAATTAAGTAAATATAATATGTGGGTTTGGTGGACAGAACAAGTCTCAAATCCAAAAGCGCACACCTTATTACCTCTGTTGGAGGCCGGTTCGTCTAGCCGCTGACGTTTTGACCGCAACTTCCCCAACCCCCCACCCCCACTCCCCTCCCTCCACCGACCCTGACAACAACAACACGACATCTGTCCACGAACCAGCATAGTTTATTTATTTCATTAGCATATACATATAAAGGCTTGACAAAATTTATCAAAGACAAGCCAAAAATGATACATTTGTGTTACGGATAAGGCGTTGGATAAGAAAATTAACAATCCATTTTTTCGACCTTTTCCCACGAACATACTTCGCAAAAGAAGGACGAAAAAATGACAATTCACGGTGAACTTATGTTTACTTATATTGACCTAATATGCCAGTGTATATTTATGGCATTTCAGGTTTGCAGGTTTTTTTAATAGAATGTAAATTTAAAAAAACCAAATTTTTTCTTTCTCTGCAAGGCAGTTAACGGCTAATCAGACTTTATGTTGGTATGTGTCTCTATCTATCAGCCTTCATCTTATTCCCAAAATTATTCCTTTAAAACGAAAGCAAGTATGTATGATAGCCACCATCAGAGTATGGCGAGTCTTGCATGCAACGAGCCTAAGTTTGTAAAGTTTGATCATTGCTCAAATACCGGCGTGAGCGCATTTAGTAGAACTTAGAAATAACAATGAACAACCTAAGTCAAATTTGGAACTTAAAAGAATTCTAAGAATAACTACTTGTTTGTTAAGAAAAATAAAAATTTTCGATAATCTTCAAGTTCCGGAGACATAAATATAGGTTGCTATAGGAAAAATAATTGTAAATAATTTGCTAGGATGAAAACATTACGCAACATATTTCTTCATATAAAGATAACTTTCCTTTAGTAAAATTTTCTAAACATATCACCACTAGTGGATAACTAGTTATTTACCATGGCTTATTGAAGTCTTGCTTAATTTCAATCGTTTTTAGTGCCTTCCTTCGTTCACTGATCAATTGATCTTCGGTTCGAGGATTACATTTAAGCATTTAAAATAAGATATGCATAGAGAGTATTTAGCGAAAAAAATGAGTTTCTGCATATTAGTACTTACGAAGATGGCCAGGTGGATCATATTTAGAAATGCTTCAATACAGCAAACCTCATTGCCGAGAAAAAATAACGTCCGTAACGGAAGTCTGAGTTTTTTTCCTTAGTTTAATAAAAGCAATTTTCTAATAGGTTGCCTCTTTAAAACGTGCTTTAATTAGGTAATCACCTGACAAATTTCTGTGTATATTAGCTTTTCCAAGCCACTATCGGAATGAACTTGGAGACTTTTGATATTTTTAAGAAAAATGCCTGAAGGTAGATGATTCAATTGGTTGAAGATGAAACAAAATACTTTTGTCATCATAATGGATTAATTTCCACCATATTGGATTATCTTCAGGATCTGTTCTAAGCTTGCAAATGCAAGAAAGGGCGTCCGTGCATCGAAAAATGTTTGAACTACTTGTCGCTCTTCCATTTCTTAATAACGCACAAGGGGACGTAGAGTTTACACGAAAGTAAATTTCCCCACGATATATGTTTTAATAAGGCCTGTTGTAAATTACCTTTGTGGTAACATATGCGGACACTTCGTTCATTCGCCAAGTTAGTTAAGCTAAACGCGATGAAAAATTTTTGGTACAGCATTTAGTGCAGGAAATAAATTTTAAACTCAAATTGTTGCTTGCTTCTCAAAATAAATGGCTTCCATTGCATTTGTTAAATTTCGAAAATAAATTTTCAAGTTCCGCAAGAAAAATGTTTTCCCCTTTTTTATGTATTTTAAAGTTCTTCCATTGCACTATGCACTTTAATAAAACGTTTGTTTCTGTCATACCTTATAGCATGGAAAATTTCTCCGATCTAAACTTACTCACGATTAAGCAAAAAGTCGTGCCTCCTCTTTCGCTCCATAACATCTACAAGGAGAATAGTTTTCCGAACTACAGTCTTCCTGATTATGAAATCCATTCAGCTTATCAAAATAACTTGTCCAAGTTTTTGCTATACTACCAAGTGGAATTTTGTCATAAAAGTTACATGCAGACCTTGCCATACTGTATGTACGAATTAAACATGTGTCAAGGATACAAGTATGCAGTTATGACGTCAGCTTGTCTCTCACATGAATGGTCACTCCGACTGTTTATTTTTTAGGCTGGCTAAACCTTTAAAAGGCCAAAAATGGCGCAGTCAGCATATTATACTTTTCTCTCGGATCGAAATTCATGCGCTTCCTTGCAGTTCTGGTCGGGATGTTCATCCTCATCGGCCTGTTGGCCGACATAAGCGAAGCCTACAGAACACCTCACCTTAACGAGACCGAGAAAAGGAATGATAAAACGGAGAATGCATACGACAGAGACAACGAGGATGCTCGCAGTGAGCTTGTTGCGGATCATCGAGTAGATAAGAAAGACATGTCTGTAACAGAAGAAGAAGATGCTGACGCCGGCTACGTAATTGGTATGTATATAAAGTTACCTAATAATTATATCGGACATTAGCGCAATTCTAGTTGCCCTATTTTCTAGTAGGATCACGAGAGCCTCAGCAAATGCTTAAGTCACGTTGGGCTAATTATACGATGTGTCTTTTGTTTTCTCCCCTACACCCCATAATGCCCCACGGGTATAAAGTCTAGGATCACCAGTTGAGTATTATAATTTTCTGGGGTTTGGATTTCACTGGTGGTTCCCAGAATAGACTGTTACCGCACAAACCTTATAGGGTTACGTTGATGTAAAATAATCTTTCTTAACAGCCCTGCAGTTTCTGTTAAATAAGAATAACTTGCCTTGTGAGGCGGCAGTTTCCGGAAATCAATAATTACTCAACGGTGCTATCTAGCTGCCTTCGAACGATAGGATAGGATGCTGGCTGTTGAAAGATGATCGTTTAACCAATTATAACTGATAAAAAATGTAAGTAGACATTATTCTGTTGCGTTTCCTGACATGAACTTGCTCGATTTCAGCGCATATTGTGAAGTAAGGCACAAGAAACATCAAATAATATGACATAGGATAAAATTCACACGTTACGGTAATCACCTATGCTTGGGGACTACTGAGTCATTAATATCTATGGCAGCAAAGCCTTTATTTAATTTTTAATGGTGTTAAGCCAAAACGTAACAGACAGCTCGTATTTCTTTAACAAAATTGATTTTTATCCCATAATATGTATTTTACGGCCCGCGAAATATCCAACCAAGTTAAATTGACGAGACTTTTTTGGAGAGCCATTATACTTGTCGCTTTAAAAGCAGCCATTCTATGAACATTAACAAATACTTGTTTATGACTGGGCATTACAAACATCTTTTAGAGTCCCATGAAAGGAGCATTCTATCGCCTGCGGGGATGAAGAGCTGGTTCAAAGGACTTTGGAACAGGCTGTTTTCGAGGCGTGATGATGATGACAAGGACGATGGCAAACGTGGTCGCAGAAACTACAACCGTGATAGATATGATGAGGATGATGACGACGACTACAATGATGATGAGGACGATGATGATGATAACGAAGATGATGACAAACGTGGTCGCAAACGCTACAACCGTAATAAATATGACGACGATGATGACGACGACTACAATGATGATGACGACGATGATGGTGATAACGATGACGATGACAAACGTAGTCGCAAACGCTACAACCGTAATAAATATGACGACGATGATGACGACGACAGTGACGGTGATGACATCGATGGCAGACGCTGTCGCAGACACTACAACCGATATAGAAATGACGATGATGATGATGATGATGATGATGACGATGGTAGATGTGGTCGCAGAAACTACAACCGAGATAGAAATGACGATGACGATGATGATGATGGTGACAATGATGATGACGACGATGGCAGACGTGGTCGCCGATACTTCAACCGATATAAATATGACGATGATGATGATGGTGACGACGATGATGATGATGACGAGGACGACGATGGTAGACGTGGTCGCAGACGCTATTACCGATATAAGTACTATGACGATGATGATGACAACGATGATGATGACGACTGATAAACGATACTGACGACGAAGCTGCGATTAAAATTTGCTCCTAAAAACTCCTTACCTGTGCATATACTTTTTGGTTCGATATTTTAACTTTGCGAAAATTCCCATTGAAAATTTCAGAAGATAAATTGGCGAACATACGTTTGTTTTCGATAAATTCTCGTCAGGCCTTTACATTTATATGGTATGAATAAAGGATGGTGGTTGGTGGACAGATGAAGTGTTCTCGTTGTCACTGTGGGGAGGATGGAGGAGGAAGGGGGGTGGGGGGTAGGTTGGGGGAGTTGAGATCAAAGTGTTAATGTCTAGACGGTCCGGAGTACAGGACTGCCGATAAGGTGTTCGTGGCTGGACTTGGGACTTGGTCGTCTCTGCGAGGGCCCGTTTCCGAGGCCTGTGGTCCGCTGTGGGTGGCCGTGTTACCTAGTTTCGCCCATGGCAACTGGGGCGCCGCGACGAAATTCTTTCGGGCACATAGCAGCGGTCTGCGTAGCCTGATGGCGGCCGCCTCTGCCGTCGCCAAAAGACGCTGTCCGAGGAGTTTTGAGTAGCTTGAAGGCACCTTGTAAATCACTCGGAAGGCCTCTTTGGCATCCGCGCGATGGTTCGAGTCTACCAGGTGCGCTAAGATTGAACTGTTTACACCTTTAAGTTGACCCTTCCATAACCATGCGGGTATGTGTTCCCTTACTCTTTTGGACAAGCGCCGGCTCGTGTGACCAATATATCCTGCCCCACAGGAACAGGTAAATGAATAGATGCACATTGAGGTGGTCTGGGCTGGCAGTTTATCCTTAATCTCTCCGTATAGGATGGGAGTAGTCGAGAACAATACATGGGCGTTGGCTGCTGGGAAGGTAGTTGATACGGCTTGACTCAGGTGCCTTCTTAGTAGTTCGCTTGGTCCGTCTCCTTGAAATGGGACTCTGATGAAGATTCGTTTCTTTTCCACTGTTAATACTGAGGGCTTTGGTGGCCTTTCAGCCATGTTTTTAGCGATAAATCGACAAGGATACCCATTTTGTCGAAACACGTTTTCAACTATCTTAAGCTCCTCCTCGATGCTATCAGTCGAGCAAATCCTCTTCGCCCTTTGCGTCAAACACCGTACTAAATTGCGTTTGAAGTTCAACGGTACGAAACTACCGAAATTGACGTATTGCCCGGACCACGTCTTCTTCCGATATACCCTACGTTGAAGGCTCCCATCGGCTCTTTTACTCAGTAGCACATCAAGGAATGGAAGCGATCCAGATTGTTCTTCTTCTAGGGTAAATTTTATTGATTTGTGCGCCAGATTAACTGTATGCATTAGCGTTGATAAGTTGGTTTGATCTGATGCAACTGCAAATATGTCGTCTACGTACCGTTTATAGTATGTTAGATTATTTATCTGGTGGCTGAGTTGCGTAGCTTCTAGCTTGCCCATGAATATATTTGCTAGACGTGGACCCAGGGGCGAGCCCATAGCTACTCCGTCCAATTGTCTGTTCAGGTTATTGTCAAATAGGAACTGTACATTCAAGGTGCATTTTAGCAAAAATTCCTTCAGTGCAGTAACCGGCATTCCTATGTTCTGCTGAGTCAAGGTAATGAATTCACAGATGTAGTCTACTGTTTCTGTGACCGGCACGTTCGTGAATAGTGACGAGACATCCAGTGAGAACATCATCATCCCGTTCAGGTCAAGGTCTTTCACGCCATCCACGAATTCGAAGGTGTCTCGGAGGCTGTGAGGTGCTATTTGACTCTGTATGGGTTTCAGCTTGTCTGCTAGCCATTTTGCTGTCGCATGGTATGGCGAGTTTCTCATACCTAGGATGAGACGAATGGGCACGCCATCTTTGTGAATCTTAGGCAGCCCGTATAGTCGAGGTATGTGCGTGCCAACGGGACGAAGACGTTCTAAGTCATATTCGCTTATGACGCCGTCCTTTTGAAGTCTTTTCAGACAATCAGTCAGCTGGGTTTCAACCTCATCCGTGCGATCTTTATCCTTTTCTGTCTTGCTAAACTTTTGTTCGTCTGACAAAATGGATTGCATTTTCGCAATGTAGTCTGTTCTATCCATTAGGACAACGCCCGTTCCCTTATCTGGCCTATATCTGTTCTATATTTATAAAAACTACCGAATTCTTTCACTTTTTTTCTGAATTTTAAGTATTTATTCTTTTTAGTCGTAATCCACATGAATTGTGGTGATTCCACAGGCTCACAATGAAATCGTGAAAACGCCAGAAGCTCATATGCTTCTCATGTTTCACACAACACAACGCCCTTTAGAAAGAAAGAGGGGAATATTTATATCATGTATAAAGCCTAGGAAGGAACACACATGAAATCAGATCAGTGAAGGAATTAAAGAAGTCCAGTGCTCAATGTTCACGAACTGGTAATTTCCCTGTCGGGAAAATGTGGTGCAAGGTCCTAGAGAGAACTAAGGACATACGAGGTGTGATTATTAAATGTATGCACAGTTAGATCTGTGGTTGACTGGAGAGGATTGCAGGATACCATAGAATTTAGGTCGTCGCATCTGAAGCTTAGTTACCTTTAGACATCTTTAAAAAAACGAGCTAATTGCCTTTTATTTTTGAAGCTAAACAGACACAAAAACTAAGAACAATCGACAAAATGGCATATACTCGAAAATGCACAGCAATACGTTTTAGTACTGACATTTAAAAAAAGAAATTAGGCCACCAAATATTTTAGAACAAAGGGGCAATTCTTTGCGAATGTTAATCTATGTATAATACCGCAGCTTATTGGTGGTGCTAAATGACATGTAGTCATTCAGGTGGAACAAAGAACGCCTCACACTCATTTAAAAGATGCGACAATAACGTCATATCTTTAGGGCTGAAGATCCTTGTAAAAATTAAGAAGAGTCGTCAAGAAATAAATTATGAATACATTTTATAGACTTATAATTGATGGATTATTTATTTCTTGGGATGTATTATTTTTAATTTATACGAAAGTTGTTTTACTGAAAGTGCCCGAAAGGGTGTTGGGATTTTAAAAAAATACAGGAGAATTGTTTTTTATTTTTTTCTAAATGTGCTCCGTAACAACATGCTGCTGAGAGCATGTACGCGTTCGAAACAGTCCTTGTCGCGTGATAAATCATGCAAAGGCAGGAGAAAACGTGAGAGCCGTGAGACAGGGCAACGTATCTCCAGCATCACCAGTAAACTGATGATCGAAACAAGGAGGGGACCGAAGCCATCACAAAGGTCATTACCGGAATTTTTGGGATGCGACTGGTATAGGCTCTAGCTCAGAGGTCGGGAACCTTTTTGACTCAGAAGGTCAAGAAAGCAAACATTTGGAAATTTATTTCAGTGAGAAGCATATGATAGGTTTAACGACTGAATTCAATTAAATAGGAAGATGAAAAGCCTTGGTGGCACGTATTTAGAAGAACCATAATCTGAAGTTTCAAATTTCAAGTTTATTTGTAAAAGCCAGATACAATTATCAAAAAAACCATACCTGACTCGCAAGCCATACGTTCTCGACTGATTGCGGGTGGCGAGAACAGCAGTACCTGCTGTGATTTTCAGTGATCCCTAGGCGGTCAACACAAGGGGAGGCCGATATGGACGCCAAGGGGCCATAGCGCATCGCCCCCATCAACTAGTGGCAGTCGCTCACCCAACACGCCGAACTCGTCTACTTGCGCAGACTGACATAGGTCGCAATAACCAATTGGCGCCCACCTCTGACAATTATTGATTTGACAAGTCAAGATGAAAAACACAATGTTTTCAGCAAATCATCATCAGGCCACACATTTCCAAGGGTAATTAAGTCTGTACAGTTAGACAAGTTAATAAATGTAGTATGCTTAGAATTCATCGTTTGCGCGTCACCCGCATGGTGGGTCGGCCTGTAGAGGCTCGTGGTTTGGGAGAAGGGGGAACGGGAGGGAATTGGGTTGGATTGTGAGCGTTGATCAGGAATAAGATACACGGAGGAATAACTGCAGAAATTGGCACGAAGTAATCGACTATCACTACTGGGTGGAGCAAAATGCAATCTTCATCTGGCGTCGGAGTGGGCCGTGGCTGGGTTAAGACCGTCGTGAGACAGGTAAGTTTTAATCCTTTTGATGGTTGAACTGCGTAAACAATGAAGTATAATCTGATCGTTGCAATGGTAATCAGGTTTAGCACGAGAGGAAGCGCAGGTTGAGACCTTTGGTACATGTGCCTGGTCAAGCGGCCAAAGGTACAAAGCTGCCATCTGAGGGATTAAAACTAAACGCCTCTAAGTATGAATCCCGTTCTGAGATGCGCAATGATACAGTTTGGCTTGTCACGTGGTTGGGCAGATAACATACTTTCCGGCTAGGTTTATTCGAATGGGGCCAGTGTGCTTCACCGAACCTGGTCGGTCTGGTAATATTATGTCAAAGCTGTGACCATAACCACGTGTACCGGGCCATGGTGTTGTGCGGTCGACACGATATCCAATTGTGGTATGAGTGTGGTGGCACTTAATCGTTCGTAGTCGACTAAATGTTTTGCCGGGCAGACGTGAGTTCTCGAGCAGCTATCACACTGCGAGTTATTGGGGCCGAACCCTACCTGACGTAATGATTTGAGGCCTGGAAGTCCCAGTCATACAGTCAGCGTCTTCCGACATTGCAACCCTAGTGTAACTAGCCGTATAGCCACTGCTTCAGCTGTTGCAAGCACCCGTTGTCGTAGACCCTTAGAAAAAATAAGCTGGGATCCATTAGACAACCTGAAAGGTTTCACTTGTATCGACTCAATGGTTCGTATTGACAAAATGTGCAAGAATATAACACGAGATCGATCTTGTTTCACTTTTACTTAGCCTGGTCGGTATGTGCTCAAGTACTTTCTTTTCTAGGTGCCTCGTTGATCGACCGATGTATCTTGCTCCACAGGAGCAAGTGAACGAGTAAATGCACATGGATGTGGCCTATAACGGGGGTGGTCTTCACCTTCCAATCGCAGGTGGGGAGAGTTTGTGAAGAGCACCCGTAAGTACGCTGCGGGAAAAGCGTTTGTGATTGCGGTCCTCGGGTGTCGTCTGACCAACTCGATTGTTGCGTCGCCTAAGAAAGGCAGTCTTATGAACGCGTTTTTCTTTTCCGCGGTGAAGGTGGCAGACTTTTTGGTGCGCTCGCCAATATTTCGAAGGACTGACCTCTCCGGGTATCCATTTAAATTGGTGTATGTTGCATCTGTTGGAGTTCTGCTTCAACAGTTTCAGGAAAACAGGTCTATCGTACTCTAGATTCTAATCCCTGGACCAGATTTCGTTTTATATTTAAGGGAACAAAACTGTAAAAGTTGGTGTATTGTCCCATCCAGGTTTTCTTTCGGAATGCCCCCACCCTATTTCTATTGATTTTTCTACACTTTAATTGCTTTTCAAAGTTAATCAGCTGACGAAGAATTGCCGAAAACATATGTTTGCCTACTAAAGTGACTTAACAAGGGAGGGCGTTAAAAAGACGCGTAGAGGATGAAATCAAGCAACGGCAGATGTGATGGCTCATGAGCTCGTCAAAATCCGTATGCAGCCAAATAGAAGAGACAGATGACGGTTTCCTAGAATCATGCCAATCCTAACAGTATAAGACGTAATTAGGTGTACGATTAAGTATCCAAGCAAGGAGTGAATAAGGCAGGCTTGACCGCAGGAATCCATCATATACCACACCGGGAAAGCAGTGCAAAATGAACAATTAACCGTGCTGTTGTGCATCAACATTCTGTGTGCATTCAAACGGCTGCCATTTGTTATCCTTATCATTCAAACCCATCATTTATTCGAACCAATAATTCTTGCTGGATATGCCTGTTTCAAATTAGTTCAAATTAGTACCTCGTGATAGGGTGCAATTGATTCACGTGGACCTATTCCACTACCGGAATATTTTATTACATTTGTTTGACTTAAGTCTGCGTCACTGACCATTGTGGTTCATATTGTGTGAATTGTGCAATGCACTCACATGCCATAGATTATCTTAAACGGATAGCCATTGACGCAATCGAACATTCAACATAAACTAAAGACATAACCTGTGTTTTTATACGTGCATCTTAATACCGGAAGTGCATTATACCACATCACGCAGCGCCGTTTGAATTTTATTTACCCGACGTTACCTCTCCACACCCTCTCGCTAGATGCTTCGAGCATGTTGGCAGTTTGACTGGATTGCAATTCGTAATTTAAAGTTAGCAATTTTCGCAACATTACTAGGCAGAAGGACATTACTGAGAAAGGGGAGGGAGACTAGGATGGTCATTTCTGGCTTAAAAGCCGTCATCAGCTAGTCATAACCAACTTAAATGTTGCCCCAGCAGGTGAAGCTCCACTCGAGTTTCAAACCCATCATATGGCGAAGGGTTACGTGTGAGCTCCAAAGGCACCATGAACGGACGAATATCAGTATCAGTATCAGTTTATTGAGGAAAAGATAGGCGAATGCCTTTGAACTGCCTGCTGGTAACAGGATGATAGAAAATAAGTTGATACAAAGAAAAATTAAAAATGTACGACAGTTACATGTTCCGGGAAAACAACCTCCACAAAAATATGACATAAAAATATATGGCTACTTGCGAATTGCGAATAGTATAATTTGATGCAGTATATATTATAAGCAATTTGATTCATTGTAAAGTGATTAATTGTAATCTGATGAAGGAGTTTTTACCTTCATTGCGTTTGCGTTTGATACATGTCCAGTCTACTCTTAAATGCATTGGCACAAGTGGATAGGACTTGTTCTTCTGGAAGAGCGTTCCACGCTGAAACTACTCTGTTGGTAAAGAAAAATATTCTGCCGTCGATTCTTGCTTTGCCTGGGCGTAGTTGAAGTGAATGCCCGCGCAAAGTTGGCGTGTTAGTCTGGGCAAAGAAATCACCAGGAACGAAACAACAATGCAGGTTATTTTATGATACGGAAGGTTAATATCAGGTGCCCTCGGAGTTGCCTGTAGGAACTGGGAAATAGGTCGAGAATGGACAGTCTGCTTTCATAAGGCAATGTTACTAGGCCTTTAACCATCTTTGTCTCTCGCCTCTGGACCTTCTCTAAGACAATACAATCTTTGACAGTCCATGGTCTCCATGCCTGTATAGCGAACTCCAGGTGCGGCCGAATGAAGCTTCCAAAGATTTCGGAAAAGCTGTCTTTGCCAAACCCCATAAAGGCTCGTATAATCAGCTGTAACATAGATCTGGCCGGTTTTGCCACCTGTGTACGGTTCAGCGTTGTTTTGAGTGAAGAAGTTATCCACAAACCCAAGTCCTTCTGACTCTCAACTTGTTGCAAGTGAGTACCATGTCCTATGTACCATGTACTATGTCATCTAACTGATTGGTCTAAGCCTATTGGGCCCGTGGCGCAGCGGTTAGAGCGTTGGACTGCTAAATAACAATGTTATGGGTTCGAAACTCGAATGAAGCTTATTTCTGGGCAACAATGGGGTTGGTTATGACTAGCTGACGACAACTAATACACCAGAAATGACCATTCCTTAGTTCATCTATCTTTGTCGCTGATGCTCTTCTGCGTTAATCATTAGCCGTCTGGCCTCGTAGACTCACATGTGAGATCCAAAGACGCTATGAGCAGTAGAGTATGTCGTCTAATCGATCAACGAACTCCTACCTACTACTCTATAAACTTGTCCACTCAATACCTCTAAAATCTTCTCAATTTCCTCTTTTCCTCCTGTTTTTCTTCTTCTTCTTCTTCTTCTTCTTCTCCTTCTTCTTATTCTACTTCATATTCCTTACATTCATACTAATCATGTTAATTCCTTGTACCTAATTGTCCAAGATATTCCAATATGCATATACAAGGTACAGACCCAACATTTACTTATAAGCATGCAATTTTCTGCAGGTGGTAAATGAATTTGCAAGTCAAAATATGCATCCGCTCGTCAAGTTGGCAGGTTTAGGGAACCACCTTTCCCTCACAAGAGGTAAATGGGCATAAAGTTTTCTGGCTGAACTTGAAACACTCATTCACATTTTAAGATATCCGTGTGACTCACATGCGTATATTTCCCTTAATTGAAACATTTTTTTAAAAGTTTGAGCCGAAAACTGTGAAATCATAACATTTGGTTGTTAGCATGGTTGGCTGGCGCAGCAGAAGTTAAACAGCAGCGAAAAACCTGAGCAAACAACGAATATTTTGTAACAATATATAAAATGTTTTACTGCTAACCATTGTAGATAATTTATCTGCATAAACTAATAACTTCCAATTTTTTAAAATCTATTAACTGTTGACGTAGAAGCTCTTCGGAAGAGCTTATATACAATCACTCAGAATAATGTTGTCCAACGTTTTTCGTTACTAAGATGCTTGATATTTGATTCCTGTTTGCAGTTTGAAACCGAATTGGACGAGCACGTATTTTATCTATAGGTAAATGAACTCCTTCCGGTTTACGTTTTTCTGCGTTTAATCTTTCTCATTGTCACATTTTTCCGCTGCCTTCGTATTCCCTCAAATTGCGGACCTTTAAAAGGTTCCTGCTGGCATTGAAGACGGTTACCTTGCTATTGATTCAGTTTTTTAACCCCTGATATTGTCCTATCTACAGACCATCTTCGTAGTCATTTTCGTCTCATCCACATTTCCACCTGTCATTACGATACCTCGGTGACCCCAGTGGGTGCCCCTGTTTTGCAACCGTGATGATGGTTTTCTCAGACAACCAATCTGACTCAGGCAGTAGTCTTTGTGGTCTCTCCTATTTGACCCTATGCGAACTTCGACGATCTTCTGACGCAGCGCACATCCCGACCCTTTTACCGTTCGCCTTAATATCGACCCGCTACGGACTGCTGCCTTACCCGACAGGTATTTATGCTCTCGTCAGCTTTAATGAGGTCTCTGCAATCAGTCCGGGCGTATCACGGTCGCCTCTACGGCACTCCGGTGATGATCTTCGTGATGTCTACGGTCCCGCCTCGTTTCGATCCTAAGTGCAATGGTTATGCCCACCATGGTTTGGCCTTTCTCGCCCGTCTCACGGTTAACTAACAGCAACGCACGCTTCACAAATAAGACGACGCTCTAGCTTTTCGTCTGGACCCAGCGTCTGCTTTAAACGACAGGAAGACCTACACGCAACATCAGAGTGCTGCATTTCTCAAACTCGTTTACCGACTTTAAATCCTTTTTTCTCATCTCCAATTATTGAAATTTGATAAATTTTGCAGAAAGTCCCCTATTGCTGAGCTACAGAAGCAAAACGTGTTCATGTTTATCTTATTTTATCTTCAGTACGTGGAATCTTTACAATGGACATGCATTTTTTTTTGAAATGAAATGTACTTGCAAGTCGGAAACACTATTGAAAAACTGCCAACTAATTGTGCGGTTGCTAAACCGATCGTAAAGCGAGCGTCAAAATAAGAGATGTGGAGGACATATTTTACTCAGAATTTTACAACGTGTTAACGTTTTACAGAAAATATCTGAACCAACGGGGATAATCATAATCATCGTCATCATCATCGTCATAATCGTCATAATGTTTACCTTGGTTGTAGTGTTTGCGACCACCTTTGTGGTCGTCCTTGCCATCATGATCATCATCGTCGTCCTCGTCATGATCCTTGTCATGATCGCCATCACGGTCATGGTCGTCATCACGGTCTTGGTCACCATCATCATCATCATAATCCTCATCATCATCGTCATCATGGTCGTAGAGCCTGCGCCAGTTTCTTTCCTGGTCATATGCGTTTCTCGCACTCTTCCTGTGCCTTCTGTAGGCTTCGCCCAGATCGGCCCACAAGCCGATGAGAATGAACATCCCGACAGGAACTACCAAGAGGCGCATGATTTCCGATCCGAGTCAAACTGTAGTATGCAGAAAGTGCTGCGTTTTGGCCTTATGTAGGTGTACTCAGCCTCTCAATAAACAGTTAATCTGGCCATTCACGTAGATGACAGGTACAAAGGTGCACGCTCGTATCTGTGACACGCGCGTAGCACATGACCTACGATCGGTTTAATTGCTATACGGAGGGCGTTGATGAGAAAATTGAGCCTCTGCTGGAGAGGCAGCGTGGCACCATATATGATTAACGGTTACCTTTCCCGTAGATAAAGCCAAGCACTTCCGACGGTGATGAATGTTCACATCACTGCTAACGCCACTCATCTTTCCTGCTCTGGCTAGAGTATCGACAGAGGCCCTGACAGCCGTTGCATCCAGAAGTATATTCAGATAGTATTGTCGGAAACATTATGAATACCCATATCCCCCAACTTCAGCCGGCAAGAAAACGAGCTCGTGGCTCAATTATTAAGACGTTTGACTCTGAGCAAAAAGGCTGCGATGCCGAGGCTTTGGTGGGACGCCACTTGGGTCTGGGTATGAATGGCTGACGATGGATAATGAACCAGAAGTGGCCATTCCAGTCTCCCCTGTGTTGGCGGGCAGTACTACCTGTCCATAATTTCACTATTTTGAAAAAAACGAGAAAGCCTGCAATGCCATATATCACAGACTTGAGAAATACGTAATGTACCTTGTATAAATATAGCAAACGCCCACGCCGGCAGCAAGACGCACCGCGAATTGATTAAAGCCTGCTCCTCGGATGCGAACTCAGTTAATCGCTTTATCGATCTGGCATACGCCGGCACACATGGTCCTGCGCAGGCATCTCCGGACTGATGTCATTAATGGTTGACTGGACCCTGCTCCCTGAAACGGTTGCTTGTTTTTCGTTGACGCTTTCATCTCTGACGATGGACTTCAGCAAGAGTTCGAAAGCTCAGACGAATAAAACCATGATTCTCTACCCGCACACTCATCCCTAAGACCAAAATATGTACCTCAATTTTCTCTTCCTTCCTTTGTGAAGTATGTAATTGGGCCAAAGTGGATTGGTACTATATCTTAACAAAGGCCTGGATTCATACCACAGTGTATCATTTTACACCTCAATAACTGGTAGGTGTAGTTACAAACCATTATACATGTGCATTATACATGTTCAAATGTGCATTATACATGTGCATCATACATGTTCATTATACATGTTCAAAATCGTTGATGAGAGTTCACTGCTCGGTAGCGGATCTCACTGGTCTTGCTCTGTCTTGCGGCCCACGATATAGCCTCGTCATAAACTGCACTATACATTAAGCATTATGCATATTCAAAATCGTTGATGAGAGTTCACTGCTCGTGCATTATACATGTGCATTGTACATGTTCAAAATCGTTGATGAGAGTTAACTGCTCGGTAGCGGATCTCAATGGACTTGCTCTGTCTTCCCGCCCATGATATAGCCTCGTCAGAAACTGCACCGAACGAAGTTAGTTCCATTGGCAGAATGGGTGTAAACCAAGCTGTCCATGCATAATTCAGTTTATATTAAAACGTATGAGCACCCAGTCTAGTACGCTCTCTTTTGGCTGCCCTAATAACACAGCCCTCCAGTCCGTCAATAATTGTCCAATACGACTGCATCCGCATCCAGTGGATTTTGAATCCTTCAGATTTTTAGCATTCAGTTTCCGTGCGAAGGCCCTTGTGCTTTGCCTTGATTTACCCATGGATTTTGCAGTAACGCTTTTTAATATCCCCAAACATTTTGGGCTTGCATAATTCTTCTGCAAACATTTCCATTTTACGATTGAGAAGTCATCTTGGCAAACGCCTGTTTTTAGCAATTCGTCTTCAGGCCAGGACAAGTGCAATGACCGAAATGGGCAGTTGTATGTGATGTAGTGGTGTAGGTGGGGTGGGTGGATGGTGTATTTACTCATAGTGATGTTCCCTCGTCTCACGCATCAGGGCTCCAGCCTGTTGAGGGCATCGGGTCGATCTCAAGTTCAATCCTCGCCTACTTGATCGAAACGAAACCCCAACTTTACGCGAAAGAGGCCTTTCAAGTCATATACGAGGCTCTGACACACTACTTTAAAAGCCTGCACGAACGGGTGCTCGCTGCAGCCACCGCAGTGGCAATCCGTTTAGCAAAGCTCGCACTGTGCTTTCGAAAGGCGCTGGTAACCACAGCCTGCCTACCCTGGCCAACCACACGAGTGAATAACGTGCCCCCAGAAAAGACGTCTTCCGCTACTGCGCAGACCGACCATGAGAACACCCTCCCTCGCCATCCGTCCTTGCTTGCCAGACTTAACGCCGTCAACAGGCTGGAGCCCGCATGCGTGAGACAAGGGAACACCACGATGACTATGTACTACCCCCTACCCCGAAAACAATTTAAACACTACACCACACATATCTGACCATTTAAGTCCTTGAAATTGTACTGGCCTGAAGACGAATAGCTTAACACACGTGTTTGCCAAGATTATTTTCACAGTTCTGATCTGCGAAGTACCTTTCCGTTTGCACTGTGGCCACCAACAAATGGTCGCCCTGATAGATACGCCTAGAGCTTAAGTAACTTCCATTCGCTTAAACTCGACCTCCATCATACATAAAGCTCGATTTCTTTCCTCTGAGCTGCGTACCACTAGGATCCCATACAGTATATCTTTTCAGATTTAGAGTTTTCTAATATGGGTGTACTGTTGTACTTTAAAGTGAACATTGTGCAAAAAAATTTGCTTGCAAAATACAATATCAAACAACGAGGTTGATGAGTACATCAATACCATTGCCGAATATTTAATTTTGAAGAATTTTTCAAACTTCTAAGGGGTGCAAACAATTGTGAACACCATATATATGTAGCAGACACTTCTTTGAGCGGTACCACATACGCTTTGCCAATACTTAAGTATTGTAGACATAGGATACATAGGAATCGGCAGTTCCATAGAGAAGCAATGCTAGGTACGTTACTTCATCTTAAATGGTGTCTTATTTAACGTAGTTAAGAAAACTCTCGCTGTTCTCTCTAAATTATACAAGTCGACTGTCCGAGTTTGTAAACTAGCGGCTGATGCAGCCTACGTACATGGCCTGAATTTCAAACAGAATGCATAATTTTATGCCTTAAGAGCTATAGCTAACAGGCATATTTGCGAACAGTTGATAAATTAGAATTATAACTCTTCCGAATCAGTAATGAATGTTCACTGATACTCAGCCAAGCTCACTGATCTTGCCAAGCGTTGGGGTTTACTCTGGAAGCCCATCAGCAGCGGCGCAAAAGCAGGTAAGTTTTGCTGACAGAAAGAGGGGTCCCAAAAAGAGGTAGCTGCGCATAGATAAGTTTATAATTAAACAGATTATCAACAAATCTACAATACCCCCTTTTTTATGAATCTTATTTTTGTCTGCAATTACAAGGAAAACATTTCCAGGATTGCAACATCCATAATGTATACAGTAGACACTAAAGATCACGCAAAATTTCGACATAGAAAAGGGTAAGACGTTCTCTGGGACCAGGAGTGTATTTGTCCGACGTTTCGAACTCTCCCATGAGCTCAGTATCAAGAAATGAAAAAAACGTGCAGCTCACAGTTTATTTACCTCAGTTCTGCCGGGACTGACCTCTGCCCTTGATCTGCTCACGCAATGAGAGGTAGGCATCAGGAAGCTCGACATGCCTGTTAAATGAGTTCGCGCGTGAATGCCAGGCTTCCTGCAGCAGGCATGAAGTTCAGTCGTCTGGCCGACCCAGTATTCGCATGCGTTCGAAGTCGAAGCTCTGCCCTGGCATGGATGTGTGGGCGGCCACCAGGGACTTCTTGTCGTTCCGTCGCACGGCGAGGTCATGCTGGTGCATCCTCGTGAGGACCCGTTTGCCGGTTTTACCAACAGAATTAGCTTGACCACAAAGACAGTCAATGCGGTAAATGACACCGAACTTTTGATAAACGGGAAGTGTGTAGTTGGGCCGCATAAAATGCCTGCAGATTGTTGCTTCAGGTCTGTGAGCAACGTCAATCCCAACTTCACTGACCAGTCGAGCGAATTCTTCAGAAACACCAGCAATATAGGGTATTGTTCACCATCGTGTCGGTTCTGGCTGTCTCGTTGGTTTTCTTCATTTGGCTCCTCACCTGCATTTTTCGATGAATGCGCCGGGATAGTCATCCATCCAGGGCACAGCTTCGACTTCGAACGTGTGCGAATACTGGGTCGGTCAGACGACCGAAATTCACGCTTGCTGCAGGAAGCCTGGCATTCACACACGGACTCAATTAACAGACATGTCGAGCTTCTGATGCCTACCTCGCGTTGTGCAAGAAGATCAAGGGCAGAGGTCAGTCCCGGCAGAACTGAGATAAATAAACTGTGAGCTGTACGTTCTTTCATTTCTTGATAATGAGCTCGCGGGAGAGTTTGAAACGTCGGACAAATACACTCCTGGTCCCAGAGCACGTCTTACCCACTTCTATTCAGTTACCTGGGCCACGCATATTCTTGACCATTCATTTCGACATATGCGAAAGATTGATAGTCTTTTGCTACTCGGCAATGACTCAGGTTTTGATATTGATTATCGTGTGGGCTATTCCCAAGTATTTTCAGTCATGATAGGATGTCGGCTTTCTAACGAGCTTATTTCCGACTGCTAACAAAACGTATATGCTGCAAAAAGTAATTGATTATATAGTATGGGTTTTTATCATTGATTTTTTCCGTTTTTGATAATTTCAAATATATTCTAGGGAAACCATGCACGAAAAAATTATTTCTTGTACCCGGTTGAGAGCTAATTATACATTCATTACATTTTATACTCAATGAAAAGGTACTATTCGGTTTTAAAATAAGTTGCTCAATTGTCGAATAATCTTCTAACCTAGCGGCTGCTACACTCTAATTCAAGGCTTAAAAACTGCGCACTGTGAACATCGTGTTTAAGGAAATGTATATTTTCGCCTATAATTTGAGGAAGAAGTCACATAGTAGTCATAAATATTGAAATAGATTTGGAACATATTTTGTGCAATATTTGCAGCGTTAATAAATTGAAGGATACCAGGTATTGTTAATGAATACCTCACAATCGTAAAAAGCTCATAATTAGCAACTATTTTAAAACCGACAGCTACTTCTCCTTGAGTATAATATTGAAAGAAGGCATTATTTCAGAAGAACCAATCCTGACGTTTCGGATTCCTTTGAGAATCCTGAGGCAAAGGTTATCGTAAACAAGTCTGAGACATGCGCAGATAAGACGTAATTTGCTATCAAACGTACAAGAAATGATTTTTTTTCGTGCATGTTTTCCAAAAAATATATAGTTAATTTATGAAAGCAGTCAAAATAAATGATTAAAAAGGCATACAACTTAAGTAGCCAGTTTTTACAATCTATACGTTTTGCTTGTGGTCAGAAGGAAACTGGTTAAAAAGTCAGCGTCCTATCATGAGTGAAATGCTTTCAGAATAGACTACAGGATAATCAGTATCACAACTTGATTCAATGCCGATTAGTGAAAGAGTATCAGTTATTTATATATGTTGAAATGTTGCGTGATCTTTGGCGTTTACTGTATGTAACAGGCTTTTCATCGAGAGGCACCAGTCTTGCATGTGTAGCGGGTCGTGCCTGCCTGACTAGCTCACGTCGAAGTGCACTTTCCCAAACGCTCACCGATGTGCTTTCTCGACGTCTCGATCAGCCATTCATAGTTCTCGCATATATGAGGCGACGAATGAAGAGCTTGCACGCGTGCCCGACGCAATTTGCCTCTCTGCCCGAAATCTCCAGGCCGACCTACCCAATGAAAGATCTCCCTCTATCTGTCCTCTTGCCCGATTACTCTAAGACCTCACTTGGGCCCGGTCAACCTACTGAACGGACGTATCTCTCCCAAGTCAATATATTCTCCTCTTCCGTTGTGCACACAATAAACTTCCATCTACTCTGGCCTTTAAAGACTCCTCTCTCCTCAGCACTAAGTAACCATGGTCTGGAGAATGCAGTTGCACGGTTAGACATACTTAACCCCCGTGCGATACATGTGTGCTACAAATACTATGCTTGATAGAAATCCAATAAAGGTATACTGAGGTTTAGCATTTTTATTATCACAACACTGGTTATGTTTGAGGTGAGTTCTTGTATGAAGGTTTATGCCTCACTAACATGTTCTCCTTTGCCGTGGGGTTCATTTTCGAGCCATTTTTGTAGCCGCACAGGGATATGCATTGCCGACAAAGACAAGGGAGGCTGGAATATGGCCATTTCTGTTTAATTAGCAGTCATAAAATGGTCATGCCGAAGCCCAAGCTGTGTACCGTCCGAGGCT